>JAPMOR010024998.1:814189-903015 GCA_026543865.1 Argiope aurantia | reverse complement strand
GATGGCGAAACAAACAGTAATTTATCGCCTGTTTGGCCGCTGCAAATGTAAGAGAAATTTCTCATTTGAAAACTTTTTTCTAAAATAGAACTGGCAATTAAAACATTCAATTAAGAGCCTGTCCACACCTTTTTCACTAAAAAACATCACCTATTAAGATTGATTTACTATAAAAACTTTTTAATTCAGCCTGAAGAGATAAGAAGAAACAAATGAATATTAATAATCAAACAGTTATCAATAAATTATTATGTATTGCTTTGGTAAAAATTAAAAAACTAGCTTTGGTAAAAATTAAAACTGAGATAAAAACTAGATAATAATTTGGAAATATCAAACGCTAAAGTGAAAATTACTTAATTTTTCTCGCCAAATTTCCCAATTTAAAAAATTTAAATATTTGTTTTTTTATTTCAAACGATATCGTAATAAGTAATTTATTAAATACTTACTACTAAATCTAATAAAATAGTAAATTAAATTAATTTTTTGCTAAATAATTTCTAAATAATTTCTTAAATCGATATGGATTACAAAAATATTTTATTATATCAGTACTAAAAAAAGAATGCGCCTTTAAAAAAATTAATTCAAACTTTATTCTTCTTCCTTATTGAAGAAAAACAATTATTAAAATATTGTGGAATAATTGAAAATGGTAAATAACTCCCCTGAAGTGAAATATACACAAATCTTCATAAGATCAAACTTACTCCGTTCATTTCTTTTATTTGTTATTTTGATGCACAGGAGTATATAAAAATTTTACTTTCAAAAAATCAAATTTGATACAACATTAATTTATTTTACGTAATATCAAATAATTTATATGCATTTTTATTGCATTAGGTGCTCCTCTGGAGACTACAATATCCTTTTCTATTTTTCTAAAATTACCAATGCAAGCACTATCAGATCTTTGGCATCTTGATAGAAAGATGATTATTATGAATTTTCTTGATTGGTTGACTGCATATAAGCATGAAAAGCAAATGATGAAAAGTATGATGGTAAGTAAAAAAAAGTAATTCTTAAATGGCCATACATATGCATGTAATGATATTTAAATCCTAATGGATATCTTAATTTTTATCTTAAATTACCCCATGTTAACTTCATTCTAAAATGTTCTCGTATTTCCTGATCCAATTCCCACTTTTTTATTTCATTATTTTTAATAAGTGCTTAACAAATTTGCTACCCCCTTCCTTCCCATACCAGGAACGAAGGCACAAAAATCACGTAATGCCTACAACATTTTTTTAAAGGTACCTAAAATTCCCTTTCCTAAATCTGCATGTGTCAAAGAAATCCTTATCAAAATCACATAATAAAATCCCTGAAGTGAAAAATTTCTTTCACTTCACTTTTATGACTTCCGTGTTGAAATAAATCAAAGTTAACATTTCAAAAGTTTCTTCTCTTTGGTCACGCATCTGCAGAATTATTTTACATGTAATATATATATATATATATATAGAGAGAGAGAGAGAGAGAAGAGAGTTCATTCCTTTGACATTTTCTGCCTATTCTGGCAACAGGAGACAAAGTTTTTCAGTTTAGTAGAAAGATTAAACAACAATTACTTAATTTAATTAGTTACTATTTTAAAGAAATATTTATTTTAATGAATAAAAATATTTATGAGTTTTTACTAGAAGAAAATGTTGCAAATATTATCATTTACCTCAAAGTATTTTTTGTGTTACAATTAAGGAATTGTATTAGTATATGCATACAACAGACATATTAATAATCTTATTTTGTGTAGACTGATTTTTCTATTCCTCACTAAAAATGAGTTATTGAGATTTAAATGTGAAGTGGCACCATGTTGTATCTTTGATCTTGATGTATTATTGCTTTGACTAGGTCAGAGATAAATTTCTTATTTAGAGGAAACTAGGGATACTTCATCCAAAATTATTTTCTCAGATTATGAATATGATGGAATTTCATGTATGACATCCCTATTTGATCCATAGTCATACTCCCTATTGCAAGCGATTTCCATTCGATTTTAAAAACCTTCATGTTTGTAGGAGTTAGATATATTTTGGACTGGAGTAAATTTTCTTTTTTCATTTCTCTATGGATTTGAAGTTTACTTCTAAAAAAAGATTAGTTAAATATTTATGTGTTTTAAGCATATTTCTATTAATAATATGACGTATAATAATGTGCAATATCTTAATTTTAAATTGTTTAATCTTTACTTCTAGTTTACGAGTTTTTGTTATATGATTACTTTTTATCTTTAGATTACTTTAAAAGACTTTTTTCCAATTATTTAAGCCTTTTATCAACTATATCCCACCAAGTCCTGTTTTACCAGCAGTGTTACTTCTTGATAACTATGAAATTTGCGTAACTATTCCTGCTTTTCAAATGACAAAAAAAAAAAAATTATACTGCATTTCTTATGATTTTTTTATGCTCTCAATAATCACCGAATGAATCGTTTGGCGGGGAAATATCCGACTCATTCGAAACTTATTATAACCAGGCAATGAACAAATAACTGGACGTTAGCGCCAAATAATAATGGTAAACCTGTTATCACATATTATGTGGCTAAATTGGTTTACTAAATCTATGATTCCATATTTAAGTGGTCAAACTGGCTAACTAAATTCTATGATTACAAATTATATCTTGGAAAGGTTCAACGTTATAAATTTTGTTCTCTTATTATGAGTGTCAACCTTCATCTGCAAATGACAGCCTGATAATTCATCTTGATCTCTTTCATGCTTCAGCAATTCTTGCATGATTCAGTATGTCAACACAGATTCTGACCGAAAGTTCTGTCAGTCTACATATACCATTAGTATCCTCAGTTATATTTTCCAAAACTGTGAGATCTTTCCCTGAGGCTGATTGAAGAATAAGAACGAGTAAAGAAAGACCAAAAGTCAAATAAAAAATTATTACAGACAGTTTTGAAAAATCAGTTTTATAGGCACTGAAATCATAGACCCAAAACAAAAAATAGCATAGAAATAGACTCAAAAGAAAATGTAGCTATTACAAAAAAATTTTATAAATAAAAGATTAATTTTGAAAGTAGGGATAAATATTTTTTCCAGTTATAAATTTCAGTAAAGATTTTCCTCATTTATTAAATAGCAGCTTAATGAGAATATTGTAAGCAGAAGGAACTTTTTAAAAACCATGAACTCTTGTAAATAACTTTTCTTTTTGAATAAAAATGTAAGAATCAATAAAAAAAATCACGATATTATAATTTTATGTGAATAAAATTCATTTTCTCATTTATGTTTGTTTCTATAATAAGCGTAGATCAAAGATACAATACCCCCCTCGAGGCATACATATAGCATTATGTTGTGTCATTGATTACAGTGAAAGGTTAACAATAATTAAAAATATTAAAATTGGAAATTTTTGTCTTTTGAAATATGTATTGAAAGAAAAACTGACCAGAGTTAAAATTATTAAATTATGTAAATGTTAATTTCGTTTTTTAATATTAAATTTAGGCTAATTTTATTCCTTTAAATCTTGATGAAAATTACTGATGTTTATTTGAATTATTATACAAACTGATATATCATTATTCACAAAAAATAAGACAAATTTTTTTTATGTATATTAGAAGAAAATTTCTCAAATGACAATTTTTTTAACATTAAATATAGTTTTCTTACTTTTTTAGTTTTGAGATATTAAAAAAAATATGCCAATTAAATAGAATTATTATACTTTAGAAAATTAGAAAAATAAACAATATTTAGAGGATCATTTTTTAATAATGGATAAAATTTTAAAAAATTAAAAGTGGAATTATTTATAGGTAAAAAGAACGACACTCTGAGATATTTCATTAAAAGCTGAGCAAAACCATGATGCTCTTTTAAGCTAGAATATCCAACCTCTGTAATTAAACAGAGGTCGAACGTTCTGCTCTACAAATGTATGAAGAAAATATAAAAACTTAAAACAGAATTTTTAACGGATGATGGGCTAACAGATGGCAAATAATCCCAAACGGTTTTTGTTAATACACAACTGCACCAGATGTGGAAAAACAATTTCGTAGTTCAATTTCTCTTTTCATGTTGACTAATCGCATGTTGCTGATAATCATTTAAAATAAAAAAAAAATCACCCAAAACTATCATGAAAAGTAAAATAAAACTCTTTGATAAAAAGACGTACAATCGCCCGTCCTTAGAGAAGACGGAGATCTTTCTAGAAACTTCTCAATGGCTGACGCAATTTATTTCCTTTTTTTAATCGTAATTTTTCTCTTTCCTCCTCGATTTCCTTCCGCTCTGACTTATTTTATCGTACTATTTGTTTATCTTTATGCAGCTATTTTTGTTGTTGTTGCGACGTTTTGATTCACAACTTAATCGAAGCAGTCTGCCCAAAATTTAGTAAAACCAGCGGGAGCGGTCTCCCTAAAACTTTCTCGTATACTCTCTAACAAACTTGTTATGCCAGGTAACACCTTACATGGCACTGACTTACAATATGTACGAAATATTAACATTTGGAGTGAATTAAGCATTTTTACTGAATCTATTTTGTCATCCTTGGCGAGTTATTTGGCGATCAATTCCTGGAAAGGGGTTAAAAGTATCAGAAAATCGAATTTTTACAAATTACCGATTAAAATAAAAATCTGACACAAAACTGCATTTGTAATCAAAAAATAGAATACCAAAATTGATATATTTAAGTCATTGTGTTTTTGAATTATCACGTTAACATGTTTCTGAAAATACCGACTGACAGACAGTCAACCCATTGTTGGTTTTGGCTCAAAATTTGGTGGGTATCTACACTATAGATATTAAATCTGTGCACCGTATCTTATCTATCTAGCTCTCTTCATTTTGTAATTTCCGCGCTAACTTTTAATCGAACAGGTGGATTTACACTGAACAGATTTTACTCAAAATTTGACAGAAATTTGCAAATTTAGTGTAATGTCCGTATTAAAGATTCTTTCCCATATTAAATTTATTGATTTGGTTTTACTGCAGTAATAAAATCTAAAAAAATCGTTAAGCTGATACATTTATCAAAATAGAAAAAAGAAAGATCAAAAGTTATAAAATGCATTCTACTGTTCGTTTCAGTATCCTGAGACGACCACTTTTAGACGTTTCTATCTCACTAATGGGTGAGACGCGGAAGGATGAACACATTTTTGGAATTCTCCGTCATTCTTTGACCTTGATTCTCGCCCTATTAGATACTTTTCCGTTCATTTTTTTCCCACGTGTATGTGAGTATCGTGTCGTTTCTGACCGTATTATTTTATTTTAATTAAGTCTGCGAGTAATCCGAATTTATTTATTGTTAAATGTAAACATCTCCTCCTTTCATCTTTCCTCTCACCGCTATTTTGACTAATTAAACCCATCATAACGCATGCGTAAAAGCGCGGAGGATTTTAGAATCCGTTGACATAATAGTTATATTTTTGTTATATACTTCCTAAATGCGAAAATATTTTAAGAAAAAGCGCTGTACTAAGAATCGTTATAGTAAATGAAAATTAATCAGCTCTGCAAATGAAAAATTTCTGATGAACTATTCAAAAAGTATATATACTTGTAGTCAGATTTGAAATGAAAAAGATTTGAAGGCAGTTGCTTTTTTTTTTTTTTATGGAAGAGGGATTACGATTAATTAGGGGCATAAAATGAAAACAATTCTATGGATTTGAAATTTATCACGATGAATGGAAACAAGTTACAGTGGCTCAAAAAATTGAGAGTACACCTTACTTTTACTTGATAAATCTGACTTTCAATATAAATAACGCATTACCGGGAAGTGCAAACATGTTTTTATTTTTACACATAATAAATGGCCTAATTTAGAGTAAAGATAAAGAAAAATCAACGAAAAACTTCTAAATTTAAAAATTTCAGAAGCATTTTAAATAAACATACGCAGAATTTTGCCTCAAAAAATTGAGAATACAACAATGAAATTTTTGCAATCTCATGCATAGAAACAAAGTGTCACTATTAAGTTGCATGTCTTTTGGCTTTTATAATGGCCTCTAAACGTCGTGGTAGCGATTCGACCAATTTTTGGTGGTACCTGAAAATATTTTACCCCATTCTTCTTGCACCACTTGTTTCAAATGGATTTTGTTTCTAATTTTGTGTTTTTGGACCACTGCTTCGAGTGTGGCCCACAGATATGCAATGGTAATAATGTCGAGGTACTGTGGTGGTGTGTGTAACTGCTGTTTACAATGAAAAAGACACCATATTTTGACGTTGCGTGCATTTTGTTTGGGGTCGTTATCTTACTGAAAAATGAAGTTTCCATCTAAACCCAAATTTTTAGCACTTTTCTTTAGATTCACTTAACTTTCACTTAAACCCAAGTATATCCAAGTAAACCATATCGTTTATAATGCCATCTGTAAAAATTAAATTTTCTACCCCGGATGAAGCCATGCAACCTCAAATCATGATGGAGTCACCATCATGTTTAACTGTAGGGCGTAAATGTTTTGAATCCAAAGCGGTATTAGGCTTTCTCCAAACAGTACGATGGCTGTCACTGCCAAAAATGTTGAGTTTTCTTTCATTACCAAATATAGCTTTCTTCCAAAGGTTATTGATCTTCAATTAATGAGTTTTTGCAAACTTCAAATGCTTTTTTTGAATTTGCAAGCTGATGAACGGTTTCTCTCTAAAAATGCGACTTTTATATCCAGCTTGTCTAATGGCATTTCGCACAGTTTCAGCACTTACACTTCTGCCTATGATTTGAAAAGATTCTGCAACAAGTTGGATGAACCATATGGTCACAGAAATCTAAAGGGAAGTGTTAAAAATTTGGATTTCGTTGGAAAATCCATTTTCCAGCAGGACAACGATCCCAAACAGAATGTGCGCAACGTGTCTTTTTCATTGTAAACAGCAATTACACATACCACCACAGTACCCCGACATCAATGCCATTGAATATTCGTGGGCCATACACAAAAAAGTGGTTCAAACACACAAAACTAGGAACAAAAGCAATTTAAAACAAGTGGTGCAAGAAGAATGGGGTAAGATATCTTCAGATATCACCAAAAATTGGTCGAATCGGTACCATGACGTTTCGAGGTCATTATAAGAACCAAAAGACATGCAACATTATAGTTACATTTTGTTTTTATGCGTGATATTGCAAAAATTTCATTGGTGTAATCTCAATTTTTTGAGGCAAAAGTCTGAATATGTTTATTTAAAATGCTTCTGAAACTTTTCAATTTAGAAATTTTTCGTTGATTTTTCTTTATTTTTACTCTAAATTAAACTATTTGCTATGTGTAAAAATAAAAACACATTTGCTCTTCTCGGTAATGTGTTATTTATATTGAAAGTCGGATTTATCAAGTAAAAGTAAGGTGTACTCTCAATTTTTTGAGACACTGTAAATAATTTTTCCACTATCGAAAGTCTGATTTCATATAACAGTACCCACAGATTCCATTTCATTTCCGGGAAAAAGTGCAGCTGTTGCTATGCTCAGACGGAAGGTCACGGAATGTGTATAACAATTACATTGTGATTCTGCCATCGTAGCAAAAACAATTTAAAGCTGCGGTGAATCAAATATTTTATTTCAACATTTTTCTTCATAACCGGCGGTAGTGGTCTCTCCGAAACTTTATCGCTCTCTCCTTAATAAAGATGTTATGTCTCTTCTTTTATACATAAAAATTAAAGAAAGTTGGTAAAATCGTAACAGCCAAGATTGCGCAGGTTTTTATTTTCAGAATCCCGCATATGAACTTTTTGTTTCATAATATAATGAAGAAAAGGGAGATTGTGTTGTGGGTGCTATTTTTCGACCGCTTGATACAAAAATTTGACAAAAAAAAAAAGATCCCATATCGAATTCCATTTATCTAAACTTGTGTTTTCAAGTTGTTGCTGTATGAATCAATCCAAATATATGCGAACAAACAGATGATCTACTAACTAGACAGACTTAATTCAAAATTTGATGCATAACTAGATTTTGGATGTTAAATATGTGTACCAAATTATATTTATCTAGCTCTCTTCGTTTTGTAATTATTTTATTAAATTATTTTCTCACAGTTAGATAGCAAATTTTCTCTGAATGGATTTCAATCAAAATATGAGAGAAATCTATAAATTTGATGTAAAGTTCATATACCAAATTTTATCTACGGAGTTCAAAATTTTTTTTTTGAGTTATTGTGCACTCACAGACAGACAGACATAATGCAAAAATGTGTTTTTCGGAATTCAAGGAGGGTCTGCAACTTGTCAGGGGCTTCTAAAAACATCACAAATATGACCTTATTCTTCTCGAATTGTTAATGATTAGTTTTAACCTCTTAATCGTCTTGACTATGCGTCATAAGTTTATCCAATTGTTGCAACATAAATTAATAGCCTAAAATTAAATTCATTCTCATAAACTATAATTCGATATTAAAATTACCCATAATTCACTAATACCTTAAGTATTCTCTGGATTCTTAATTGAGCCAATGACTGCACAGTTATAAAACGGATGATATAATCTAATTTAATAATTTAAAAAAAAAGCAAAACGGTTAAGGTGTTTACTTGTATAATTTAGAAAACTTTCACTTATTAAAATTGCATTTATTCTAATAATATAACTGCCGCATGATTTAATTTCAATTATTAATTTAATTTTCCTTGTTGTTAATCAGGGCTCTTTAAAGTCAACAATTTTATTTTTATATTTTAACTATGCAGGCGTAAGTGTTATTTAAATAAGAAAGCATCGTTACACGATAGATATTATTTGGCTGCTATTCAGCAAAATAATTTTATGCTTTGTTAATGAATAAATAACTTATTACTTTCTCCTATATGAAGTATAGAGGATCTATAGTAATCGTCAAAAAATGCGAACACGAGATTTTGACGGATCTCCACGTCTCAGACCTCCTTGAGTTCGAAAAACATATGTTTGGGAAATGTAAGTCTATCTATCTGTGACAATGACCATTCAATAATGCTTTGAGCTAAACTGCTGAAATTTGGTATATGGTCTTTACATCAAATTTACAAATTTCTATTAAATTTTCAGTAAGATCTGTTCAGAGGAAGTTCTGTCTGCCTGGCTGTCCGATTATATGTTAATACAATAATTACAAAACGACGTGAGCTAGATGCATAAAATTCGGTACAAAGATTTAACATATATAATGTAGACAACTGTCAACGTTTGAACCCAACCTAACCACGGGTTGACTGTCTGTCAATCTGTACTTCCAGAAACATGTTAACTCGATAATTCAAAAACACAATTACTCAAATCTATCAAATTTAGTATGGTATTTTGTGACTACAATTGCAGTTTTGTGCTAAATTTTTGTTTCAGTCGGTTGTAAAAAAAACATGCCTGAAACACAAATTCAATTTTTGTATACTATTAACGCATGCCAGGGATTAATCGCCAAATAATTTGCTAAGGATGACACGATAAATTCAGTAAAAGTGCTAAATTCGCGCCAAAAGTTAATATTTTGTAACTATTGCAAGCAAATGATATGTAAGACATTCTCTGGTATGACAAGTTTATTAGAGAGTATGCGAGAAAGCTTTAGTAAGACCACACCCGCTGTTTTTTTTTATTTATTGAATAATCATCAGAAAGATAATTAATTTAAATTTATATAATGAAATCTAATAAAGCAGGAATGGTAAATATTTTTGAGAAATTTCCCGTTTCGGGACTACCATTTCTACGAAAGTCTTGGCAATAACCTATTTCTTCTTTTTTCTACTTTTTTTTATTATCTACCCTTGCATCCTGCTGAAATCAGGATGTATGATACGCCTATAAAGGTCATCAGGGAGTTATAGTCGTTTTGAACCTTAAAGTGTGTTCTCCACAGGAAAGCAGTGATAGTGGTCTCCACAAAACTTTCTCGCACACACTCTAGTAAACTTGTCATACCAGCGAATGCCTTACTTGACACTGGCGTACAATAGTTACGAAATATTAAGCTTTGGCGTGAACTTAATATTTTTACTGAATCGATCGTGTAATCCTTGGCGAGTTATTTGGCGATTAATTCCAGGCATGCATTAACAGTATTCAAAAGTCGAATTTGTGTTTTAGACACGTTTTTCTCAACCGATTCGAAATAAAATTCGACACAAAACTGCACTTGTAGTCACAAAATCCCATTCCAAATTTGTTATATTTAAGTTGCTGTGTTTTTGAAATATCGTGTTTGCATATTTCTGAAAGTTCAATCCGACAGACAGTCGATCCTTTTTTTATATTTGCCTTAAAATTTGATAAATGTCTTCCCTAGAGATGTTCAATCTGTGTACTGAATTTTAACCATCTAGTTTTCTTCGTTTTATAATTATCGTATTAACTTAAATTCGAACAGACGGACTTCCTCTGAACAGGTTTTACACAATAATTTGATCGAAATCTGCAAATTTGGTGTAAAGACCGTATACCAAATTACAACTATCTAGCTCAAATCGTTTTTGAGTTATCTTTATCACAGACAGACAGACGGATATTTTCCAATAATGTGATTTTCGAACTCGGAGATGTATAAAACATGGAGATTCTTCAATATCTATAGTTCGAATTTTTTAAACTTTCTCTATACTTCGTAAACAAGAAAGTATGGAGAAAGCCAGATATACATACTCTAACAAATAAACAATTTCTTTTAAAGGCGATTCGGAACTCTAGTCCAGAATATTATAGTATATTACTGTTTCAGGATCGATTCGTTTATAATTATTTTATTTTTAAAATTTAATATTAAATTTTGCAATTAATCACATGTACAAAAATCGGTAATATGAAGCGATTGGCGTCGCTTGTATTTTTACAATATAAGGAACACGTTGAGAATTTCTGTCCTGGAAGCAAGCTACTATTTGTCATCATCTCTTTTTTCCAACTGAATGCTTTTCTGAAAACTTAGATGGTTAGTAGGAAAAAGAAGTTAGAAAAAATTCAAGTCACTAGACTGAAACTTGTAGTTTGAAAATTGTTTAAGATTTCTTCTTTTATTTAAATTTTATTTTTACAGTTAACTCTTTATGATATAACAAAAATAACGCGTATACAAAAAAAAAAAGTATTTAATTTCGTCACAACGTGTGTTAACATAGATGCAGTAAGTAAAAGAACGAGAAAAGTTGTTATAGAGTATGCCTAAAAATGTCTTTAAAACTTTATTAAAATAAAAGAAAAAATTAGTATTACAAATAAGATTATTTTTTCATTATTAATGATATGGAAAGGGCTTTTGTGCTATCGTATACTCTGAAATTAAGGAAAATTTTAATACAAATGAGTAGAAAAATGAGAAAAACTATTCTGAAACAACACTTATATCATTATAAAAACGTTTTTGTTTTTAAAGTTTTTTAGTCGCGTAAAAATGTTTTTTGTGCCTCGAAGTTATTGATGAAAGACATTCATGTTTCTATTAATTTTTAGTTGAACATTCTAGTTAAATTAAAAAAAAATTACTGAACATTTACTATTCTAAAAATAATTTGCACTGTAGAATATTTTGCAAGATATTTTTATCATAAATGGTACATGAAGCAACTGATAGATAGTAACCAGCTTATAAATATTATGAAGTCAATAAAATTTCATAAAATTGTTAGCATAATCTTTTAAACATTTAAATGGTTTCCATTAAAAAAAAAAAACCTTCTGCTTCCATAAAGTTAGATAATTACGTGGAAAAGCCGAATTTTTGAGAAAATATGAAATTTCTTTTTATTTAATATTTTTAATGTTTGAACAGTATAATTTTCCTACTAAAATCGTTTAAACTTTGTTTCGAAGTCTATTTTTGTGGAAGTTACATTCATTTTTAGATTTGAATTCGTATACGTTTTAATGCTATTTTGCATCGTTAAATGCTATTTTCTCTAATTCTAATCCTTAGTAAAATTTTCTTCCGAAGAATCTCTAGAATTAAAATCTAATGCTTATTTGTTGTCCAAATTAGGTAAAAAAATTTCTCAAGATATTCTACAGTTCCTGAATTAGAAAATACGTAATCTATTCATTAATAAATATTCTATAACTTTTTTTAATGTGAAAAAATTGAAAATTTCATGTTATTTATTAGTCGAACAATATTTAAAGAGTGGAAATACAGCTTATTTTCTATATCAGGAACTATATAACATAAGCTATTTTCAAAATTTTAAGCAAATCATTTGATAAAAGATTTTTGCTTTGTACGTTTTGTTAGCTCCTCCAAAAGGCTATTTTTTTTCCAATAAAAAAAAATATTGTTTAGTTGGTATATTTTAGTTTCATAAATGTTTTTTCATAATTTTTTTTATAAAAAAATTTAAAAAATATGTAATTATTTTAGAGCGGGTGTTCAAAAATATCATTCCTAACGCAGCCACATACCTAAAATTAGTATTATGCAATTTTAAAATAACTACCATTTTTTGGATCTCTATTTCATTCCTTTGCGCAATTTATTATTCGAAATCGAACTAACTTCGTAAACAGTAAAACAGACTTCGTATAATGCAACAAATGATACTGGATAAAATACACCAACAAAATTTTTCTTTTATGAAAATAGTTGTATCTCAAAATATTTACATTGCTGTAGGTTCTTTATTACATTACTGTTACAATTGCTTATATTTCTGTAAAATAAATATAAAATATTGCAAAAAATAAAATCAATAAATAAATATATGACATCAAATAAGCTACTAAAAATCATGAGGTAAAATATAGGAATTTGTGAAACTTTCAGACTTTATAAAATAACAAAATTGTGAATCAAAATATATGCGATTAAATGAGTCATGTAAGATATTAAAAACTTAAAAAGCGCAATGGATCACTTTCCTGATACCAGTTTCAATCCTCAAAAAGTTTTAGTGTACCGTTTTAAAAAAATGGCCTTTTATAGAGTTCTTTCCAAAAAAAAAAAAAAAAAAAAAACGTATTGCTCTGTGTTATAATTTTCCAACATTTCAAACAATCCGGTAGCGTTTTTACAAAGCTTCAGTTGAATTAATTAAATAGAAAAAATGGAATGAAATCAGGAAATAAGAGATTATTTTAGAATGAAGTTAATATGGGTTGAATTAAAATAAAATTTTGAAATTAATTAGAGTTTAAATTATCATTACATATGTGTAATAAAGAATGATTTTAATCCCTTGAAAATTATGAAAAATGCCTTTTTTTCCCTATTTTTTCCTCGTGTTTTACAACATCTACAGTTAAACAACTGAATTAATGTCTAAATGGTATGGAACACTATGAAATACCAATATTTACATCAAGAAAAATATTTTAATCTAGGAATTCGCAAACATTTTTTGTATCATATAAATAAAATATATACATCATTTGCATGTAAAAAAATATATCCTCACGGAAGAGATAAAATTTTATATTCATTTAAAAAATTCTTTTAAATGTTCTGTATAAAAATTGTACCTCTAAAATAATATAATGTTCCATAAGTGGTACTTGTAATCATAATTTGAGAAACTGCAATAAACTATAGAAATAGAATAAATCTGTAGTAATTGTATTTAATAGAACATGAATAATAGAAAATCCACGAATAAATTTGTTTCGTACAGTTAAATTTATACTTCCTACTTTATTTAATAAGCTCTTCGCAAGATTTATTTTTATCAGAATTATTAGCGATAAATTTGAGTCAAAAGAATCAACAGCTGAAATACCGCTACTTTACAAGGAAGTTAGAACAGTAAATAGTCTTTCATGTTTATATTTTTTCATTAGAAGTCATAACAGATGAATCATCATTGTTATCTGATTTGATTTTCATTCAATCAACTTTATTTCTTTTTTCTCAAGCTCAAACAATGATGTTGATGAAAGTATGTGTTTCGAAACATTCTACAAATCGAGCCTTGTGGGAAAAAATTGCAGATGCAGTGAAATTTTTTTTTCTGCTCTCGTTTGAATTATAAATACTTCTGAATATTAACTTATTAGTTAGTTGTTAATTAATTTCAAAAAACGATTTCACATTAATTTTTTAATTAGTTTTTTTCTGTAAAATTTTCATAATTAAAAAAATAAGACAGTTAAATTCTACATTTATGTCATAAACATAAATATATGTACCCTGCATAATCAAGAATCCTTTTTGCGCCACAACACTCCACTAAGTCATTAAATATATGTATCAAATCGGAAAAATTAGTAATTTTAAAATAATAGGGATTAATTGTCTGGATATCATATCAATCTTGATGTCTAGTTTTACAATATATTTTATTAAAAAATGTTTCTGGATTAGATGTTAAAAAGGTACATAAAGTATTTTTTCTGATGGTCATTTTTATATTTAGGATAAAATCGGCAAATTGCAATATGCATTGCAGAAAAATGGTTCAAAACACTTGAATTACAGACCTATAAATCTAAAGAACCAAATTCGGCACGTAAATTCTTTTCAGATACAGGTCTCAATGAGAAATATAAGATTTAATCACTAATATCTCACTAAGAATAATAAGATTTTTAATCAAAAATTAATCAAATTGCTAACATTTTTTCTCAATAACTTCGGAGCGTATTATTAAATCATTTTTACACTACTTTTAATCTCAAAACATTACTTTTCCAGTAATCTCAATTTTATTTCTGTTCAGCTCTTCTCTACTTTTCACAAACTGTTAAAAATAATTTTAAAATAATGTATTTAACAAAATTTATCGTTGTTTTATAGTGGAAGTTTTAGATATTTTGTGTTTCTAGGCAGTGCATATTATGAAGCTTTTCTTTTAATAAGATGGTCAGTTTAGCTTATTTCAACTTGCCAATGATTTATTTTAGATCAATATTTATTATTATTATTATTTTGTGAATATGTATTTGTTTTTATTCATCCATCAAGATTCCAGACCGCTCAGCACCCACGCCTGCACACAATATTACTGAATCAGATATACGGTGCTTATAAGGTGATTAATAATATATAAATGAGCATAAATTTAATTTATAAGTGAGCATAATAAAACATAAAGCCACAACACCTGCCAATAACATTTGATAAAATGTTAATAATATCCTAATATTTTATTATTGATAGAATATGTAATATTTACATACTAATTTTTTTTGTTTGACAAATGGGGAGATAAACCTTTTTAATTTACCTACTTGTGGTCAACACAGAGGCCCTAGGCAGCTTTCTATTTAGAAATTCAATACTTTAATTACCGTATTTATAGTCGCGTGGTGAGACAATGTTAAATCCATTTTTTATATGCAGGTTATTACTGCTATATAATTAATAGAAAACTTTAAAAAATAGAATAAAGGTAAATGATTCAACCCTAAAGCCTTATGCTAAGATGTTTTGGACCAGCTGTTCGAATTTCCTTTAAATTTTTTATTAAGAAATGAGCACATGCTTTAAAAAGCGAGTTCCGAATGCTAAAGTCTTCGCTCTGCTAGCTGATTTTACAAAATAAAAATGCTTTCGGTTTGTTTCTTACAATATTTCCCTTTTTTTTTCAAAAAAAATTATACATTTAAAAAGATAAATATACATCAGATATTTGCATAAAAAGGCCATGGGCGAGACTAAAGATATTATAATCATTACAAATTAACATCATTTTCGGCATACTTTATTACAGTTGCACTATAATCAATAAATTTTCTGCTTATGGTGCAACTGTAATAAGTTTAAAGCATGCAACACTATTCAAATAAAAGCCTTGAGAACTGCTCTAGATCCCCTAAAATGGACAATATTGTCCTCCTAAAAATGACCTCAGATGAAATTCTCTATGAAAGAATTAAGCGATTGACGTCCCAATTCTTCATTAAGCACAATCTTAATGATTCCCTATTTGTAACAGAGCGAGCACTCTCGCAATAATCGGTAAATCAGTTAAGTATCAAAGACAAAAAAAAAAAAAAAAATCCATTTCGTTTATTCTCAAAAATTTAAACGTATCATCCAGCCAAATCACCAACTGTAATATCATCCAGCCTGATATCTCTTTGATAAACTCTTTTCACTGCGAAATTTTTCTTGCTGATTTTAAATTTCAAGATAAAAATTTCCCTTATCATTGAGATTAATACTTATTTTACAGAATTCATTCGGAATTTCTTTCCTGGTCACTTTATTATTGCTATTGATGTATCTATAATTCCCCCAACACACCTTAATTACTGATTTTTCCTCTTTTCGAAAATTCACGTTTCGAATCCACCCAGACAACTCCATTTTTACAACAATAAGTTTACCCAGTACTAGAAGTTCTCGTCTTCGATTATCCGATTCTTACAGATAGTATTCTCGCTCACCTCCTTGAAAAATATCTCCATCCAATCGCTAAAACTCATACAACGTATAGCCCCCATCGTACACACTTTGACCAAACTACACCAAAGAACATCCTTCCTGTGAGTCACTCTAATGAAATCTGGAATGAGCTGTCAGATCGTTTAGCAAAGAATTTACAGAAACTGCACCTTGCAGTGAATAGATACCGCCTAAAAATATTATTTCAAGCCAGAAAAAAAAAATGACGCCTCAGATCACAATTAAAAATGATCGAAACAGCAACCACTTCATCTTCTTAGGAAATATTCCAAGCATTGATGCGCTCTCTCATTGGTTCAACAATCAGTGGGAAGGTGTCATTTTGGCCAGACTAATCACCAAAACAATTATTTCAGGACTTTTGAATCATTTTAACCTCCAAAATGATCACTTTAACATTGTTAATAGAAGTTGGCATATAATACTTTCCAGCCAAATATACTCTTATATGGGGACAAACTATGGACTAAACTTCAATCTGATAAACAAGATAATATTTCCTTCAAACATTTTTGGGGAAAAATAATTGCAAAAAAAAAAAAAAAAAAAAAAAACAATCCCCAAGTTTCTTTACAAACAGTAAAGTATTTCAATGTCTTCTCATTCTGCAGCGGCCTCTATGGGCCTATTTTGTCAGATCTTTTTTACTTATTGCTTGACCTCTCAGCCTTGCTGTTCTTCTTTTTGCTAACTTTAGAATATGAACTGAATCGCATGATACTGTTCTGTAACTATACTGCAAATTGACTGAAACTTCGTTTTATTATGTGTGGGTTTTTTTTATGTGTGTGCGTGTATGTTGATGAATTTTTTTGTTCTCTACATTTGGAAACAGGGGAAAATAGTGATTATTGCTATAAATACCGAACTCATTATACTTTCAAGATCGTATTTAAAAGGAGGACAAGTGTTAATACAGTATATAATTGAACTTAAATGAATGATATATTTCATCGTTGTTTAGTCTTAGAAATTATTTGCAAGTAAATGAAGCAATATGAAATACAATTTGGAATATTGCTTAGAATTAGTATCGCTCTTATCTTGCATCTTACAGAATATAAAATGAACCGATTTATAAATTAGTTCTGCGCCAATTTATTAGAAAAAAAAATAAATGTAGTTAAGACAGTCAAATGTTCTTAAATTTATTAGACTGTATTCGAGACATGAGCTGTGAAGAGCTTGTATTTACTATTTCAAGCTATGTTAACGTGCAAGAACCAATATTGAAATTGATCTAAGCGTATAAGAACCGATTCTGGAAGTGATATAAGCATAAAAGAATGATTTGTTTCGAAACAATAAAAATGTCATCAACTAAAATCGAAAGCATATTAGAGAAGAATTAGATCTGAGAAATTGTCGCTGAAAAGGATATGACAATGAAGCTAATATGATACAAATATTTATAATGCAAAAATTTCTCAGTTCTACGTAATCACACACATTAGAGGGGATACATTTTGGAAACAATTTAATTTGACTTTAAAACAAATATCAGCATTTTTAACCAAAGAATCCTTTTGTCTTTCAGATGTCAAATTTCAATCACGACTCTTCACAAAGTAAGTAAAGCTTTTCTTTTTATGTATTTATATTCTTCACTTTTATACTTGTCAAGACTTGATTTTTTAAAGGACTTGACTCACTTCTTAATGTACTAGATTTTTGAAATGTTCTTTTGTATATTTGCGATAACAGTGCATTATTTTAGTATTTTCAAAACTAAATTACCAATTGGGTATTAATTTAAATTCGGAATCTGGATTAGTGGCATCATTTTCTCGTATACGAAGTTTAATGGAAGTATTGTAATCGTCAAAAAATTCAAACTCCAGATTGTGATGAATCTCCACATTTCAGATCTCTTCGAGTCCGAAAACACATTTTCGATATTGTGTCTATTTGTGAATAAAATAACTCACACCTTTTGAATTAGACAACTGAAATTCGGTATGTGGAATCGCAACTAAATTTAGAGATTTTTTAAAAATCTAATTTTGATAGAAATCCATCCGTATGAAGTCTGATAACTGCTCGAGGGCAAGTGAACTCAATAACTACAAAACACAAATAGCAAGGAAGATAAAATTTGGTACATAAGTTTAGCATCTAAAAAATATAAAATGTTGGACCAAATCCGTCAAATGGTTGATGATCATATTTTCATATGTATGTAAAATGCAATAACTCATTAGCGCAATGACTAAAATCAATGAAATTCGAAATGTTATCCGTGTGACTACAATTGTAGCTTCGTGTCAATTTTTGTGTCAATCGGGCAGGAAAATAGGCTTCCAAAATGCACATTATCGCTATAGATTTCAGTAAAAATGCTTGATTCGCACCAAAGATCTGTATTTCATAACAATCATTCATCAATACCAATCTAGGCATTCGTGATCTTACCCAAGATCCCCAATATTATGTTCAGGTAGGGGAATAAGATTTTTATTGATGAGTATGGGAGTAAATTTTGGGGGATTACTTCCGCTGACTAATGGAGGAAAAATTCGTTTCTTGATTCCATAACAGTAAAGATTCCATAGTTTATCGTCGTTGGCAATCAGCAGATTGACCTCCCTTTTCCCATCAGCAAAGTGAAGTTAAAATAGGTGTGATATGATTATATTTTGATTTTTATGTTATAGTTGAGAAATGTAATTTTGAATTAAACTCATCTGATAAAAGGATTTTAAATTGAAGTTATGAATCTAATAAATCGTTACTTTCTGGAGAAAGAAGGGGAGGGGGAATCAAACCTTAAGATTTAGAAAAATGATCTATAAACCTAAAAAAATATTAATGAAAGAAAACTCAAAATCGGTGGTGGTTCACCAATTGAAGAGGTGATATTGATGGTGAGGAATGGTTGTAAATCACAATTTTAAATTGTGATTTACAACCATTATTTCGGCTTAACTTACATTTTACTTTTACTAATTAATTTTGAATAATTTAATAATCAGGCAGTAACAATAATTACATTTTTCACTTTATGGGAGGAAAATTAAGAAATGAACTGCATCTGTTTAATTACTAATTTTTAATTAATTTTAATCAAAAATTAAACTTTAAATATTTTTTTTCATTCTTTACTTTCGTTTATAAATATTTAAACTGCGGCTGAACAACAATAATAATAAAAAAAAGAATCATGAAATTGCAAAATTGGAATTAACATATTTCTAAATATTTTAGCTTTTATTCACGAAAGATTGAACAGTGAAATATTTTTAATCGTTTCATACTGAATTTTTGATTAAAGCCATTGCGTTTATGAATTATTGCATTTATATGTATGCGAAAATACAAACCGACAGAAAGTCAATTATTTGACGGATTTGGTTCAAAAATTGATATCTGGTTTTAGATTCTAAATCTATATGCCAAATTTTATCTTCCTTGTTCTTTGTTGTTATGTAATTATCGAGTTTTCTTGCACTCGTAGAATCAGACAGATAGACTTCCAATGAATGGATTCCGCTCAAAATTCGGTAGAAATCGAAAAAAATTCATACACCAAGTTCCATTTATCTAACTCGGCACATTTTTCAGTGATCGTGTTCACAGACAAACGTAGTAGCAATTTGTCTTTCGGGAAGTTTGAAATGTGGAGATTCGTCAAATATCTTAATTTGGAATTTTTCGAAGATCACAATATTTCCTATATACATCATATGCGAGAAAGTAAAAAAAAAAAAAAGATTAAAACAGTAACAAATTATCTGAGGGGGAAAATGGTGGGAGTGGTCTTTCCAAAACTTTCTCGCATACTCTTGTCATGCCAGAGAACACATCACATGGCACTGAACGTACAATAGTTAGGAAATATTAACTTTCGTCGTGGATTTAGCATCTTGACTGAATCTATCGTATCATTCTTGGCCAGTTATTTGGTGAATAATCCCTGACATCTGGTTGATAGTATCCAAGAATCGAATTTGTGTTTTAGACGCCTTTTTTCCAACCGATTGGAGCAAAAATTTGACACAAAACTAGTAGTAACAAAATCCCATATCAGATTTGATATATTCAAGTCACTGCATTTTTGAGTTATCGCGTTTACGTGCTTCTAAAAGTATAGATCGACAGATGGTCAAACCCTTGTCAATGTTAATTCTGAATACTGAATTTTAACCATCTAGCTTTCTTCGCTTTGTTATTATCGTATTAACTTATATTCGAACAGCTGGATGGACGGACTTCCTCTTAACAGATTTTACTCAATATTCGAAAGAAATATACAAATTTGGTGTAAAGACCGTATACCAATTTTCAACCGTCTAGCTCAAAGCGTTTTTATCTTTGTCGCAGGCAAACGGATATTTTCGAAAAATGTGTTTTTTGAACGCAGGGATATCTAAAACGCGGAAATTCGTCCAAGTCTCGAGTTGACATTTTTTTATGATTACTCTGCCTTCTCTATACTATGTATACGAGAAACTAATGATGGCTATTAAGCTCATAAATGCTTTGTGTAACTGTTACTTAGTAAATATGCTTTTAGTTCGTTATTTTTATTTTATTCTCATACATCTAGGAGATTCTCGAAAAACATGGACTCCTAAGCCTAAACGAGGTAGCCAAAGACTACAAGATGAATCAACAAGACTTGTAAGTATATTTCTTTGTATTTATGAAGTTCAATTTTATGAGGATGTGTGAAGTTCTAAATAGTTTTTTTAAATAAATGAGCAAAATAGATTTACTATCGCTTTTGGTGTAAAAAACAAACAAATTTATTCATAATTGAAAGCAAGGTAACAAAATTAGAGTCAAATTCAAAATTTAAGTTGTCGTTTAAATATTTTTTTTGGAAAACTGGCTATTTTTTTTAAAAAATTCTAAAGACAATAAATTAGTTTAGAAATACAAAACAAGTTTTTTTAGAAGTATTGATCTCTTCTACAGTTCACTAATGTTCTCCCCGTGATCACCAGAAACTATCCCTATATATAAAACATTACTTGTTGTCAAATGTAACAAATAATCGTGGGAACCATCATTTCAGATTGCTGCATTGGACTACAGGTTTTTATAGCTACATTGAATCAAGCGTTTTATTTATTTAATTAATGGAATTGTAAAATGTTATTAAAAATGTACTTATGTTTATTAAAATTTGGAAGACTTATTTGCGACCTAAAATGTTTAATTATTTTTACTTAACATGTTCACAAATTATTCACCATTTTGTAAAATGTATTTTATGAAAGGTACAGTCAAGAAAAATAAAAGAATCACTCAACTTTATTCCAGCATCGTTCACCATACAATCTTAAAGTATCCTTCGAAAGGTATTAACATATTCTTAAACTTTTTAAATTAAAGTCTTCATAAGGAGCCGTCTATATATTACATATTGAAATAAGAACAAACTTCAAAATTTATAATGGCAACACCCATTTCCCTAATCAAATTTCTTGCTCTTTTAAGAACGAATGGAAAAATCAAACATGTATCTATTAAAAGTTTTAGCATAATTATGCTATTTTTGATTAATTAGGTTTAAATGTATTATTACGATTTATAACTCTTTTTTTCTTCAATTTATAATTCCACTTACTATATTTTTTTGATAAATGTTACATTTTTTTATGCTAGTTTAATTTGTTTTGTTTAACTAAAAAAGCTCTAATGTAATTTTTCGATTATTAAATTGGATACTTCTCAATGACATCCTATAGAATATTTATTCTCATAATTATATATTTATTCCTATAATTATACTTTAACATTTTTATTCATATCAGATGCAGTATAGTATGTGACGTATAATAGTTTAAAAAGTGCAACAATTGTAGAAATGAATGTAGAATAAATGAACTTTTAGAATGATCTTCGATTTGCATTCCTTGTCTGACACAAGCATATAACTTGCACATGTGTCTTTATATAAGGATATCTTTTGAAATATTTATAGGAAGCACTAAGTTGCTGGTATTTTCATTAACTAGTGAATGAAGTGTGCTATTTTTATATTCTCATAAAATAAAGTGGAGTAACATTATTTATGATAAGTAATGGTAATGGAAATAGTACATATTTAAGCAGAAATACAGGAATAATAAAGCAAAAAAAAGTTAATTTGTTTTCTCTCTATCAGTAACATATTAATTTTAACAGTAAAATAAACATTTTAAATAATAAAAATATATTGAATTTTATTTCTTTCGCTCATACTGTAAAACATTCCATTTTGGTGCTTTCAGCACAATAGCGATTCAGGTTTAAAAGTAACCGGTCTTCCAAAACTTAAGCAACAAATGCTTTTATTGTCTTAACTCCACGATAAATCATCTGAGAGACATGAAATTCAGAATTGAGAGACAGCATTTTGTACTTAAACGATGGCGGAAGCATAGTTGCACAAAAATGAATACAATGTATACAGTATGGAATCAAACAAACAAAAAAAAAGCTCATAGTACCTCTACACATGTTTGTCTGCCCAAGAGCAAGAGCAACAAGGAAATGTTCGTTAGCATAGAATATGCTCTACCCTTACTGCAAAGATTGCTTCGCAACGTCTCTCCATACTCCTGAGGATTGAGGAATGGGTCAGAGTACCCATTCCTCAATCAGTAGCTGTTTCAAATGTTTCGTATTCCACAAAGGATGTAATCGTACCGCAAGGCGTCTCCCCAAATCATCCCACACATGTTCTATGGGATTTAAATCAGGAGTGAACATTGACCAATCCATTCGATGTGATATCTTCACTTTCCGGTAGCTACTGAAAATTACCAGTCAGGTGTGACCGTACATTTTCATCCATAAAAACGAAGTCTGGTCCTATAGCAATCACCTCGGAACAGACGCACGTGGAGAAAGATCACCTCCTTACAATAGCAATCTCCAGTTATAGAGTCTTTGTAGAAATCGTGGAGCTCAGTCCACCCGTTCAGCATAATACCATCCAGACAACAACTCCATGTCCACTCTAGCGGTCTCTGTCCATGATGTTAGGGGGATGAAACCGTGTTCCGATATTTTTCTAAATATACTAGCGTTGAGAATCACTTGTGGCCCTGAAACTACTAGCATCCGGAAAGAAGATAAGACTCCATTGATGAGATGTCCAGTTTTTAGGCTCCTTGCACCATTCTAAACGATTCATTGATGGTCAACTTTCAAAGGGATGCAGCGTTCAGGACGGTGGGCGAATAGGCCACCTTTGTGAAGGCGTCTGGCTACTGTAAACTACGACACTTGTAGCCGTGTTGCTGTACACAGTTGCTGAGTAGTAGCGCTTGTTGACTGGCATCGGTCTCTTTTCGCCTGCAGGACGATATATGGGCCATCTACTGCAATTGTTTTCCTAGGGCGGTCACTACTAACCTTTCCAACTATACTTATGTTTTGGAAGGCTTTCCAAGAGCTTGATACGACACTTTTGTTGATTCCGAAGTATTTAGCTACACTGGTCAAACTGCACCTCTCCTCCAGCTTTCCCAATAATTCTTCCACGTATGAAGTCATCCAGATGATTTCTCTAGCCATATTTCAAGAAAAAAAACCTCTAACTTGCAGCAAATATCTTTAATTGCGCCTCCGTCATTCCTTTCCTTGTAGTCTTCAGCTGCGCACCTCGACTGTACGTGTTTTGCGTACACTCACGTCACCTATGATCATACGCACCACGTCGCCTATGATGACATTTGCATACGCATCACCTTTCTACTGAATTGTGCGTTCGTTGTACTGAACGTAATAACCCCTTTTCTGCAATTTCATGGCTACCTGCTTCAAATTTACATTGTTGCTTAAATTTTGCACACCAGTGTACAATTTAGACAAATCTTTCAACTCTCCTGAATATATTTATGGGGAAAAGAAGGGAACTTCTGCCAGAAATTTTCACTGTAAATGCCTGAAGTAATGCCTTTCACTTATGCCTGAAGTAATAATCGAATTTTAAATTGCAACTTTTCGTACGCTTTTAAAGTGTCATACAAGTTAAAAATAACATCAACGATGTTCAAAGAAAACATTTAAATCTTACACATCTATTGAACCTCACTCAAATTTTTCAATCGAAAGATCTGATCCATACTATTAATAAATGTAAACATCTCTTCCTAACATCTTTCATCTCCGCATTTTTGATGAAATAAGCATGCGGAAAAGTGCATGAAGTTCAGAATCGGAGAATCAATAGTATACGTCATTGCGTCACTTGTAATTTTCGCAATGTAATAATTAATGGACATTTTTTTCATTGTTTTTACGAGATATTTTTTTATTGTTTTTGAGTTGACGATTAAATTTGGCACCAAATTCTTGTTTAGGAAGTACCATGCCATCATGAAATCCTCATGAATCCATCATTTTAAAGTGTGTTATAATTTGACAAATTGTTTACATATTCTGATAGGTGATAATGTTCAATTTAATTTGACGCATGATAATGTTAACTTTAAATTTGTCTGTTATAGAATAGATGACGTTCTGCATAATAATGAAAATGAATGTTGTTGCATCAGCATTTAGTATCGACAAAATATTACAAATAAAACCTCTATAATTACCAAAATGCTGAAACATCAGATTCGTTTAATCCGTAAAACTCATATGGAACTAGGCAAATTTGCTTGAGTGACAAAATAACGTAATCCTGATTCGTAGATGTTCTCTTCAAAAGTAATCAAAATAGTGATTATTCTTTGTTTATATTCGAGTTGCTCTGTTCGCAGAATAATTTAATAGAAAATTTAACCATGCATGCAAGTATTTTAATTTGGGCTTAATATTAACAGGGTTTTTTACTAACGTTGTTCTAAAAATTAGCCCCTATAGCACAACAATATTGTATAACATTATTGTGAATACCGAATGCGATATGAACGAATACGATATTGTACAATACGCAACAGTATTAAAAATGCAGTGGAATTTTCAAAAACATTGATACAATAAAATTCTGGCACAAAAATATTAGTTTAGTTTTAAGGATATTTTTAGCATTGGGAACTAATTTGGTAAATAGTAGAAAAGCTATATTATACATCATCAGTACCTAATACGGATCATTTACATTTTTTTACATTTTATACAGTTTCAATTCAATTACAAACAATAATATTTAGCAATATTGTTTTCCCAAATGTTGCAAAACTATGCAATATCGTATGCTATTTGCGAGACCAAGCAAATGGTGGAGAGAAATCAAATGCTTTATCGACGAAAAAAATTCGGTGCATCAGTGTAGGAAGAATAATTTCCGCCATATAATGTAATGAATATTAAAATTTTGGTTCAAATGAGCCAGAAAATTTTGGAATTATCACAAACGCTTATGTTTTGGAAATGAATCCTGTTGTTGTAATGTAGAAATTTAGAAAAGTGTCGATGCAGGAGTCATCTGATTGGGGTTCAAAATCACGAAATCTGTCCCAAAATCTTTCTAGTATTTGGAAGCCAGATGATAATATAACAAACAGAAATTAAACGTGGGCAAATGATTCGATTGGAACATTTATATATATTTTTATCAAATACTATTTTGCGCAATATTGTTTGATATTACATTATTTCCAGTGCAATGCCTTAAATACAATATCTGACCTGCACAGGAATGTAAGCGAAGCGACTATCGTTGCACTTGTTGATGATGCGCTGATATGTTCTAGAGCGCCACTAATTAGACGAAAAGGAGACATTTGTTATGGAGATTGTTTAATGATAAAATGATAATTCATTGAATAATTATAAGCGATTTAAAATTCTCTTTTTTTTTTTACCATATTTATGTCACCGTATTAGATTTTCGAAAGCAAATGTGGTAAAAAAAATGGTTTGAGTGGATTACAATTTGGACTTTGCTTTAAACATTTAATTTTATTCTGACTGTCTCTGTAAATTTTACTGTTTTAAACTAAAAAAATGTGAGTGATTTTAAATTTTATTTTTGATGATTATCCTGTTGTGATGGCAATAACACCTGTGTGTTGAGATTTTGTGGAACTGAAACTTTTTTTTGATGCTGTGTTGCTTGTGATTGGTTGGATTTAGAGATTACGCAACAAGTCCAGGTTTTGACTGGGACAGTTTGTTATTCTTTTTTTGACGGTGTTTCGTTGTGTAGTGTGCTCTTCGTAGGATTGTATGCACGCTTTCTAAAATGGATGGTTCCGAAGTAAGAATTTTTTTTTGTTTGCAGAATTATTAAAAATATGAAATTGTATGATTATAATTAAAATTTAATATTTTTTAAAGGTGTTTCGCTTAGTTTTATTTTTCAAGTAATCTTAATACTTCATCATTTTTTTAGAGGATAAAAAAATTGTATGAATCTAGCCGCTAAAGATTCAAGATTAATATTCTATAAAATATTAATTGTTTAAGTTTTCTATATATATGTTTGATGTTTTTTTTTAATAATTAATAGTGGAAATGCTGTTTTTTTTTTCTTAATGTTTCCTTGAAATATTTGTTTGAATATATTTTAAAATTTCATTATGTTTTTGTTTGGTTTTAAGTTATATTTTGTTATAATTTTGATTTAGAATTCTATTCAAAATTTTAGTCTTGAACTACCAAGATTATGGTTTTCAGTTAATAGAATATTCGTAATTCACGAGAAAAATACTGTAGTTTATTTTAGAATATCTGATATTGGGATAAAAATCGGCTATCCTTGTATCCGAATTTTAAAGAAAGAAAACAATTTAAGTATATTTTTATTTTTAAAGCAGTTGAGCATTCTTCTTGAATTATTTCCCCTATTTAGACACAAGTTAGATTTAATTGTAATCTGGTATGTCAATTCTCACTTGCTATTCTGAATTTTGCTTCACATTCATATTCTTATTAGATAATGATAATTGTAAAAGCTTTATAATCGGAAAAACTGATTGATTTTTAGGAATATAAGCAAATGAATGACAATATTTTTCGACATCCTTAAGGCACTGAAATGAATCTTTACAATCATATTCATACATTTAATTATTCTTCTTGTGCAGATTGTTATTGCCTGTTATGCCTATTAGTTTCATGATGAATTGAACCCATTTTGACGTTTAGAATTTGTGTCTGGGTCTCTAACATGTTTACAAAAAAAAAACAAAAAAAAAAACTTATGGATTTTTAATGTTTTTTTTATACTTCCTTTTTGAAGTGGCTGTTGATTTGATTACATTTTCCATCAGGATTTCTAGAAATTATTTCTAAAGTATTTATTAAATATTTAGAAATGTATATTTTTAAAAACTGTATATTTGAAGTGTTAATTGTAGAGACGATTGTTATTATGAGCATAATTTAACAAAATCATAATGAATTATTATTTAGAATATCCAGAATGGTATTTATTTATAAATTAAATTGATATATTAAATTAATTTCTATATTGAATTGTGATCTTTTTCTCTAAGTTTATCCTGTCTATATTCTTATGTAGGTAGAATTTTTTCCCCATGACTTTTAGTTGCAATACTTTTTTATTCTTTTGGAAATATTGAAATTTTCTAATATTCATTATCATTTTTTTTAAAGATTTACATTGGAACATACAAAATAAACTGGTAATTTAAAAAAAAAATATTTAATTGAATTAGTTTTTGTTCATGATTTTTTCATAGATCTTAGTGAATATACAGAAAATCATTACGTATAAGGACATCTTTTTTTAAAAATTTTATAAAAAGTGAAGTATAAAATCCTAATTGGTATGCGTATTTATTCATATGGACTTTATATATTTTTTTTATAACAGGTATTGAAGAAACAAAGACTAAGGAAAGTAAGTGTGTATTTTTTATTAATGAAATAATTTTACACATTAATTGTATATTAAACTCTCAATAATAATTTTTGCTTAGTTTAAGATTGATTGCAGTTAAAAGAAATTTTTTGTTGCATTCCTAAAATGTTATTAATCAAAATTCTTTAATTTTGTATTGGATAAAAAATTAGTTTCAAGTATTCATACAAAAATATAATTTTTCTTTAAAACGGAGAATTATTAAATTTCTAGGCACTTCTTTAGATGCTTCTAATAACTGTTTAGTATGAAACTTGAATAAGTTTTAAATTAAATGGAAGAAAAAGAAATCTATAAGAAAAGTACTTAATCTTAAGAACTTTCCTTGTAGTTGTAATTTTAAAATTCAAACCACATCATATAAACATCTCTTAAGATAAAATAATTCAAAACTCTAAAATTTTTATTTAAGATTGAGGTTGGAAGATTCCTCTCTTTAAAAATTATGGAAACGACTTCTTAAATGCTGCAAAATTTGTCTTATCAAAATTAAAAACAAATGAAAACTTTTAAAACTACTATTTGACCTCTTTGGTGAATGATTTTTTTATTATATTTGTTATATCGTCATTGATTTAAAAATTGGATAGAGATAATGGAATTTTCAATATGCTTATTTTTTCTTCTTGACTTTTATATGTAATTATAATGTCCATAAATGACTGAGTTTTAGGTTAAAGTTTAAAAACATGATATATTAGAAAAGTATTAAATATAACTGTTAAATGATAAAAAAATTTGAATTTCTTAAAAAAAAAGTTTTGTAATGTGGGTTACTTTATAGCAGTCTAGTTGCTTTTCCATTTTTAAATTAAGTTTTTTGGAATTAAAAATAAAAGCAAAAATAAGAATAATTTTAATAGTAAAATTCTATTGTTAAAAGTTTTTTTTAAATGTACCTTTTAATTATGAACTAGTTTTTTTTAATGAAAATAAGTTATGCACAGTTAAAGCACTGTATTGATTATTCCAGATATAAATATCAATAGTATAGAAAATAACACTTTTAGGAATATCTGTATTATCAGAATACAGAAAATATTATACTAAAAAGAATAAATTACATAATTTGTAAATATTAGTTATCACTGAAATTCATTCTACGTGTTTTTAATTTTTGTTAGCAGAGCTTTTTATGTTGCATAATATTGATATTTAACTTTTCAAAAAAAAAAAAAAAAAAAAAAAAAAGACAAATATGCAGTTAAAAAAAATTCAATATCAATATGAATAATTTTCATATCATTTCCTTGTAATTGAGACAGAAATAGAAAATAGTGTATTTTAGTGTTAAGTAGATAATTTAAGTTTTTAAAACTAAATGATACTTAGGTAGAAAAACTTTAAAACATGAAATTTAATCGCTGTGTTAATAAACTATTTCATTTTTCTTTTTTCAGGTTACTCGGAGGAAAAGTATGGTGAGTTCTGTAAATATTTTTTCATTTTTTTTAAAAAAAATATTAAAGTGAATTCTATCTTGGTGTATTTATTAATCAATCATTAAAATATCCATATAAATTTTATTTCATAATTATATAACACCTTTTTTCATTAAAGTATATTTATTGTATTATTTAAATTTTTCTGTCAATTTTCATTAAAGTAGGCAAAACTTTGAAATTGATTAGACTTTATTAATGAGGCAGGAATCACAAAAATTATTATTTTAAAAATTATGCTTAAATCTTGCAGTAAATCAATTAATGGCTCTTTTTGCAATATTTTTGTTCTTACTCTGTACAGATAGCTGAAAATTAACTTTTTAAATTGTATAATATCACTCGTTTATTAATTTTTGCATATTAAAGGAATAAAAAAATATTTTTGTAACTTTTTAAATTTTCTTGCATAATCTATCTCTTGTATTTGATCCAATTAATTGATGTATTTGACTCAAATAAAGCTGAGTGGATAAGTTTTTAAAATGATAATGTCAGTAATTCTAATTTATTTAAATTAAGATATCCATATATTTTAAATTGGTTTGGTGAGTGTTAGTTTATTATTATTATTTAATATTTAATTGGATGACCAGGAATAATTTTCCTAGAAGTCTTTTCTTATTCTAATTTTGCATTTTAATTTAGACATTTGCATTTAATTTTAATTTTGCATTTAATTTCTAATTTTGCATTTTAATTTTTTAATTTTTATGTAAGGCTACCTAATAGCTTGAGCTAATTTTAAATGGTTTTTGTGGTTTTATCTATTATAAATATTAAATAATTTTATTTTTTATTAATTACTTCTAATTTTCTTAGAAATAAAGTTGTCATGCAATTTTTTAGCTTTTAATAATTTTCTATTAGGTGTGAATATATTTTGGAATTGTTTAGATATATTTTGCTTAAGTAAGAAGACTTTTTAATTATGTACAATATGCTTTTCTAAGAAATTAAATATTCTAATAATAAAAATTCTGAAATATTCTAATAAAGATAATTAATAATTATAATAATAATATTAATATTCTAATAAAATAAAACAAGAGTATAGGATGCAAGAGATAAACTAACATGAAAACATGAAATGCAAAACAGCTAAACTAAGTGTTTTTTTTTACTGCAACACATCTCAATAGATTTTAAGCATCTAAGACTTGTATATTTTTTCAGATTTCTAGATCAAATGTATTGAAGTTCATTGTATCATGTCTAGAAATGGAACTGTATTCGCATATGCTATACTGGGCTGACAGAGAAAAGAATGAGTTTATAGTAAAATTTGTGCACATGAATAATCCTAATTGGAAAACTGCTGATTATTTGGGATTATTTAAAGTAAGAACTTTAAAAACAATATTTGCATCATATGCAATAAATTTGAGTATTTTTTCTATTGTGATAAATCCAAATATTTTTTATGCAGTAATTTTACATGATGAAACTTAGAATTTTTTACTAACTTTATAGAAAATTGACATTTAACAAATGCTATAAAGTTAAATATTAAAGTGCTATAGTTTGCATTTCTGTTATTCTGTCATTAAATATTGAGATGTCTAAGCTTTTTGGATCTTTTGTTTTATATAACTAATTACTTTTCTTGAAAGATAAATATAAATATCTCAACACTTATTCAGTCAAAAATATATAAATTTGAATAATGAAGGTCTGTTAATCCATGAACATAATTGGGGGAAAAAAAAAGCCATTACCCAATGGGCTTCCAAAGCAGTTCCTTCAAATCCAGTTGGTAGATATTACCATTCATAATTTCAATGGCTTGAACGTTCGATTACCACTAAAAATTTGATGTTTCAAAAGCTTGATAAGTATTGAAAATTAGATGTTTCGAAAGTTCAATAACTATTGAAAATTATATATATCAAAAGTTCGATCAGAATTGAATGCTCAATCGCAACTAATTAGCCTCTAAATTTATACAGTGAACAAATGACTAGTAAAACTGAAAGAAAGTTTGAAAACTACATATTTTTTTAACTTTTATGGCTGTATTATAAAAAAAGCATGGGAATTAATAAGTGAAGATGAAAGCATCTGTACATCCCAACACATTTTCCACTCGTATACAATCTCAGCTAAATCTAAATATTAGTCTCTTTGTGCAACAACATATAGGTCTCTTCCCAAAGTGCTTCCAGAGTGATGCCTCCTATTCTAATTGGTTGGTATTATTTGATTTATTCTCAATGGCATGAATTTTCAATTCAAGTCAAAAGTTCAAAATTTTTTAAATATTCAATCAATATTTAAAGTTTGACAAGTACCAAAAGTTCAATATAATGTTAATACAGTAAGTGTTGAAAGTTTAGTCAGCATGAAACGCTTGATCATAATTGATAAAGCATCTAAATTTAGATAATCCTCAAATGGCAGAGATGATATTTATATAATTTATATCTGCATAAAAAATTTGATCAGAAGTCAAATGTATTCATCAAATGGTGAATAGATTTGAAACTTTAATTTTTCCGATTTTTGTAGTTATTTTGAATTTTGTTCTTTAATATTTTTTGTGGCTGTCCGTTTTTCTTATTGCGAATGATTTGTATAATTATTTTCCAAAAAGATGTGTAAAATATCTCAAACAAAAATTATAAGATTTAAATCTTTTAACACGTGAGCATTAAAATATGTATATATGTTTTTTAAAGGAGAAAAAGGTAAAAGAAAAGGAACTAAGTTTACTATAAAAAAGGTTGATGAAATTTGGGGTTTGTTTCAAATTTTTCTATAACTATAATTACAGGAATGAAATTTTAAATTAATGGGTACAGATAATGTTAATAAAACCAAAACGAAATTGATTAATTTTTTAATTCTAAAAACCAGAGATTTTTTTCTATCTTAATTTTTTTACTTTAAATCTTATTGCTAGTTTTAAATATTATAGATTTTGTAAGTATAATATAAAATCTTTTTATTCTTGATATTAAGTAAATGATTATGTTTTGCTTACATGTACTAAACATTATTTTAAACTTAAGTATCAAAATATATCTTAACATTGAAACAACATATCTGGTTTCCTTTATTTTTTTTGGTATAAATTAAAATGCTAAAATTTTAGTAGTTTTTATGAATCTATAATGAAATTAAATTGAAGATTTGACAAGTGTTGATGCCATTGACAAGTGTTAAATATTTTAATTTGAATTTATATTACTATATATGCTTGATATTACTATATTTAGTTGATATTTTAATGAACTGTAGTTTTTATATGAAAATCTATTTAAATTTTGTTGTTTTCACATAGGGATTAGATGAATTATCAAGTAATTATGAAAAGTACTTGCTAGATGAGAAATATGAGCACAAGTGTAAAGTACGATGCAAATCAAATTTAAGAAAACTGCATGAAAGTGGAGCTGTAAACTACATGGGAAAAACAAAACAAGGAAAATCTATACAGTTAAGGAAATACAAGCTGAATGTTGACGGTACAATTTTATTTCAAGATTTTAAATATTTTAGTTAAAAAACCAATAAATTACAAAAGTATTATAAATAAGTTTGTTTTGATTGTTCTTGAAATCATTGTTAGCAACTGTAAAGTTTTATGTGGTGAAATTTTATCTTAGAAATTTAAAAAAAAAATCTTTGAACTCTTACACACATTTTACTTTGTTGTGGGAATTGCAATGTCCTGCTAATAGCTTTGCCTTCAGTTGTCTGGGATCTCTTGCTTTAGGTATGATTCCACTGCTACATATAGATTGATAAGTTTGTTATTTTATGGATATATGGTTAGAAAGTTTCTAAAGTAGAAAATATCAGCTTGTTTGATGTGTTTAAAAAATTCAGAGATTAGTCTTAAAATAACCTTTATATAGTTTCTAAACATACAGGAATACTTCATGCATATTAATATACTACGATGTTAAGTTTTGTTGTTTGTAGATGCTAGGAATTGATATTTACAATAATATGTAGAACATTTTATAATGAATAAAATTGGGACTCTTTAATTCTGGATTAGAGTTTCTTTAAAAGAAGAATTGAATATATGTTTCTTCAAGAATCTATGTTATATGTTTCATACAGAACTTGCCTATTTATATTTTGTAATATCTGTAGAAATTGCAGCAGCTTTAAATCTGTTGGCCATATTGTCTGATCTACAAGCTCAAATTTTGATTATATTGAATGAAAAATGTGTAAGTTCTTTAAAGTTAAAGCACATACTCATAGTTTTATATTTAAGGGAAAAACTATTTGCCACTGATATTGCATGAATGTTATGTATTCCTTGGTGTGATGGCATGCAAATTTAAATTCTTTGTTTGCTTATAAGATTGTCTTGTACATGAGTGAAGTTTCATATCGTATGCCAACATAGATAAGCATTTCATATAAGTTTGGTTATATAGTTGGTTACTTAAAATCTTTCATTTAACAAGTTTGTTTATTCATGATGAGTATTTGTTTATAAAAGTAACTTATTAAAAAAGTTCTTTCAAATTGTTTTTTGTTATGCCAACATAGATAAGCATTTCATATAAGTTTGGTTATATAGCTGGTTACTTAAAATCTTTCATTTAACAAGTTTGTTTATTCATGATGAGTATTTGTTTATAAAAGTAACTTATTAAAAAAGTTCTTTCAAATTGTTTTTTGTTTTTTTGATGATATATTATGTTTATAACTACATGAATTTATTTAAGCAAAATAACTTGCATTGAGCTTGATAGTGACACTTCCATTCTTGTTATTTTTGTTATAATATTTTTAAAATCTAAATTAAATTGAAAAATATGAATATTACATTCATAATATGATTTAATTTCAAAAACTTCAAAGAAATAGTAATTCATTAATTTTTTTTTCTAACAGATAATATAAAATTATTGATAAATCTATTCACTTTTAAATTTGTTTTTATTTGCAATCTTGTATGAATTCTTTGTGAAGTTCTAAAACATAATTGCTACTGTTAATATAAACAAAATTTAAATTCCTTTTTCATATAGGAAAATTTTTGTATCTGATATTTGATATCAGTTTTAATTTTCACTGTTTTCATTTCAATTTCTTTCTGTTCAAATAATAGTTTTTGATTTGACTTTTATTAAGTTTAATTTGTGTTAAATGAAATGTTTTGAATTAAAAAATTTTTTGCTTGTGATAAACCAATTGTATAATTCTTCCTTAATTTAAATATAGATATTTTCACTATTTTGTATGTTTGTAAAAATTTGTTTTGGATATACCTCTCAGCTTTACAATGCAAGTCACTTAACCAGTTAAGTGCATTCAGTGTACATGTACATCAATCCAAGTCATCATTTTGGCACAGTGGATATGTAATGTTTTATCTAATAAAAATGAAGTCTCTACTCGCTTTATAATTTTTTCCCAAAATTTACTATGCAAGCCATTTGTATTGCATTCATTGCATTACAATTCTATTCATTATGTGCCTCATCATTTGCTTGACTTTGAAGAGGGAGACTTGAGGGACTTTAAAAAATATACTCTGCAGTTAACTAGTTAAAAATTACCGTTAGAAATCAATCGATCTTTAGGTATATTTAGTAATTTTTATTTATTAAATTGTTCCCTTGTTTAATTAATCTTAAATTTATTTTTAGTTATGTCAATTGTGAAGAATGTTTCAAAAGATGCAAAAATAACAAAGGGAAGCAATGATGTAAGTTAATTTCCAATAATTAGATATTAATGTATACCATATTTCTTCATGTATGTCACTTCAACTAAGAATATTGTGTGCAAAGTCCTGTCTTGTAAATTTTCAGATTACAGTGTCTAGTTTCTTCCTTTTTTGGTGTGATGTTATGATAGTTATGACTAAGTTTATTCATACATATACATATGATTTAACAGAGGGGTGATTATGTTCTAGATTTCTTTTTATTTTCACTAATCTGAATTGCCAGGCTTGTGAAATTTATTCATTTTTTATTTTAAAAGAAATTTATCATTTAGGAATTTGTATTAGTTTAACATTGAACCTGGTTTGAAATTTATAAAAGGCTAGATTTTTATATTGTCTTCATTATATTTACATTAAACAAGGACATGAACATTTTGTTTTATAAAATTCTTTTGAAGACCATTTTATTGATTTTATACATAAGTTATTAAATAATTAGCTGTCTTAGCAAAATGTGTCATTTAAAAATTTGTGCTATTTTTTTAAAAATCATTTGGTTGTTATAAATAGTATTTAGAAAACAAAAACTTGTTACTTTTAAATGTCAATATATATATATATGTTTGGTTGTGATACATTAATTCAATTCATCAACTAGAATAGAATATTTAGCATATCAATTTTTTTCATATCTCTGATGTAATAGCACTTAAAATCATTATAATAAGTCTTTTTAATGAATAAAAACCATCTTGCCTCTATCTTGTGAAGCTTCAAACCATTAAGTATTTTTAAGCTTCCATTTATTATTTAAGATAGTCGAGTATTATTTAGAAAATTGTTAAGTAATTAAGTATTGAAATTACTTTTTTTGAAAATAAAAGCTTAAAATTTGAATTTGAAGTGATTTTTCCTAATACTTATTTTTTTTAATACTGTTTTGATTTAATCTTAAAATAATCTAATTCTTAAAAAAAAAACAATTTTTTTTTTAATGTCTGTTCTTGGAATCTATCTGTTTGAAGGTGTAGGGAAAAGAACATGTAAAATCCTTTGCTTGTGTGCTTTTAAATAATGCTTTGTTGTTGTAATTCCCTTCTAAAATGTCATTAAGGATAATTTATTAACTTTCCTTTCTCTAATGCCCTCTAATAAATCTTTAATTTTTTCCATTCCCACTTGTTTTTCCATTGTTTATTGTATTTAATTATTCCTAATTTGCAACTAATTTAATCCCGTCTTTTAATATTGTACTGTTTATAAAATATGTTTAAACAAATACTTAATTATTTTTTCATTTCTGCAGAAGGGATTAAGTCACTGTGAGACAGTTACACACCATAACAGGCAAATACAATATTATAAAGGCAAATTTAAAACTGAAACTCAACCAAATGAACAGTCTCACTGCCTATGTCTTTCAAATACTAATTCAGTAAGTTAAGCTTTTCTGGAACTCTTGCACATACTTTATCTTAGCTACTAAATCTATAAATTCTAAGTTTTCTTGGTTTCTTCTGCTTACTTTCTTTGATAATTTAAATAATGCATATATTATACAGGGTGTTCCAAAATTTTTGGTATAAAAACTTAAAGAGTTGATAAGATGCAGCTAGATAAGAGCCTCCAACGATGCATGATCATAACTTAAGTATTAAATGGCATTTCTCTAATATGAATGCTACATTTAATGATTGTGACTTGGATTTTCATGCTTAAAGTTTTTCTTTGGTATATATTGATGGGAGGTACTCGTATAAAAAAAAGGATGCCCCTGGTAGAGCTTCATCTGTAATTATTTTGATAAAGCACTTATTGTAAGGATTTTGATAGTTAATATAAAAGTGTCTTAGGTTTTTGCTAGTCTCTCTCTCTCTATATATATGAGCCGTTTATTTTGAAAGTGAGACAAGTCCATTTTTGAAATTATTTTTAGCAGTTATAGATAAAACTTGTTATAATCTTTTCATGAGTAAAACATTTATAGTAAAAAATATTTAGATTCTAGTATTTTGGAGATGGAAGTTTTAACTCTTAACAGTATTGAAAATCTGTTTATTTTGAAAGTGGGGCAAGTCCATCAGATTGAAATTATATTTGACCAAATATATTACGGCAGAATTTAGATTTGGTTGCTCTATGGTGAAGGAAATGTATCCGTTTGACATCATGTCTGAAATCTAGGGTGATCCTATTTATCTATTTTTGATATTGAAAATTGGTGGTTGCACAGTATTTTATAAATAAAAAGTATGTCTTAATTTTGTGTGTCGATAATAATGTTTACTTCCATCACTGATTATTCAGTCCAGTGACAATGAAATAAATATCATTGATCACAAATTTTTATTGTCGGGACATTCATTTCTACCGAACGATCGTGATTTGGAGTGGAACTATCCAGTAATTATTCAATCCAGAAACCAGTTCCTTGCATATTCCTCAGAATTACTATAAAGTAATGCAAAATTGTTGGAAACATGACAAATTTTTAATATATGAAATTAAACATGGAAATTTATTTTCAACCCAACCTCTGGAGAAAGCAGTTTTAAAAAGAAAGAAAAAACTGATGGAAAAACCGTGAATTGATTAACTATACGCTGGATCAGATTTACAAGGGATGCACCATACAAAATGTTCAACAAAACTTCAATAGAACGAGATTTTGAATTTAAAATTATTGATTTGTCAACACAACAAGGAAGGTAAATAATTCCAAGTAATTTCAGAAATATAAAATTATCTTTGTATGTAAGAAAAAAAAAGGAGATTTATTACATCGGAAAAATACTAGTATATGATGGATTTATTACCATATATACCTCCCGTTCATCATGAATTTTTTAAAATGTTAAATCTTGAACAAAATTCAGATTGATTATACCTATGTATAAACTGAAATATATAATTTCATTGAAATTCTTAATAAAACTGAATGGTTTGTTGTTAAGTTATATTTTCTACTAGAATATTCTTGGTTTTGTTTCCCTTTTTATCAAATGAATAAATATTTAAAAATTTGAATAGTATTTTGTTTTTATTCTCAAAAAAAGGCTGATGCAACTGAAATATTATTTCCCAATTAAATGAATGATTGCAATAATTCTTTAATTTTGAAAGTGAGGCAAGTTTATTTAGTTATAATGGAACTCTTATTTTTTTTAGTCAGCGCTCTAAACACTATTGGATTATAAACTTACATTATCTGGTTCCACAAAATACAAAAAAATTATCTATTAATAATTACCAATATTTTAAAATTTATTGAAATGCAAACCTTTAAATATCTCGCAATAATAAAAAATGGACTTGTTCCATTTTCAAAATAAGCAGCTCATATATATATATATTTAATATAACATGCATGGAACAGAAATTCTTATTCTTTTATTGCTGAATGGCAACAGTTAAGTGTAAACAAACTGCTATATGAACAGTTTATTACTAAGAAAATTGAATGAACATTACTATAAAAGCTATGAAATGAATTTTTATGGATAGCTGAATTCTTAATGAATTTAGTTCATAATAAATTCAGTAAGTGTTATACTAGATTCATTATGAACATACTGAATTACTGATGTTATTTTGACATACTGAATTCATTAATTAATTTGAATATGTATGTTATATTTATTTTTCTTAGAATTTTTAAATTAACTAGTTAATTTCTGAAATATTTAATTATTAACCTGTAATTTTAATTATTAACCTGTAAAGTGTAAGAGCATCCTTACTATGCCCACATAAAGTATTTGGAATTATAGATTTCTCCAAAGAGCTAATGAAAACCATAATAAATAAAACATTTATGTTTGCACTAAAAGTTTTGAAATTCCTTTTATAGTTAGATGATTATCATATATGCTGCTTTAAAATGGCATTTGAATATTTATTTTTCTAAATTAAAATTATACAATGTCTAATTCATAAATTTGAAGTAAACCGGCAGTTTTGTTTAGATTTGGATATCCATGAGTTCAAGAATTTTGCAGTTAATTTTTTATCCCCTGATAGGTTAAAACTATTCTTTGTATGAATGTAGGAAAATGTTTGACTTTTGATTCATATTTAATTGGAATAAAACTTCATATATAATCATAAGTTTTATTTTCAATTATTCATTTAACATAATTAATGTGTTGAAAGGTGGTGGAAGGGTTTTTAAATTTTAAATCTGAGAATGCTGGAAGGTTAAACAAGAATGTTATTAAAAATTTTATTTTTCTTATTTGGCAAATCTTAATTATGTCTTTCAATCTTAAAAAACAGAAATGGTTTTTAATGGCTTATTTAGTGCATTGATGTTTTAAATATATTTTAAATTAGCCACCTTTATCTTTATTATTAGTTCACTGGGATTAATAATTGCTAAATATCTCAATTGTTTCTTAAGCAAAAAATTTTTATACTTTAACTTTTGATAGACATATAACTTACATTATTTCAAAAGCTTTACACATTTCTGTTCATTGTGCTTCACATTTCCGTAATTTTCTGTATTCTGGAAAAAGGCAGTAATTTAAGCTGTTGGCACTTTAAGAGTGTTCTTCCATTGCTTGATTCAGAACTTCAATTTTTAAGCACAACAAAATATCAAAAAAATATTAAAAGCATGCATTATATTAAAACCTGTTGAAAAGTAGGATTAAATTATTGTTCACTATTGCTGTAAAAATGACTATTTCATTTCCACTGTAAACAGATTATTTCAACTTGAAATAAATAAACATAATATATTAAAAATGACATTAATTTCCCCATTTATTCTTCCTCTACTGCCGCTGTACATAAAAGTTTACAGTCTGCTTTTATACATTTGTTAAGAACATGTGACTAAGCTTAATTGGCCATGATGTCATAGTCAATTCTTATTGGCCATGACATCACAGCTATGAAATTTACATAAAATAGAAACAACTCAATGAAAAACAAACATCTAGTCAGATGAATTAAAAAAAAGAATTTTAAGTCATAAGACACTTATGAAAGACATTAAAACCTTCTCAACTTGGAAAAATAAACTTTTTCTTCATTGTTGATTACAACAATGGGGAAAAAAAAAAAGCAAGATGAAATACTAGTTTCAACAATGCAAGTTGCGAGATTCACTTCAGCTATGAAATATATTGTTGTAAAATGTGATTAAGAAGAATCAAAAATAAAGAGAAACATTATATGGCAAAAAAATTTGGCTAGATGTTGTGTTATAAATTTTAAAATCTAAATGGATGTTCATCACTATATTATAGGGCAAATAATTCATGTTTTTTTATATTCATGATTTCTAGACTTATTTTTTTAAAAATTCTGTGTGGTAAACCATATTGCTGCATATTTTTGAATGATTTAAAATAACTTGGAATTTGAAAATCTAATTTGAATTCTTTCATTAATTTTTTTAAATTAAAATTTATTGATTTTTAAAAAAAAATTAATGGAATTGTAGTTTTATAATGCAATAGGAATATAGAAATAAAAAATTTTAAGGTTCTTAACAAGTTTAGGTGAGATTTTTCTTCTTTTTTTTAAACATATTCCAATGTGTACTTAGGCTTAAAATTAAAATATTTGTTCTAAGGAATTTCATATTATGAAAGACTGTATCTAATATAAAATGACTTTATGCTGTATTTTTATATCGTAACTGTTATCCAGGAACATAATAAAGTAATTTTCCTTCATCTTTTTAGATTAATAAATTTTATTAATGTATTGTTGTGAGTAATAAGTATATCAATATCTTTTGTAATATTGATGTTCTTTAGTATATGCTAAAATTTTGTAGCTTAAAATATATGCATATTTTAATTTGTCTACCTTATATAAAAGAAATTATTTAAAATTTTAAAAACGTTACATATCAACTGCAAAATTAGTCTTTTATTACCATACATATTCATGCAAAATGTTTGTCTTAGTTCATTTTATTTTCTAGTTTTTAAGAAATTTTGATAAATTATTTCCTTATCTAGGCAAATTCAACTGGCTCTACATTATTAAATACTAGCTGTAGTACAGAAAATAGGAATGGAGATACTAGAAATGTGTTGTTAAAAATACAGCCTTTGACTGTATATAAGCATGAAAAGCAAATGGATGGAATTGTAAGAAATTTTTCGTAAAGTTTTGAAAACTTCATTAATAAGTATTTTTCTTTCTTTTTTTGAAAGTTTTTTTTCGTAAATATTATTGATTTTGCATGAAACATTTTAAATAGAATAGCATAAAAATTGATTTTACAATATGTGTATATACACTAATATTAACAATTGTTCAAAATATTCATTTTTTTGTTGTTTCTTTTACTGACTTCTGCAGGTTTTGTACAGTAAAATTCTTGATAAAACTAAGAAATGCGTTAAAACAATTCTAATCCTGAAGTAGAACTGTGCAGAAATCTGTATATTTTTAGACTGTATCTTATTTATTCTAATTAGTGCTTTTTTGTTTTTATCCTGATATTTATTGTTATGGCTTAAACATTATGTTGCAAAAGAAATGTTATATAATAATTTATGTTCATAAAACAAATTATCCTGATTGTCATTATGATTAGAATATAATTCCTATGAAGATTATTTTAGTAAATTTTCTGCATGTATTCCTTCTACTAAAAATTAAATTTTTAGAAACTAATTCTCTTTACTTTTCTGTAAGTATATTCAAAAACCGAATTTAAAATGTAAGAATTAATTCTTTCATTTATTATTAAAAATTTGCTTTTTCCTTTATTACATATTTAACTTATAATCTAAATTGAAAAATAATTATTTACAATAAACATATAATGTAAAATTATAATATGTATTGGTATGCTCTACGGCTTAAAATATTAATGTAAATTCTAGAATCTTGGCATTGCACATATGTAATATTATCCCTTTGTGTAAAATGGTAATATAACAACCATTCACTAAAGTTGTAGTTCTAGTTTGTTATAATAATAAATAATATAACAATTTTTGACATTAATTTATCTTTGAATGTATTTTTAGGTTAACATTTATTTTTTCAAAAAGATTTACGTTCTCCATGTTTTAACGTGGAGAATATTAACCATGCATGTAAACAACATGCATGTAAATGTGAGGAAATTCTTAATTTATTATCTGTGTTATTAAACAGCAATGGTATTAATACTCAGTTTAAAATATTTTTAGGACTTTAATTTGTGTTAAAGTTTTTATTTTCTAACTTAATAGAATTTGGGAATCTTAACTTCATTCACTTTCACTGAGCTCTAATTAGTCATTCTAATATTCATTTGCATTTAAAAAAAAATTTATAAAACATTTTATATTTAAAAAAATGTTTTGAACACTTTACTGTAACATAATTTTGATAAATGTAATTTACTTGCATTATTTTATTGTTATAAAGGCCAGATTTTTACTGAGATATCTTATCTTGAAATTTTATTCAGTAGCTGATTAAACAGATAACTAAATGCAATTTAACAGTTTCTTTGCATTGTATACTTTAAATACAGTTTGATAGGACAACTGATTTTTTTTAAAATTAAGAGTTGGAATATTTATTCTGTACATCTTTCATTGTTTTTATAAGAGCAAAAAGAGCTATAAGTATAGCAGAGCAAAAAGAATCTTCTGTAGATTTGCAATCTGCAGATCTAAGTGTTGTTTTTTAAAAATTCAATGAAACTTAATAAAATATACAACTTTTATGTATTTTAGAATTTCAACTAAATTATCTTAATGTTAATTATGTCAATTATAGGATGGTACTCAAGTTGATACTGCTGTTGGTAGTTGTTTATAAGTTATTTAAGAGTAATCAGTATATTATTACTGGAATGTGAAATTAATTCCGAGTGCTATTAATGAATGTTTTGTAGTAAATCTAAATAGTTTTTAATTTAATAAAGTTAGCCAAAATTGGTCTTTTCTATCACTATAGGGATTATCAAATTGAATTATCACTATTATAGTATAGTATTTTAGTGTAGAGAGTGTAGTATAGTATTTTAAATCTGAAATAACTATTTATTATTTCTTTTACAGAATATGGGGCTTCAGTGTTTCACTAAACAAAACTTTGCTGTTAGTTCTGCAAATTGTTTTAATATTGAAGATAATAATAAATGGAAATCGATGGAATATAATGAATTTTTTCAGATAAAGCCAGAGAATATGGAAGTTGAACATGTGAGTAGTTTTTTCTTTCAGTACTTTTAACCAGTCTCTGGAATGTGTTTTTAATTGCAAGATTTATTCAATAGCTTATTAATGATTCAATACTCTTTTTTTGGGGGATATGTTTTGTTTGTTTGTTATGTGTGTACTAGTGGGGTTTCTAGAAAATTCTATGCATTGTGGACTAACAGAAACCATTTAGAGAATTAATTTAAGCTTTTAATTTTGATATTTATAAATTACCTTATTTACAATTCCTTACTGATTCTATGTAAAACTCATGACTCAATATTGATTATTTGTTCAAAATATTATTTTGCTAGTTATTATACTAATATTAAGAAAGTCATAAATATTTAAAACCTTTCCATTATCATTTAAGATTAAAAAAATATGAATGGAATGAAAGTTGAAATTATTGTAAAAATGTTTTGCCATTTTTAGGCATATTCTTAAATTAAAGAATTTTAATATTAACTTCATTGTTAAATGATTTAACATAGGCAAAAACAACAAAATAATAACTGGTTAGAAAACTTATAAATTATCATTTCCATCGTGTATATATATAAAGGAAGAATATGATGCTTTGAAATAGAAAATGATATAATATAAAAATGAAATTAAATTTCTGAAAACACTATAAAGAAAAGTATTTAAAAATATCATAAAAAGGTTGAATATTATAATTATCTCAAAAATAAATTTTATTAAGAGTAAAATTTAATATTTTTAAAAATTGTACTTAAATAAAATCATAATAACTGTAAAATTTAAATAGGAAAAAAAATGTCATTACGAAGTGAGGTAATTGTTTAATATTTGTTATGATATAAAAAGTTTCTTTTTGAAACTTTTTGAAAAAAACATACTTAAATAAAATGAAAATCTCTTCATTTAATGAGCTTAATTTGAAAACAGATTTTAAAAAAATTTAAAATATCCAACTTCCAGAAATTAAGACCTTTTTGAGTTAAAATGGGGGGGGGGAGGGGGATCGTTTATTGTGTAGGGCTTAACAATGGAAAAAAAATTACATAAATGAAAAGATTTCGTGAAAGGACGAAATCAGTTTGAATTTCAGTTCAATAGTTAAATGTATTGTAAGTTGTAAAAAAAAAAAAAAAAAAAAAAAAAATTAAAAATTCATCAAAATTAGGGGGAAATTGCATGAGTATTAAATTGATACCATTAGAAGAGAATTTTTTAAATTTTAAGTTGGTGTAGAGACATTTTCATTTAATATTTCTAGTAATTAAATCAGAAAATTCTATGATATTGCAGAATTTTAAATTTAAATTCTAATTATAATAAAGAAAATCGTTCCAAGGGCACACATTTCCACCCTCCAAATTATGTTTGTGCCTAATTTGATAGAACTTCAGTAGTATAATCTATCATAGACATACAGTCCCAATTATTTGTTAGAATTTTCAGATAACCTCTGATTGCTCTGTTCAAGATTACTGCTTATGAAAGACTTAAATTAAAATTTATTTTAAAATTATTTTTAAAATTTTATTTTCAGTTTAATTATTTCCTAGTAAAATATTCTTAATCTTCTACTTTTAATAAATAATTTTCACAGTTTTGGTTATCTTCCACTGGTTTTTTTATGATATGCATCTTTCTAATTCTATCATTCAGTTAAAATTTTAGCTTTAATATAAACTTAATTTTATTATTAAATGTAGTGAAGCTCAACAACTTGTTTAACTTTTTGAAGCGTGCTCATGATAAAGTTATAAGGATGATAAGTAGAATAATTTAGCAGATAATTTCTATTTCTGCTATTGAATATAATTTTTGTTATATTTTAAAGGTATGTTTTCCCTCGACACAATTTTATCTGTAAATTTCAGTATGAAAACAAAACTTAAGCTAAAAGAGCGAGTGTATGTTTTCATACATGAAATTATGCAATAAGAAAGAGCAGAAGTTGCTGAATTATATAAAATTTTTCATAATTGCTTGATTCCGATTTTTAAAATCATTACCTGAAAAAGGATTTATAATGGGAAAACTGATATGCAAAGGCATCTTTACCATATGCTGAAAATACATATCTTCATTCCTCAGATTTGAACAATAGAAGAAATGTGTAAAATATTTGGACAATGATGAAAATGCTTAAATGAATGATATTTTGTATTAATGAAAAAAGAGATATTTTTGTAAGCTATACAAAATATTTATAAAAATTTATTAAAAATTTAAAAAAAATTGTGCATTAATTAAATATAATTGAAATGTTGCTTTTTTGAGTTTTAATATAATGTAAAAATCATTTTTTATGTTATAATGTTTTCGGATATCACAGCAGATAAAAAAAAACTTCAAAATTTTGTATAGTTTGTAATTGAAAATTGATTCCTTAAATGAACTTTACTATTTACAAAAATATATTTATTTCCACTTTAGTGGTTGTAATTCAAATAGTCTTCTTTTAGAGCACCAGTAGACAGTTATATACTTGTTTACTTTTATTTTGAAAATAACATTTCTTGCTTTCTAATTTGCAATTCCTAATATATAATGATTGCAAATTCCTAATATTTAAGATTGCTATATATATTGTTAAGATTGCTTTTATTTTCATTGCATTTAAATTAAATACTAATACTTATTCTTTGAAAGAAACTTGCTTGAAATTTTAATTTCAAGAAGTTGAAAAAATTTGTAGTCTCAGATAAAGAAACAAGGAGTTAATAATCTCACCTTAAAACTGAAATTTTTTATTGTTTTAGACAAATGGTCTCTAAAAGTTTATATAAGGTGGTAATATAAATATGGTATTATCATATTCATTTTATTTTAAATCCTTGATATAATTAGAGCATTAAAATTTTTTTAAATAAAAATTCTATTAACTTTTATTATTTAAGTATATTTATAATATTATTTATATCGAGTAACCTAGAAATTGTAAACTGTTTATCATAGCAAATTAACTCGTTTTTTTCTCATTATTATGAATACTGAAATGCATCTTGATGCCTCAGATTTTAATCCTTATATAATTTTAATTTTGAATAATATTTGAACAAAAAAAAGTGTTAAATCATTAATTTATACATACGTTTTTGCGTGATGCTGCTTTTCTACATGTTAGACTATCTGAGCTACAGCTTCCAAATTTTTCATTGTATATTTTGGAAACAAAAATAGGCACCCGTGAGAAAATTTTTGAAATTTCAATTAGAATTATTTAAAAATTAAGCTGAATTTTGGTATTTTTTCTGCGATATTTTCTGCAAAATATTGTACAAAAATAAATTTTACTCCTTTGTTCAAAACTTAAAAATATTTTCTTTTCAATGAAAGTAATTTAATAGTTTTACAAATTTGACTAAGGTTTGCAATATTTTAAAAATATTTTTTTCTCCTGATTTTCAACAATATTACTGCCCTGAAATGTAAAAAAATTTCATTGTTTCATCAAATGTTTTATTATGCGATTTTCTTTTATCGTTGAAAGCTGGAAAAAGATACATATTACGTTATGACTGAAGGCCTTGATAATATTATGAGTAAATTATATGACTATAAATATTTGAAGTTTTAAAATATATTGATGAAGAACCTATTAAAATAGGAATTACATAAAATATTTAATTATTAAAATTTTAACGAGCATTAAGATTGGCGAACTGGCTGGTTGCCAAAAGTGGCTAGTAATCAATATTCCCAGTGAACCAGCTGGTTGCCAAAAGTGACTAGTCTCCACTAATAAAATTGAAAGTGTGTGTCTATGTTGGCACTTTACAGGCAGACCATTTTTCTTGCAACTGTCAAATTTGGCACATATGTACTTTGGAGGATGAAAATATGCACTTGGGAGCAATTTAAAATTTTTAAAATTAGAATTTTAATTAAACGCTAAGCAGAATTTTGACATTTTTTCGTGACAATTTTTGAACATATAATATATTTGGATGCACAAAATTGAATTTGGCACCATTTCAATTTTTAAAAATCATCTTTTTGACAACACCAATTTAATAGTCATGGAAATTTTAGCAATATTTAAAAAATATTTTTTGCCTAATTTCCAACAATAGATCGAATTGTTGCCTTGAAATTCAAACTGGTTTTATTGTATCATCAAAAATTAATTGCATGATATTTTTCAATAGTTGAAAGCTAAAAAGAAGGAATTGGTTTACTATCTGTTCAATTTCAAGACAAATAAAAAAAAAATGAAGTTAAATTATTGTATAATTTCGAAGGCAGATGAATCGAATATTTATGGTTTTAAGTCTTTGACTACAAATTTATTTGAAAACATTCTTTTTTTTTTTTTTTTTTTTGAATTTGTAAAGGCTGTAGATTTTGTGTAAGAGTTCATTTATTTCATGTTATTCAGAATATATACTGCAGCATGATATTGTGATAATTTGAGATAAAAAATAGCATTGCAAAAAAAAACAACACACAACTGAAACATAAATTGGAACTTGACATTCTGATATATCAAATCTACCCAAAGGGTTAATAACACTATGATGATATGGGATTGTTTTAATTAGAAAGGTTCATATGCGTAATAAGTAGAACATAAGAAAGTTATAATAATACAGTTTTAATATTTGTCAGTTTGGCGTACTTGCTAATATGAAGTTATATCTAGATGATTTATCTGAAATCAAATATAATTAATATTCTTAATGAAGCAGTTGATTGTTGAAGGTGACTAGTTTTGAATAATAAGATTTGTCTAGTTCTGTACTTTTTTGTACTAATATGGTTTTTATGGTTAATTCTGCTTTAGATAACCATTTCTGTACTGATGATTTTTTTGTTAGGGTTACTGCAGTTTTAGTTATTTTTTGTTTGATTTCATTTGCCATTAATATTGAATTATCAAATATCTAAAAGATAAATATCTGTTAAATTTTTTTACTTATCAAATAATTAAATGTATTTTTTGCCCCAGGTCTTGATTTAAAATATAATAAATTTTCGTTCTTACAGATTAAAACTGAACCTTACAGTGATGAAACTAAGACTCAAACTCAAATGGTGCCTTGCTCTCCTTCGAGTTGTATGGATTTTAATGTAAGCATAAATTTTCCAATTTTTCTATTACAGAATAGAAGACAAATTCATAAAATTTTTAATTTTAAATATTATTCAGTTATTAATGTTTGAAATTTTTGCTAATTTAGTTTTAATTAAAAAAAATCCACTTTCATAAAATAGTTGCACTGGATTTCGGATTTTACCTTTTGAATAGACAAATATCTCTCTAGACTGTTTTTGTTTTACAGAACTGTTTTTGTTTTGCAGAATTTATCATATCTTAATATAAGTTGCAATAATAAACGAGGTTCTCGAGCATGAAAATTGTTAAATTTTTTAATTATTATAATTGTAATGAAATATTTCAACTTTTCAATGTTAGTCTAAGCCTATGATCTTATTTAATTATGAAGATTCAGCATATGTGTGGAGTTTAATAATTTTGTCCTTCATGAATTGTAACTAGGCACATTTATGTAGGTAGAGAACTAAAAACTTCACTTGGACTAATAGTGATAGCATAAGCTATTTATGTTTTTAAAAATTTTATTTGTTTTCTTTTCAGAGAAATTACTTATTTGGCTTACATTTTTTTAGGATCTATTTGAAGGGAACGAGATTGATGAATTTGATGTTGAAAAGACATTGCAACAAAATGATCCTTATTTATCTAGTACAATGTCTGACAGTTGTCTTGAAGGCAACGAAGAAAATTCCTATTTAGATTTTAAGGCAAGACATTTTATGTCACTTTTATACTAAGAAATCGAATTAAAGTTCCTTCAATCTTATGGTTACATAGTTTCCAAAAATTAATCGAATGATCTATTTTTTTTATTGATTCATATTCATTCTGAATATGCCTTTAAAATGTAAGAGTTGGAAAAATGAATGTATTTTTCAGACTTTCATGCCTATAAAATCCCTATTCTTATTTGAATTTGAGGTATTTAGAAATATTTATTATGAAGTATTTAGAGAAAAAGTGTTGTACAAAATGTACATTTTTAAAGAAGATTTAGGGATTTAAAAAATGTGAAATATATTTTGGGACATTTACAATTCATGGACATACAAATTACAACAAAATCTTATTTCAGATATAAAAGAAAATTTATATGCTATTGTATTATCTTAATAACTTATACTGGATATCGCATGTAAAAGTGCTTCCTGCAATGAAAACTTTTAAATATAAACTAAAATTATATTTTCCTGAGAGTTCATTTGTCTTTCTCAGAAGACTGATTTACTATAAAATTTTGAATCTTGGGATGCTTATTTTTCTAAGTATTGTTCTTTGTGGTAGGTTATTTCATCATTCTTCTCTGTTTGCTTGGGGTATCTTAAGTTTGGATTATTACCTCAGGCTAGAGCATTGAAAATAAGCAGGAAAGAAATCAAACTAATTTTGATATGTATATGGTGTCAAAAGTAATACTGTTATGTGTTGTAGTCTCATTTTTATTTAAAGGGTAGGACTAGGAGGAATGTTTTCTTGATATAGAATATTCACAAAATCGTTCCCTGATTAAAAAATAATAGCACAGGAGAATGTTAAAGATAAAAGTGGAAGATAAAATGGGTAATTTCATTGCCTTTTTTTGAACTCTTTAAATTGTCAAACAGAGGTCGTAACTAATACTTAAATGTTAGTAGTGAATCAAAATTAAATTTTAAATGAAATAGTACCAAGGAGGATAACCACACAAGTTATTCCACCCTGCCTCATTAAAGGCATTTGTTGAATTTGAATGATCAAATCACCGCAACAACATTGACGGAACTAAAGTTTAGTCCTAAAAGCCATCACCGGCCACTATACAATCCTTCCCATGGGAAGCATGTCCTGTCATTGATAGGAGGTAGCCGACCATTATTATTTCTGTACCCGCCATGGTAGTAAAAATCAACCACCATACCGAACGCTTCTTATTCTCATTTCTAAGGTGCCCCCCCCCCATCATTTGAGGTACCAAGGAGGATAAAAAGCATAATGTATTTAGTAGCTCCTTGAGGTTCAATCGTTCATTTTTGTTTGCCACAACAATTAGTAATATTACATTCAATGTCATTAGAGATACTCCAAAAAGCATTGTTTGATGGATAGAATAGGGCAGGCTCAATAACAGATAAAGGACTCAGTATTCTATTCTACATGAAAATGCGAATACACATGTAACAAAACACAGCCAAAGTGTATACAAAAACAGCACTTTCAATAAACAGTAATACACAAGCAAGTTCTAGTGCTCTTGCTTCTTAAATCTCCTGCTACTTTCAACCGATACTTCATTTGAAATAAAGTGAAATAACAACTGACTGACTCTGTGTTAGTTCAGTTTATTGATTCAGTGATGTCTCTCTGCTTTTTGTAGTTTCCATGACTAGTCTGCATATATTTTAGAAAGCAATTGCATCTTCACTTTGTTATAAATTAAATCAATTTCGAGAACTTTTGATTTTATTGCCCGAGTTGAGGATCATTAGCATGTTTTTTATTCAGCATCCATCAGAGCTATCTGTAAAACTGTCTTTTTTACCTGGGGATTAACTGTGCTGGGAAGCAACATTACAAATTCCTAACATGATGAAACCAGCAAACCCAGTTGCGACGACATGTTTTATTTAAAAATTATTTTTATGTGCATAACCTACTTGTAAAATTTGTCTCATGATTTTAGAAACATTCTGCAGAATTGTTTCAATAATTTTTGTTTTTGTTTTTATTTGAATATAAAATCTTCTTGGTGCTAAGTAAAAAAAGATTGAAGTTGTATTGATTTTTAACAAATCCCTCATACTGAATTTAGCTGCCTGAAAAGGAAGAACATGAAATTTTATAACTTTGCTATTTTTCTGTTGATTGAAGTAATTTAAATTGGAAATTATTAATTAAAAAAAACTAATGCAAGGTTACACTAGCTTTTTTTTTGTTTTTTGCAGATTTTTAGTTTGCCATTTCTGGAAACTAATTGTTATTGCTATTTGAATATAAATACTGGCAGATCTCTAATAATGCAGTTACCTAGGGGCGAAAACCAGTTGATTAAAAAATGCTGTTTGTGTACTTGCCAAATAAATGTACTGTAATGCTACACAGTCAATAGTTGTTGTAAAAAAGTAAATAGAAACAAAAATTTTAAAGTTACTAAAATAAAAATTTAAGTGAAATAAATCGGTAAATATTTATTGAATTAAAAATACTGTGTTAAAATTACTATTTTTTGTTTAAAAATGGGCTTTATAACATTCACTACCAAGACCACAAAATGTAGAATTTTACACCACTGAATTAAATTGTTTCATACTTCGACACACATTAAGTGCATTGCACTAATTTAATTTTGAAATTTATTTTGCATCCTGCATATGCTGTGAATAATATAGTATTGCAACACATCTTAAAATATACAATTAAAGTATTTGTGCAGTAGATTAAATAGCATCACGCATGTGAAATTTATTTTGCTAGAAATCCTCTATTATAGTTTTTTTCACATTAATAGTTTAGTTTGCTATTATAACTTAAAAAAAATTGCTTAAGTCTAACAACAACAAAATATAAAGTGAATCTGCATTCTCAATTTAAATTTGTGTGAAATCAGTCTTCTGGTATAGACTATATGAACTAAAGTACTGAAATCTTAAATATATGATTGAGCAATACCTTCTCTTAGAAGGGCAGATGATGTTAATCTGGTTCTAAATTTTTTTTATTTGTCGAATCTGTCTTGATGAACTAGACATTTTTTCATTATCAGTATTTATTTATGGAAAATAAACTCTTATTTAATTTATTGAGTTTAAAATGATCTTTACACATTTTGAATATTTGTTAAAACTAATTGATAAATATTTTTTTAGTCCTTCATAAATATATGGTGGTGATGAGCACATGGATATAATTTTCATTTTTCTTGTTCTCTTAAAATTTGTCTACTTTTGACTAAAACAAATTGATATTTTTATGATTTACACATTTATCAGGATTGATAATGCACTCTCTTTGGTTGCAGGATTTTTATACATATGAATATTTATTGCCAAATGATGATGGTTAATGCTGCTGCTGCTTATATAGAATTGCCACATATACTGGCCTATCAGATTCATGGAGCAATGTATCTTTTCAATTTTGATACTATGTCTACATTGGTGGTGTTTTAATCATTAAATCTGTTTATTAATTAGTGTTAATTTTTTTATGTTAAGATAATTTCAATTACATCAGTTGCTTTTTTCGGTTTCCCTTGATTAATTTTAGATACATAAAGGACGCCAGAAATTATTTTTTTGATAAAATGATGATGATTTTTGTGAAACCTTGCTGAGCCTTTCACTATTTTTTTACTTATATACAGTGTTATCCTTTTTTTTTTTTTTAAATATATGCCCTCATCATCTTGATGAATCCAATTTTATATGCAATATATAAATTTCTTTAAATGTTACATATGTTTAATTTTACGCTTGTTACATGATATGTATCAAATATATAATCCAGATTTTTTATATGAGTATATTGTGATTTATTTGATTGCAATTTGTTTTTTTGAAAAGTAAATTATTTGATAAAATAAACATAAGCATGAATTACTTATTCATGCTTATGTTTTTTTGTGCAATGCATGTTATTGGGATTTACAATAAAGATTAATCATTGATTATTATGGAGTTTCTTTCTTTTTAAAATAACTGAATCTTAAATGATGTAAAATACTGGATTGGAATCTCATTGTGTTACTAACTTCATATATAACTATGTAAATTTTGTGCATTAGAAAATTTTAAAATTTTATTTCACCGCTCAAAATAACTCCAACAAATAATTTTATACCATTTGAGATTGCTCCATTCTTATTTCAATTTCATTATAAAAAAACATTGGGAAATACACATTGAGTATTTTTGTTCCCAGTTATTTATAAAGGAAATTAGTTTTAGCTTTAACATTTGAAATCTTCAACATAAAATCAAATGTATTTGTTCGAGGAAGAAAAGGAGAATCTTCCCAATTTAGATGAAACTATTTATAAATTCATTCCATGCAGAGGTTTTTTAATAATATTTCTTTATTTCAGTTGAAAAGAATTGATCATTCTTGTGTACAGTTATATATATAACTGATCAGATTTGTTTTATTAAAATAAACGAAATAATATATAGGGAAGGCCCTGAACTAAGCTACGTGACAAAGTGCTGTCATGCTAACTCTCCCTCTTCCATCTAATCTGATCATTTTTTGTTGAAATAACTGAGTAATTTGTAAGTAGGGTGATATCTCTATCTATTGTGACTTAGAAATTTGGCCTTGGTTATCTCTTCTCTTCCTTTGCAAATTATGATTTCCGTGACTAATCAGCATATGTAAGTAATTTGCTATTTGTTTGGTCACACTATGCTTTGCTACGAAAATATGACTTCCATCTATCGATTGTAATTTAAATTAATGAATGTATTGAGGTATACAGGAGGTTCCTGAGCTCCATGTACAAACTTGTTGGGGAAGTAGAAAACTTCAATAGGTATCAGAATCATAGAGGAAAGCAGAACAGAGTTCCAAATATCGCCTGCAAGTAATAATTCGGCATAAAGCCAAAGCAAAAACATTACACAGATGCATGCACACAGAGAGAGAGAGATTCTTTTTTTGAAGCGATATCCCAAAGAATATATTCATTAATTTAGATTGGGTAATTATTTTATTTTTGAAGCAATTTTTATGCACAATTGCTCAATTTAATTTAAATAAATTTCGTTGCTGCATGTCTGTCCAGACAAATAAGGAGACCCCCAACTGTCAAAGAACAAAAAGGTACAGATTGAGGACAATGGCGTCGTAACAGAATAGAAAATACAGTAAACCTTACTAAATATGGTGATAATGTCATTATTTCATTGCTCAGCAAAATCACAACCTGCAAAGTAGACATTCTATGAAAAAAAAAGTGTATTAAATGTGTTTCAAATTAAAAAAAAGACAAACAAAATATTGTTCCAATTAAAAGAGCACACACACACGCAAAATTTAGATGAAAATTATGCATTTTGTAATTTCTGCCTTGCTTGTTAAATATTTTCTACTTTCTTGGCTAATGCAGCAAATTTTTAGTCTTTGAACTTACGTAGTGTAAAAAAAAATCATCGCCATATAAGTCAATGCATCAGAGAAAGACCCCCCCCCCCCAGTAAATTATAACAATTTTGGCAAGTGTTTTTTTTTTTCAAAAAGCATTATGAATTTTGGGAACAATTAAATGAGGAATGTGTTTTAGTTATAAGAAATTAAAAAAATAATAAGAAATTTTAGAAGGAAGAATGAAAAGTCATGGAGTCATCGGAGGATTTTTAAATGTTGCGAGACGTAACATTCATATAATCCATTTAGTGGAACGCTTTAATTTTGATATTAGCTAACTTTGCCAACTAACTAAATCATTCGGAATATTTATCACATAAATCTTTTATTTAAAGCCATATTCTTTGTGCTCATCTTAACAAAATATTAAATTTCAAATTTTAATGGGTGCACAAACACTTTTCCGGTTAGTAGAATTGTATATATATTTTTTTAAATTGTGCATAAATTTCTTAATAGAGTTAATGACATAAGGAGGAGGCATTTATATAGAAGGGAAAAAAAAAGTGATTCAAACTGAAACCTGAAACATTGCAGAGTGACAAAGTTTAATTTGTTTTGTATATTTTAATTCTCTTTTCCTTATTTATGTAGCACTTAAGTCCATAAATATACATATGTTGTTGTTACACATCCCTCTGGAGAAGGAAAGCCTAGACCAGGTCCAGGAGACCCCATCACGTCAGTTCCTCATAAATCGGCAGAAAGTCCCGTTCAACCAGCAGCAGCTTACAAGAAGCGCCCAAACAAAAAAGGTGAACAGGACGAGCAGGAACAAGGTTGGAAAGTCTTCTCCCCATTCTGAAACACTTAAGATGGCCACTACGAAATCTGGCCATGGCCGATTGGGAAGGGCCACAACATGTTATGGATAGGCCAGGGCGGTTGCCAACATACCACTGATGAGATGGAGTACGGCGCCACGCTGAAAGCAAACGATGATTTCCCAGGGAGTGGATCTCGGTGGGAGTAAGACGGTTCAAACAGTCCATTGGAAGATCACAGCCATTCTTGGCAAGCACATCAGCTGTCTCATTGCCATGTATCCCGACTTGCGATGGGATCCATTGGAGGCTTATAGGTGTCGAATTTCGCACAGAAGCTTCATAATCTCCTGGTCTGGAATATCAAATATTTTTGACCAGTTCTTGAAATACTGTATAGCATTCCTACAATCGGTCAATATCCAAATGCAATTATTATCTGTTGTCTGAGCATAATTAAGGGCAGTTCCAATTGCTATGATCTCGGATCTAAAGACTGAACAATTGTCAGGGTTTCGGATATTTATCCTAACTTCGCTATCATTGCTGTTCATGAAAACACCACTCCCTGTTCTACCGTCTTCCAGCTTGCTATCGTCAGTGTAGATTACCAAGGCCCCAGAAGGGATACTATTGATAACTTCTAGGGCCAACTATTTTAGCAGGTCTGGATGTTCCACTTGTTTATTGGCAAGAGACCTCAGTTCGTCATTAAAACTGATGCCCCTAAGGAAATATACATATATTAAATATCGTCGCAGCGTTCGTGTTTATAAATTCAGTAAGTAAAAAATATCGCTGTAAAATATATTTAGGATTTTTAAAAAAAGTTATTGAAATCGAAGGAAAAAATTGTCAAGTAATAAAATTGGTATTATTGAAAAGTTTTTCTAAATTTTAAAGAGGTGCATGCATTTGTGCACGCAATAATATGTTCCGAAGTTATTAAGAAAAAATGTTGAATTTTTTAAAAATTAATTTTTAATATAGAGAGCCTGTAGAGCGTTTTGTATGTCCCCCCCCTCTATCATGCAATGGCAGTACACAACTTTGTAGTAGTAAGATGAATAAATAAATCGGTTTGTAAAAAAATAATAATAAGGGTGGTTAAATAGTATCACTAAACATTTTTTTAATGAAAAAATTAAATTAAAAGTAATATTTAATGTGGCAATATTTCTAAAATTTATTCGTAAAAAATGACATTTTGCAAAATTTTTAATTTATTAACATAATAATTTAAATTACGAAAAGTCTTTCCGCATTGTACATTTACACCTTTCATAGTGGTAACCATAAAAATAATTATTTGTATGCATTTGTCACGAAACGCCTAATTAATAAGTGGAATGCGTTTGCAACTCAAATTATTTAATGGCACGAAACCAGATTTGGTATGACTGGAATTTAACCCCCTGCTTGGCGTAATTTTCAAAAATCGCCAACAAGGGGCTTGCGCCATGTTTTGCGAAATGTTCAAAAGCGAGGGAGCAGATGTCCAGTAATAGCGCATAATAAAGGCGAAAGATAATAGCTTTGCCAGTCTAGAGAAAACGGAGGATGCCAGCTTTGGCGAAGAAGGGGGTTAAACTTCGGGTCAACCCCAGATTTCATAAACAGAGTATAGACAGACATAGAGAATTAAATAACGGGAGAAAAAAAAATCGATGATAAGACATTAAATTGCTACTGGAAAGAAAACGGATCAGTAATTATGATGAATGTATAGAAAATGAGTTAATTATGCAAAATTTCAAGTGATAAGGTATGCACATACATAAATGAATGACATGCAGTGCAAAAAGCATAGTAAATAATCTTTTATTTCTCAACATAAGATCCCGACCTACTTGCAACATTTTATGTTGATCTTTCTATAGTGAAAATTTTGCATCCATTGGCGGATTTCCTATTAAGCATCGTATGGCTACTAGATTGCGGATATCGTAAATAGATTGATTAAAAATAATTGCGGTGTCGTAAATAGATTGATTCATTTGATAACTATTAGCCTAGTTATCAAATGAATAAATTTTCGAAAAATGCAAACTCAATGAATTATTAAATCATTTTACAATAACATTAACATTTTGTCAAATATAATTGGTCAGGTTCCAATATGGTTCATTATATTTGTTGCATCAGCATTTAGTATCAATAAAATATTATAAATGATTTCTCCAATTACCAAAATGTTGGGACATCAGAATCTTTTAATCCGTAAAATTAATACAGAACTAGGCAAATTTGCTTGTGTGACAAAATAACACTCACAGTTGAAAGAAAAGAATTTTAATGAAACTAATTTTTAAAAAAAAAAAAAAAAAAAGGTTTGAAATCATTTCTTTAAGTTATCGTTTGCGTTTTTTCAAGAAATTGTTAAGTGGAGTTGTTTAAATTAAATAATGAACGCGACAATATTCATGTAATTTATAAAATATTTATAAATACTTAAATAATATTGTGTGGGAACGTGGAGACCACAAAGTCCTGCATTAAAACAAATAAATAAAAAATACATTTCAATACATACATACAATTAAAATACAAATCTTTAAAATGTTGATTACGTTCATCAAATTTTATCGAAATATGAATAAAATTGACAATTTTTTTTTAAACGTTCCTCATAATGTGCAATGTCGTGTGCCATGTAAGTCACTAATTGCATAAACAACTTTTCGTAGATTTTTTTTTCTTTTTTGCTGAATTTATCTCTTTGCTTTCATTAGAATGCATAAGAAATTTGGTTTTATTCCTTTAATTGACTTTAGTTGGCAATGCCTTCAAACAGAGCAAATTATTTTATGACCATCCTGTATAATTGTGCCAAAGATGGTAGGTAACTCTACGTTAGAAGAACCTACTTGTAGAGCAACAAACAGATTTGTTTTTTGGCACTTTGATTTATTGCTGGTTGGTTTATTTGTATAAAATAAACCGAATTTCTTTAATGAAGTTTTAATCGTATCGCTTAAAAATTTAATGATTCAGAAAATTCATCAGCAGAAATTTAATAAATTAAGTTTTAAGAAAAGTCTGAAAGTTTACTTCCTCTTTATTTATTTTAACATGTATTCTGAATTTTTTAAAAAATTCTGCAATACAGGTATATTATAAAGAAAGCATTTTTCTTGAAAAGTTCATTTATTCGTTTGTTAAGATTAATAAGGCACATAATCTGTAGCATATTTACTCTCTCATATACGAAGTATAAAAAAAATATAATCGTCAAAAAGTTTGAATTCGGAAGATAACGAATCTACATTTTAGACCTCACCGAGTTCGTAAAATAGTATATTTTTGTAATTATGTCCATCTGTCGCTCTGTTTTTCTGTTTGTTATTACAATAACTCAAAAACACTTTAATAGATGGACAGATGAAATTTAATAGATGGATTTTAAAATAAATTTGTAGGTTTCTATCAGATTTTGAACGAAATCCTTTAGGAGAAAGTTTGTCTGTTGGCTGTTCCAGTACAAGTGAAGACAAAAATGTAAATAACGAGATAGATAAAATTTAGTACATAGATAGATCTAAAATGTAGATCTGTATGATATTTAGACCAAATCTGTCAAGGAATTGACCATCTCTCGCTCTGTAATAAACAAGATAAAAATAAACACCATTAATTTCATCTACGGTATTCTTACCGTACTGAAACTTTTCTTTGGTTAGTTATATGTTTACCCGTATTTATTTCAATTCCAATAACTTTATTTGTAAAAATACATTATATGAAGAATGTAATTGAAATAATACTTAAATTTTTTCCATGTATTAAAATTTGGTTGTGAGATATTCATTTTAAATGATGTCACAACTTTAGGCAAACTTTTTGTATTTAATATATATGACTAGGGATTGCAATACCGGGATACCGAATACCGGTAATTTGAGCCAATTGTACAATTTTGTAATACCGATATTCACAAGATTAAATACCGGTTTTTCGGTATTTTCTCCACTTAAAATTGTCCCCACTATATGTTCAGGGATCGCGAACATAGCAAAATAGTATACGTTTTTGTTTTTATGTCTCCCTAACGGGCGAAATTAATTAGCTAATTAATGGCTTAATTAATTGCTTAAATTTAAATTAGCGAAACATGGATTATCCCTGAAAGAAGATATTGTATTCGTACCGACTGATGGAGCAACAGTTATGAAAAAAGTTGGAAAGTTGATTGGTGCAAATCAGCAATTGTGCTATGCACATGGAATTCAATTAAGAGTAATAGATGCATTATACCAAAAAAATAAAGAACTGAAGAATCCAAATACTGTGGATATATAAACTTCGGATTCCAACTTTGAAGAGAGTAAGAGTGAGAGTGATATTGACAATGAAGATAATGACAATGTAATTGTTGAAGAAGATATTGCTAATGAGGATGAAATATTATCCCATCAAGAATTGCTTCCTATAATTTATAAAGTTCGAAAAATTTTTAAGATATTTAAAAGTTTCCTTATAAAAAATGATATATTACTAAAATATACTAACTGAAAATAAAACAGAATATATGTTAATATTAGATTCTAAAACACGTTGGAACAGTTTACTCCTAATGATGGAACGATTTTTGAAACTGAGAAATCCAATCCAAAAAGCAATAATCGACTTAAACCTGTAAATTAATTTTTCAGGTAGTGAATTCGACTTAATATCCAGAACTATATCAGCTCTATTTCCAATAAAACTGACTATTGAGGCATTATGCCGGAGGTATTCTAATTTATTAATAGCTAATGCAACAATAAATTTCATGTTGCAGTCACTGAAAGAACAGCACACATCACTATCTGAAGAATTACATATTACATTGAAAAATTGCACAGAAGAAAGGCATACCGAAATAGAAAATGTCTTATGGTATTTGCATAATTATAATGTTTTTCAAAATGAAAGTGGAAAAGAAGAAAAGAAAATAACAGGATTTAGAGGTAAATATTTAGAAAAAGTATATCGCGCATTGCTAACAGTACCACCAACTAGCGTAGATGCCGAAAGAGCGTTTTCTACAGCTGGCAATTTTTACACAAAATTACTTTTCAGGCTTAATGACAGTATAATTGATGCATTATGTTTTTTAAGATCACATTTCAAAAATTTGTAATAGTACCACAGACTGAATAGTGATATTTACACTTTTTTTGTGATATAAATAAATGTTTTTTTACTGTTTTGTGATTCTTTATATACTGTTATAAATTATAAGTTACAAATTATAAGTTACAAATTATTTTTTGTGATATTTACACTCTTTAATAAAACAAAGAAATACATGTGTTTTCTTTCTTTTTCTAAAATTTCTAATACCACTATTAAAACCGGTATTCCGGTATTAAGATCTAAAAAATACCGAATACCGGTATTGAAATTTTGGTCCGATATTGCAATCCCTATATATGACAGATTCAAATAAAAAAGATTTCAAAGCAGAATGATTTTTAAAATATTAATTGTTCGTTATCAGAAGATTTAGTATTGTATCCAGAGCAGCACCGAGAAGAGGTAGGCGTAGATATTATCATTAAAACTTTTTTAGTGTTGGATGGATGTTATTTTATAAAGGAATTCGCTGCTAGAAAGGAAAGAATGCTCTGCTATAGTTGGTGAATCAAAAGTCTTTTAGAAAATATACGCAAATTGCTATTTATGTTTGGTAGTGTTATATTTAATTTTTAGTGTGCGATATTTTAGGTAGATTCCTGTAGGAAAGCTACCTATTGCAATATTTCCTATGACAAGACTATATTATATATATATGTAAACACGCACGCACGCACATATATATAATGTATGTATGTATGAATGTAAGCACAACATTTTCGGAAGCAGTTCCATGACCAAAGAGAGAGAAGACACTTAATTGAATTTTTAAACTTGCTTTATTCTATACCGGGAGACATAATTTGTGTACAAGCAGAAGCGACGAGATGCATAATACAGAGCGACACAAGAGCGAAAAGAGAAAAAGCTAAAAAGGAGAAAATATTTTTCCCAGTTTTTATATACTGTGAGATTCTGGCAAGGATTTCTTTGCATCTGTCGATTTAAGTAAGGGAATAGAGATCTTTTAAAAGAGTGTCTTAGATTTAGAAATTTTTATCCCTTCACTCGGAGTGTGGGAACTTGTCGATCTCAACAATTTTACAGAGCTTCTAAGGCATTAATTAAATAGAAAAAGTGGAATGGGGTCAGGGAATAAGAGAATATTTTAGAATGAATTTAATATGGGCTGAATTGAAATAAAACTTTGGAAATTAATTAGGATTGGTCCATGTTATCTTGTGAACAAGTTAACCAGAGTAATTTTGTTTGGATTTTAATGGGCTTGGAATATGTTAGAAATGTAAAAATCTCGAACGAGTTCGTAAATGGCCCATCTAGCAAACTTTCATTTAGCTATAACTTTCTTAATGTTGAAGATAGAAAAAAAAATCCAATTGGCCAAATTAACACCTCATTAAGACAAACAACTTTTGTATTTAAAGTTTTTCGGTAACTGCAATATCTCAGAAGTTAGAGGCTGAAAAGTGTTTTCCAAGTCCTAATTTAGGCTGTTTCTAACATTAACAGTTTATGTTGCCAGATAGTAGCTTAGATGTAAAGGAATCTACCTTTGCCTTCCAACTTGCCGAGAGGAATTTTTTTTATTAATATAGTTTATTAATGTTTTGTTTTTTCAATATATAAAATTTTAATTAACCGTTTCTACCTTAAATCTATGTGGGGGAAAAAAGCAGAGAAATATTTTTTTTTGTCGAGGAAAATCACAGAAGTTATAAAAAATTAACAAAATTGCATAGCGCAACGTTGGGGTGCGGCTTTAGTAGTTCTTCCTGAATAATAGAATCACATCTGTAAGATTTGTCCTAAGTTTACTGATAAATAATCTACCAGTTTCAAGTTCATATTTGAGTGAAATGTAATTTGCGGTTATTCATCATTTTATTCTGTGTTTTCATAACGTTGAAGACGTATAACCTTGATGAAAAAGCGAAAATGCTATCTGCGGTTTCTTTAAACTTGCTTTTATAATATTAAAAGTGAGAACTGTAATCCTTATTTTGCTCCTTTCTTTTGTGAAATTTGCTCTTGTATGCAAGAACGATGAAGTTCCTGACTTGAGTATCAGAAAAGCTTCCTGAAATGAGACACTTCTTGAAATGCACTGAATTTCGACTGATGTGAATTTCCTCACAAATATACGGCAACTTATTTATTGATGTGAAATTTCTACATGAGCTAAGGGCTGGCACATGGAATATTTGCGAAAATGGTATCTATGTGTGTTTCACATAGAATCTCTTTCTCTCATATTCGACTACATAACTGCGCAACCATTATTTTGCCCAGCTAATTTATATATCTCTGTATATCTTTCTTTTTTTTTAATAGGCTTATGTCAAACAGCTGCTTTTTATGATGCCAGCAGTCGAAATAAAGATGAAGAAGTGCCCATAAAAGTTTTACTGATGCCCATTAAGTTGACCATCTTCAATTCACAAATGTGCAGTGTCATTGTTACAAAAATAGTACCTTGGGAATTAAAATGAAGTACGTGATAATTTTATGGATGTACAGTAAAAACTGAGTTATCATAAAGTGGAAAAGAATTAATAGAATAAGTGCCGAATAAATCAGTATTATAGATTCAGGAATATCGTCAAATGTTTCATCTGCCACATAATTCTGACATCATCTTTGTATAATTTTATGTATAATTTAGCTTGTAAAAGGCAGAAAAAGAATAAATATTTTATGGCATATTTTTACCTTTCCGTATGCGAGGAAAATTCGATTTCAAAGTTTAGATATATTTCTGCATTTTAGATATTCCTGAGTTCGAATTTGGAATTATGTGGTATGTCTCTCTATCTGTGATATGCTAGTACCTGTTTTTTTCTTTAAAAAACTATAATTCAAAAACAAAATGATCTAAATTGATAAAATTTAACTTTTGTTTTATCATCAAAATTATTAATGTGTTGTCAACTTTTAGAAGAATTTCATCAATTGGTACATTGTTAATGGTTTTCTGTTTCATGTATAAATGAATTAATTAAATTAATTAGAAACAGACAGACAGACAAAAAAAACACGCAGTTGAATGAATTTTAGAATGTAATTATTATACTAAAACTATATTGGACGAAAGTTGTCTGAGAGAGGTCTGTCTGTCTCTGTGTGCTTCTAAACATTATCAAAATACTTTAAACTAGAGAAATGATGTTTTGTACGTGATATTTAGCCATAACTACAGATCAGTATCATGTTTTGAAGTAAATGTAACAGTGAGAAGTGCTACTATTTTAAAATGCACATTTTATTTCCTTCACGTCAAAAGCACCATAATGGAAAAAGATGGTTGGTAAATCAAATTGGTATAAATTATATTTCATTCACCTTGCTTGAAAACACAAGTCTAAAACTTAACAAAAATAGAAGAAAGAATTTGGCCAGCGGTCTTAACATCAACGTTGTAGATCATGATCAGCGGTGACCAATGACAAACTTGTCACAATTTTTTTAAATGAAAAGAAACACTTTTAAAAAAAATATATACTTTACTTGATTATGCTGTGAAATTAAGCACAATCATAATATTTACAAAAATATCTTTAACAAGAGAATTTCTCATTTATATTAAAGAAAAAATATTGGATGAGATGTAAAAACATAGTACGGTCGCCAAATTTCCGTTTTTTCAACCCGTAACACCCCAAAATTGATTCTAGACTTAATATAATTAAGATCTAAAGGTTAAAGAAAGAAAAATGATAACTTGCTGACGAGTTCGCACTGTATGCCTATATTTAATGAATAGCGTATAGTTTTTATATAATCTTGATGAAATTTCGCATACGTATTCTTCAAGTTCAGAAATTAATTTCCTTTCTGTTAACTAAATATTAAGCAACATCCTAGTGTTTTTACATAATATCTCCGGATAACGTGGTTTAAAAATTGGCTTTCACGCCATTTTAAAATTTGAAAAAAAAAATTACTTTTTTAGCGATACTATTTCAATTTTGAAACCATTTTTTTAATGTTAATAGATTTTTAATTTTTTTATTTACAACAGTTTCAAATGAATGAAAATTGAACTAATTTCATAATTTTGAAGTGTCACAACTGCAAGATTTTATTGTTCATACTAGCCGCCTTTGGCGACCAGCCGGTTCGCCAATATTACCGCTCGCTACAATTTTCAATTAAATATTTTAAGTAACTGGTCTCTTAATAGATTCTCAAACAAAACATTTTTAATCTTCAAATTTTGATAGTCATAACAAACTTATACTGTTATTTAGATCGTTTCGTTCAATTTACTATATATATTTTGCTAATTTGTTGTCATTTCCGGTAAAACTTCAACTTTAATTTAAAGTGGAAATGATGAAATTGCAATTAATATAAAGATATTTTTTAATAAAACCAAGCGTTTTATTTTATTTATCATCTTTATTGTTATTTATTTATTATTATTATTATTATTGAATATGAGTATTGCAAACAGAATCGCTCGCTATTTAAGTCTTATGTGAACTACAAAATATTTTTCATAATTTATGTAATATCTCAAAGAATAATTCAACAAAAACTTCTCAGATTCAGCATAAAATTCAGTTTTTAGTTTTGCTTCCAAAAGGATTGAAATGAAATCAATAATAATATTTTGTTCCGGCCTATAAATATATTTCAAAAATTATGAAGTCTAAATTTAATGCAGTAAGGTATCATATTCTGAGAAATATTCTGGACACACCAAATTTTAAATAAATGAATGAATGTTTCTATTGTCCACGATCAACTAAGACTTATTTATGAAGTTTTGAATGTTAAAAATTTAGAAAAACTTAACATTTTCATAATCTTAGGACAATTAATCTTGAGAAACCTGTGCGCTGATTGGCGTATTTTCTTTGAAGCGATCGATGGAAAATCTAAAATTATCCTTTTTTTTATTGAATAGTGATACACAAATTTTCATATATCAATCAGTTTAAGTGATTGATTTAGTTGATTGGAAATTAACTCTTTTTATTTAAAATATTAGTGTTTCAAGAACATTTTGTTAATCGTGATTTCCACAGGAGAAGCTTTATGTAAAATCAAAAATTCGTTATTTATTAGAGCATTTATTGAATCAAGTTACATAAAATATAATCATTTTCCCTTTAGACCATTTTAGCAGATATATGTTTTACTAAAGGTTTACAAATTAGCTGTGTGGCCCTGATTTGAATGAATATCCTGTTTATATTAAACAAAACTTGCCTTAAAATAAAACTGATTTATTGGATTAATAATATAGAGAGTGTAAAAGATCATAAAATAATTTTTCTTGAATTTATTTTTTAGAAAAAAATAATACTTCTTATTTGCTTCATTTCCTACAGACGATTTCATTTCCAAAAAGATTTAATTTATTTTTAATTGGAGCTTTAATCAATGTGATGGCAACACTTTGAGAAAAGCTAATTTTCCCCATGAATGCGAAACGTGCTTAATTTTAATTATTATTTTTTACGGAAAAAATTATTGAAAAATATATTTAAAATATTTATTTAAAAATTCATTAAAAATAGAAATTTAATTTTAAGGTTAAAACATTGATATCATTTAAAAAATAAATTTTTGATCTTTAACTTCATGTAAAAATCTTTTTTGTGCGGTAATATTTTTGGAAGTTATAGCAGAAACACGTCAAAATTTCGCTTAATTTTTAAATAAATAAAATTCTAGTTAAAAATTCGAAAAAATAACCCCAAGGTGCACATTTCCGGCCTCCAAGGTATACACGTGCCAAATTTGGTAGCTGTAGGTTGACCTGTAGAGCGTCTGGCCTGTAGAGCGTCAACACACACACACACACACACACACACACACACACATTGAGCTTTATTATAAGTATAGATATAGATTATTCATGTTTTGCGAGAAAAAAAAATTTCTTTTGGTTTATTATGACACGAAACGATATATTACGATTTCTTGTTATCATGTGAGATCATAGTGTTCATTAGATTTGAGGTTTTTTAAGCCTCAAAATGCGTAGGCGGAAAATAAAGGGATTAAGTATATATATAAGTTTTTTGAAAAAATTTCCTTTTTAATTTGTCTAGCTGGCAAAAAAGTTTTAAAAGCTTGAAAAATTTTGAAATTTGAAAAAAAAAAAAAATCTTTTCTAAAAGTTGACATTGCTCAATATAATAGTCACGTGATCATTTCAAACCAGTTTTAACCGGATTTTCATTATAAAAAAATCTGGCCTCGAGGGAAAAGATTTGGAGCTCGAACGATTTTGAGATGAAAAGAACCATAATTTTTCTAAATATCGACGCATGCGTAATGTGAGAGTCACGTGATTGTTTTAAACCGGTTTAAACTGCTTTTTTACGAAAAAAATTTTTAAAACTCGATTGATTTTGAGATGGTCAAAAACCATCTCTTTTCTAGATCTTAATGATTGCGAAATGAGTCATTTGAGAGTATGATGTTATTTTTCTGGCTGATTGATACCACATGACTTAAAAAAAATAATATTCTACATAATAACTTGAGATTTAAGAAAGCAGATTTTAATTTTTCAAATTTAATTTAATACGGCCACTTGAGGATTTTAGGGTTATTTCCACCTTTTTACTTAATTTTTTTTTCCCAGAAAAATCTGTTATTTTGAAAAGGAAGATAATAAGATTCTACTATAAATTTCTCAGCTCAATTGATGAAACAATGTTTTTTTTTGTAGATAAAGAAATCTGCATTACCTTGCTTTACAAAACAGTCTTTCTTATTTTGATTGAGTTAAATGTTATTTTATATAGTTATTAAATTTAAAAAATGCTATTGTCGAATTTGATAGGATTTTTTAATACTTTTCAATAATATTTGCTGAACATTTTAAAACAGTTATGTTTCTTACTTAAAGCTGAAGAGATCTTATAAGCTATTTGTGTTCCGTCAAATACAAACTTAATGTTCCACCACCAGGTTACAATACCACCTGTTTAAAATGGCTTTCAACTCAAAAAAATCTCCATAAATTCCTGTGATGTCCAAATTCTTCCTCATCATTCCTAGTCCAGTAATACTTGTGAGATGGAATCTTGGAACCTCGAATGTCAAAGAATATTTCATAGAATGTTGCAATTAATTTCAGTTAATTATATGGAATTATTTTTCTGGATTCCTTTTTATTCATCTTTGACAATTTTTAGACCTTAAAAGCTTAATTAATAAAAATATTTTTTTCTACTTTCTTAAGGTTATCTTTTTCTGGAATGTAATTAACTGGAAAATACTTCATTAAATTTCTATTTTTAAATTAAAGAAACGAAACAGTAAATGAAAAACGGAATTATTTAATTATAGTAAATAAATATTAATTGTCTCAGGAAAAAGGTTTAAAAATTATATCCATTGGAGTATGCGAACGATAACTTTTAGGTGAATTTTTAATTCTTAAAATAGAAAAAATTAAATATACTTAATGAATTCATAAGAATTCTATTTTACAGAAATCTAGTGAAAATTCTTTCTATACTTTTGTTTTCTTTAAACAATTCAGCTGTTTAATTTTATGTCGTAATAAAATGCAATAAAAGAGCATTTACTTTTTTAACGACTTCGAATAAAGACGGCGAACGTTATAAGGATACTTGCTGAACATATAATAAGACAATAGACATGCTTCTTTCCAAGTTTTATACGATTTTAAATCTGGTTCTAAAATTACTTCTCATTGTTCTTGATGCCTAAGTTGTAATTGAATCCAATTTTAATAACGAGAAATCGTCTTCTAAATCTCTGGAAAAATTTTTCTTGTTCAGGATTTATGATTCACGATAAATTTAAATGTAGCTTCGGACTAAAAGGTAATTTGGTGGACAGTTTTATTCTATTTGTAATGTAATTGCAATACAACTTAAAGGTTGCTTATGCTTTTGTATTTCCAGGGTAATTTAATGTTATTTTCATGTATAAATTCTTACTTTGGTTGCTCTTTCGTTGGAAACATCGTTAATATATACATTAAAGTGACTATACAATTTTCTATATTTTGTGGCAACATTTTGTCAATATTCTTAATATAAAATAGATCCACAACGAGAAAAATTTGTTATCAAATTTCCTTTCATTTCAAAAATGGAATTAGTATTTACGATGATTTTTAAAAGCTAGCAAATCATTTATTGCGTACAAATTACATTGACGGCATTGGCCTAGTGATATGGTGTCGTCGTCAGAACCGGGGAAGAGGTAGTTCCAAACTCGAAACGCGATTCCACCTAAAGAAAACACTTGCTAAAACTTGTTCTGATGGCCTGTTGCCTTCAGGGATATGGGCGTAAATCTGCCTACTGATTCATTGTAGGACCACCCCCACCTGTGGACATCGGTAGGAAGCTTTCCGCAAATTGTCGGTAAAATGTACAGATATCAAAGAACCCCGGAAAACAACAAGAGAGGGGAAAGAGGGCAAAATGTGCCTGTCTCAAGACGCGAATGAGCCATTGGAACGCGGCTTAAGTGGGATTGATGATTATTATATTCATCAGAACCATACGCAATGGGGAAGTTTGGAGAGGGGGGAATCCAGCTCAGGTGTCATTCTTGTCATTTACCGATATTCAGAATTACGATATCTGTTCAATGTTGTTTCTAAACGAGATGTTAATATGATTAAACAAACACAGGGCCGATTTAATCATTGAGTTAATTGAGTTTCAATCTAGGGACGTCTAAAATTTTTTTGATTAATTTTGAACAAATAATTATAAATATATCAAATATATGAGTTTGAATGCTAAATAGCCATCAATTTTGTTATGTCATTTAATATCTGTACAAATCAGCTGATCAGTACAAAAATTATTATAAGATGTTAACCATGAAACAAAAGCGTTTCATTCTGTTCAGGATAAAAGATTATTATTCTGTTAGGCTTTATTTTTCTTGTCATGGTACTGACTAAACTCTAGCTGAGGGCACTTAAAATTGTTAAGACTATACAGCGTTTAAATGATACATATCCTGTGTGTAATTAGTTTGAATTAAATTTTTAAATCAAACGAAAATAAAATATTTAATTCTGATAACTTAAATCTAAAGAAAATGCAGTTACTTTTTACTTTCTTGCATACTTAGTATACAGAAAATAAAGTAATCGTTAAAAAATTCGAATTCGAGATTTTGAAGAATCTCTACGTTTTAAATCTCCTTGAGTTCTAAAAACACATTTTTGGAAAATGTCCATCTGTCTGTCTGCAACAAAAGTAACTCAAAAATGCTTTGACTAGACAGTTGAAATTTGGTGTACGGTTTTTACATCAAATTTGCAGATTTCTATCAAATTCTAGTAAAATTTGCTTAGAGGAAGTCTGCCTGGCTGTCCGATTATATGTTAACACGATAATTACGGCACGATGAGAGCTAGATAGATAAGATACGGTCTATAGTGTAGATACTATAGTGTAACATCTATAGTGTAGATACCTACCAAATTTTAAGCCAAGTCCAACTACGGGTTGACTATTTGTCGGTCTATACTTTGAGAAACATATAAATGCGATAATTCAACACCGCAGTGACTTCAATTTATCAAATTTGCTACTGGATTTTGTGAATACAAGTGCAGTTTTGTGTCAAATCTTTGTTTCAATTGATTAAGAAAAAAGTGTCTAAAGCACAAATTTGATTTTCGGATACTATTAACCGCATAACAGGGATTAATCGCCAAATAACTGGCCAAGGATGAAACGATAGATTCAGTAAAAATGCTAAATTCATGCCAATAGTTAATATATTGTAACTATCGTAGGCCAATGCCATGTAAAGCGTTCTCTGGCCTGACAAGTTTATTAGAAAATTTGGGAGAAAGTTTTGCAAAGACCATTCTCTGGTTTTGATACTAACTAAATTTGCATGGAAAAAAGTTCGCACATTTAATTTTGGAATTGGCGTCTGATTATACAAAAGAAAATGTATGTCACCTCAAAATGTAAGATGATGCACAGAGTTACGTTTGTCATGTGACTTTAACGACAAATAATTTAAATCCATTGCAGATTGTTGAAAAGCCTAAAATGAAGGGTGTTCCGAAACAATACGCGTAGGTGGAAAAAAATCTCATATTCATTGTGGTAATAAAAAACTGAACTGTTATCCTTATTCCATAATGAGTAAGACATTTTATTGAAAAAAAAAAGAATTTATAATTATGTATTAAAAAAAAAACTTTTTTGTTTGAAACTTGAAACTTGTCTATAAGTACAATTATTTTAACAAAATGATCTAACAAATGAGTTTTGTTATGTAATTGCTATATCCAAGTTATAGATATATATCCCAAACGAAAGTCTATCTGTCAATCTATATACGTATGCGATCCAAAATTTGATGTATTTTCTTTATTTTTCAGAAATATACATTACGCAAAAGGTATTAGTAGAAATTCGGGAATCAAAATTTATTTTGTGTCATTTTAGGGGTGTGTTGATACCCTAAACTGCTTGTACATATATCATACCTCCCGGGATGGAATAAAACGAAGTTTAAAATTCGAAAGTGTGTGTGTGTCCGATGAGTGTCGACACTCTCATTCGGTGAATGTCAGAATTCAACGGAATGACGACTGCGTGAATGCTGACATTGACCGGAGAATATCTACATTTGCAATATGTCGGTCTTTTACGGTAACATATATACGGACAGACAGGCAAATAAACATATAAAATTAATCTACAACTATCATGTTGAAAGACAGACAAAGATAATTCCAAAAATGGATTTTCAAACTCAGAGAAGTCAAAATTATTACGATTTATCACAATATCGAGGTCGATTTTTTTTCGACAGTTACAAACTCTCTCTTTGTGTGTTTCAGATAATTTTAAATATAGAAATAGTTTTATATGAATTACTTAAAATTCTAAAATTAATTGCAAGTAGATAGAATTCAACGGAAATTATTAGATTGAACCGGTGGGAGTTTCAGACAGTTTGCGGCTCCAGGCAAATCAATATATTCTGCAGTTAATCTCAAGTGTCGTCCTCGTCATCTGACTGCGGTTCAAAATTATGAGATCCATCCCAAAATAACCCTAGTGTTGCTCTAAAACGAGACGTTAATATAACTAAACTAAACTAAAGTTAATCAACACGTTAATGATTTATTTTAGATGAATGTCTTATTTTAGAAATTTTGTATGAACATTATATTTATTCTTTGTATTTATTTATTCTTTTAACCATTTCATTAGCCTAGCCGGTCATACAAATTTTACTTTGACTTGCCGTTTTCTGTTTCAAACTAGGGGTGCGGAAAGAAAATGAGTTATCATCCAAAGAAGCCCTTGCTTTACATCTTGCATAACTCGTTTGAAACAGAAACCGAGACGTTAAGTTAAAATTTTTAAGGCCGGTTGGGCCGGTTCAGTGGCAAAAGGGTTTATCATGGAAAAAAATGATATAAATAATAAAATTCCAGGAAAAGTAGCCATAATTATTAGTTAACGATTTACTTTCTTATGAATAAACTCAATAAATCATAATGCTAGATTATTAAAAAATAATAAACTTGAAACAAATATAATATTAAAAACAATTTTATGGGACCAATAAAGTGGAATACGATATAACTAATTAAGTAATTAATTAATATACCAATATGTTATAATAACTAACCAGTTATATTTTTATTTATTTAGTGATTTTAATAATTCATTACAAATATGTATTGCAGTTTTAATATTTATACTTCGTAAAATTTGTATTATTTTAAAGTTTATTTATTTGTCTGCAGTCATCTATTTATGAATTCGCAGCTGGATTGAAGGCGCTGTTAAAAGAGCATAAAAAGTTGAGCTTAAAATGCTGAATTCCGTTGAACTAAAACGGTAGGATTTATCTACAAAAATTATTATTTTATTCATTTTTTTCTTTTTCTCACAAAAACAAGTGAGAAAAATTCTTTACTTCCGGTAACACCTCTTTTCGTGCTAACCTTCGATTATTTTTGCACCTAAAACAGTCTGAAATTTATTTTGCAATTCCATTTTTATATATTTAAGAAATACGAATTCATTGATTTACTATTCAAATGCCCTTTACAACCTATTCTATCGAATGTTTCTGCTGATTTATTGTTGTCAGGTTACTGTCAACGTACAAGAAACATGCTCTCTAGACTGTGCATTATTGTGAGTTTTGTCGGATGCAAGGACGTGGGATTTTTAAACAAATTTTTTTTCTTCGATTTCCCCTATTTAGCCTTTTATTCTGATTCATGAATCTATTATATTTCCATAAAAAAGTGAATAAATTATACTTTCCGTTAAACTATGGGATTTTGAGATTTATTTTATATACTGGAAAGTTTTCTACACATAATTTTTAATCCAGCGTATACCAGAAAAGAAATGTTTATAAATTAATTTAATAACAGAATATTAACACGCCGAAGTGGAAATGTTTTTCAAATCTTTTTCTAAATTCGTGGGAACTTTTTTAAGTTAGTATCTGCACACTATATTCTGTTAACATTGGAATAATAGATTTCAGATTTTATCAGTATTTCCATCTTGCAATTATTAATTCTATTAAAGATTTAATTAATACTGAACTGAAACTAATTATTCATCAACTAGAATAAATCACACTTGCTTTAAAATAAATCTTTAAAATTGAACTAATTCATATAGTCTCTCTCTTTCTCTCTCTCTCTCTCTCTCTCTCTCTCACACACACACACACACACACACACACACACACACACACACACACACACACGAGAAAGGATATATAGTATCAATCCCCTTTCATCATTTCTTTCCAATATTTTATTTGGGATATTTGAAATTAATTGATGAAAAATAATTGTTAGTTATTTCTTTTACAATCAGTATGCTAATAAAATGCATTTTTTCTGAAATGCAAACGCTTTTGTAAAACACACACACACACACACACACAAATGTGCGCGCGCACACATGATAATTGATGAACGTGATATATATGATGATCGTACACGCTATTGAATTTTTTAATGAAATGTCAATGAAATGAATTTATATTTCGTCATAACAATAAAAACATTGTTACAAATTTTGTACGAGATGAGATTTAAAAAAAATTACTGAATTTGAGAAAATCTGTATGGAAATGATATTGAAATCGTTAAAAGGATAATTTTTAGAGTTTTAAAGAAGAATATAAAATGTAAATACGTATAATGAAAGATGTAAAAAGAGTGAGTGATGTAAAGATGTAAAAAGTGTTTTTGTGAGAAATTTTTAGCACATTTTGCTGAAAAACACAAAAACTGCTTGGTTATTAATTAAGAGGCATTCTTATTAGTTTTTAGATAGTGAAATATTGAAAGCGTTTTATTTATTTTGAAAAGTTTTAAAATTCATCATGATCGGACAAAAAACTGCAAATTTATATAAAAGAACATACAAACAAGCATTCATCTTTACATGCATAGTTAGAAATATACAAATTTCTATTACGTTTCTTTCTGTAAGATTTTTTTTTCATTACCTTGGCAATTATCTTGCAGTGTAATATTATTTATATAACACGCTGTTCAAACTGTACTGTTTGAAAATGTATCTTTATTTTCTTCTGTACGCAACATATACTGGAAAAAAATATCGTAATTCATCTTCGAGAGTTTGGTAAATTTCTTCGTTTCAGACCTCTCTGAGAAGGAATATTTTTCTTAGATAATTATTTTTTATAATTATAACTGTTCGTCTGTGTGTACATGAACATGAAAAGGAAGTTAGACAGAATCAGGAAGTTAGACAAATGAATTTTGACTTGAATCTTTATACTAAAATTGTTGATCTCCCCAAATATTGGACAAAATTTGATTGCGAAAAGAAGTACTTTTCTAATGTATATGTCCACCTCTTTTATCCTTAATTATAAATATTAATGAAATGTATTATTTAAAAGGATGATTAACCCTTTCTAGGGCCGTGGGAAGTATACATTCCACCAAATTTATCAATCTTTGTATGAAATTATGTAGGTTGGCATAAGTTCTGACAAATTTTTTTAGTTAAGCAGAAACTTAGATCCCTCAGTTCTTTATCTCACACAAAATGACTTAATTATTAATTAACCAAATTAATTAATTAATTAATTAAATTTATATAATAAGCTAAATGAATCCCTTTTCTTATTCTAATTTCAAGCCTAAAAATATTTTAACATAATATGACTAGAAAAAAAGGGCCCTTTAAAGGGTTAACATGCATGTTGGCATTTACATTGAAAGAAAATATATGTATATGTTTGTTGTTATTTGAACATGCCTATTGGAAGTATTATGATATATGCGTATTGAAAATGTTATATGTACATGTTTGCTATCTGTTGTGTCAGTGAAAATATTTGGCAAATTTTGGATACATAAATATATTTTTTATTATCCAAACGATATATTTTTAAAGCACAATTTTATATCAATCTAAGACGTTTAACTTTAAAACATACATTGCAAGGGGCAATTTTATGAAGTGTACGAGAAAGTAATCACAATTTTAATTTTTTAATAGCCCAGATGAAGTTTATAGTATTTGATGATATAATTTTTTGAATGCAATAGTATGACAATTTTTAATCAATTTTAAACATGAATTAGCGAATTATTTTAAGTTTAAAACAATTGAATTTGATATTAACATATTTTATTTTAAAGTATATAAGTAATAATAAAGGCACATTAAACTGTTTTTAACAGATTTTGAAGTTATCAGAAATTAATTTAAATATATTATCCAATCAAAATACTATATGGTAAACAGATTGTTGAAAATAATAAAATAATTTAATATCTATTTTGCTTCTATTTCATATTTGCTATCAGAGCAGCATAAAAAAAATACGAAATGAATTTCAACTTCATAAATATTGTTGTTTTCACCACTTCAGAAGTATCTTGAAATTTACTCATATAAATTAATTTTTCGATGAATTCATCGTTCCTTGAGAACTCGTATTTGTAAATTATTGCACACGATTTACATTGTGCCATTGTGGCGTATTCAACTTCAGTGATGTCAGAGTCTTTTCTTCCAGATAAAAAAAATGTGTGTGTTTCTTGATTTCATCATACAATACAATAATTTTCTGGAAATAGGCATAATTTTTCGATGTGAAAATAGAGGCACATATAATCTCACAATATTTAATGACATGTTTATCTGTTATCTTTTGATGTCTGAGAAAAAATGTAAGAAAAGACTCTTGTTGTAATATCATAATAATAAAATATTGGAAATCATACTGAAAGAAAATATTTTAGAAATTAAATTGCATTATAATTTTTAATTACTACGGAATGCTATAATTTTTTTTATAAAAAAGTTACCAACTTTTCAAAAAAACTTTAGTTTTTAATTGCAGAAATCAGTTACGGATGCTGTATGTACACATTACTGCGTGGCTGTCTTTTCTTTTCTTTCTTTTAAAAAAAAATGCTTACTTTTAAAACCAGGAGAAGTGATCTCTTCGAAACTTTCTCACATACCTTTTAAGAAAGAAGTTCTAAAAAAGTATTCAAATAATATGTTCTAAAAAAGTGTCTTTCCCCCTTTGCATAAAATGATGGATCATTTGCAAAGCCTTGAATGCCGAAAGGACTCAAATTTTAATTTCAGATTAGCACACATAAGAGTTTTATGCTTTGTAGCATAAAAACAGAAAAGAAAATATATATTTTGGACGCTTTTTTTTGATTAATTGAAACCAAAATTTAATGCAGAATAGCAGTTTTACTTATAAGATGACATACAAAATTTCCTTTATTTAATTCGTTTTGCTTTTGAATTATCGCGTTCAGATGCATGTTAAAGTAGAAACTAGTTAATGGTCGGCAGTTAATTTTTTCCCCAAAAACATAGATTTTCAATTTTCTTACAAAAAATATTAATATAATGCAAATTTTTGTTTTCAAGTGCCAAAATATAAAGGTTATAAAGATAATTAACACAAAAAAAATTGTACCTGCGTCTCATTAAATTTAGGTATGCCGGATTAAATGCAAAATTATCAACTTTTTATAAATTAAAGGTCTATTGTAGATTGTTACATTTGTTTCTTTTTTTATTAACAAATATCTTGTAATCATACATTTAAAAACCGTTTTCAATCTATACTTATAATAAAGCTCAATGTGTGTGTGTGTGTGTGTGTGTGTGTGTGTGTGTGTGTTGGCGCTCTACAGACCAGACCATTCAACCTACAGCTACCAAATTTGGCACGTGTATACCTTGGAAGCCGGGAATGTGCACCTGGGGGTTATTTTTTCGAATTTTTAACTAGAATTTTATTTATTTAAAAATTAATCGAAATTTTGACGTGTTTCTGCTATAACTGCCGAAAATATTACCGCACAAAAAAGATTTTTACATGAAGTTAAAGATAAAAAATTTATCTTTTAAATGATACCAATGTTTTAACCTTGCAATTAAATTTCTATTTTTAATGAATTTTTAAATAAATATTTTAACTATGTTTTTCAATAATTTTTTTCGTCAAAAATAAAAATGAGGATTAAGCACGTTTCGCATTCCTGAGAAAAAAATAGCTTTTTTCAAAGTGTTGCCATCACATTGATTAAAGCTCTAACTGAAAATAAATTAAATCTTTTTGGAAATGAAATCTGCAAAAATATAATTTTCGCCACGTGTCTGTAGGAAATGAAACAAATATGAAATATTATTTTTTCTAAAAAATAAATTCAAGAAAAATTATTTTATGATCTTTTACACTCTCTATACAGGGTGTTTATTCAGTCCCGGATCCATTTTGATATTTAATGACTCATAAAATAATGAAGATGTAAATAAACTTATGGCATTTATTGATGGAATAAATCATATATTTTCCTTTTCAGGTTTGAATATTTTTACTTTTGTAAATATCGTCTGCGCGTGTTTTTAATTTCAGATAATTCTATTTTCCAGTCTAAATATCTGTACTTTTCTAAATATCGTCTGCTTATTAATGGCATTTTTCTCTCTTTTGTTTTTGGCAACTATTGAAATATTTTGTTTACTTTTGATGTATTGATTCTATGTAGTACTTTTGTATGTGATGTTTTATTCGAGCGGATATTAAGGAGAATGCATACACCACAAGAGAAAGCACAGATTTTATGGTGGTCATAGAGTTAATTTCCAATCAACTAAATCACTGACTTTTAAGAGTTAATTTCAAATCACTTAAACTGACTGATTTATGAAGATTTGAATATCACTATTCAATAAAAAAAGGATAATTTTAGATTTTCCATCGATCGTTTCAAAGAAAATACGGCAATAAGCGCGCAGGTTTCTCAAGATTAATTGGCCTAAGATTATGAAAATGGTGAGTTTTTCTAAATTCTTAACATTTAAAACTTCATAAATAAGTCTTAGTTGATCGTGGAAAATAGAAACATTCATTCATTTATTTAAAATTTGGTGTGTCCAGAATATTTATCAGAATATGATACCTTACTGCATTAAATTTAGACTTCATAATTTTTGAAATATATTTATAAGCAGGAACAAAATATTATTATTGATTTCATTTCAATCCTTTTGAAAGCAAAACTAAAAACTGAATTTTATACTGAATCTCAGAAATTTTTGTTGAATTATTGTTTGAGATATTAGATAAACTATGAAAAATATTTTGTAGTTAACATAAGACTTAAATACCGAGCGATTCTGTTTGCAATACTCATATTCAATAATAATAATAATTAATAAATAACAATGAAGATGATAAATAAAATAAAACGCTTGGTTTTATTAAAAAATATCTTAATATTAATTGCAATTTCGTCATTTACATTTTTAATTAAAGTTGAAGTTTTACCGGAAATGGCAATAAATTAGCAAAATATATATAGTAAATTGAACGAAACGATCTAAACAGTATAAGTTTGGTATGACTATCAAAATTTGAAGATTAAAAATGTTTTGTTTGAGAATCCTTTAAGAGACCAGTTACTTAAAATATTTAATTGAAAATTGTAGCGAGCGGTAATACTGGCGAACCGGCTGGTCGCCAAAGGCGGCTAGTATTTAAATACGTTTACTAGATTTGTCTTACTTTTTATTTTATGAAAGTAAACTTAGCTTTTGCATAACAGAAATAAATTCAAATAAAATTTTAAAAATATGTAAATAAAATTAAAAGATAATATAAAAAAGCGATTCCAAACATTATTCTATGCTCAAAAATATTATATATTTATTCTTACAGAAAGTAATATGATATATATTAATTCCTAAACTGCTGCAATTGCAGATGGAAAACGACTTTTTTTGAAACCTTTTTTCTTTTTCTTCTTTTTTTTGACTAGTAATTTTAATTTAAGAACCCATCACTCTGTTTGGAATCCCAAATGGGCTTCAATAATCCATTTTATAATTATTTCTGCTGATAGTGATTGTGGAGAGAAATTAATTCATTTATATTGTTAGTCCCTGTTATAACGATCAACTACTATTTACTCAGAAATTGTTTTGTTATTGTTGAAGATCCTACCAAGATCCATAAAATTATTTACCTAAGTCCTTTTATAGTGCTTTGGAAACCCTCTTTGTTCTTTAATATGTTTAATATGTTGTTTAAATTTTTGTATATTTTGCTTACCAGACGTTTAATTGTTTTTAATGAATAAAACAAAATGCACACACAAAAAAAAGAAAAAAATATTTTAGCGGGAGTATACCATAAAAGCTCTTTTTCTATCGAGCTATTTGAGACTTAAGTTCATCTTCTAACTACTTGAGGCATTGAATTATCTTAAAAAATATTGTGATGCATAAATAATTCTTGAATAACATTTTAATGGATTAATGAGCATAAATTTTCGTGACAAATTTAGGTAATGTTTTTTCAACTGGGGGATTGAATCAAGTAGTTCAGAGTAAAAATATAAAATTCGATTTGGTATATTCAGACCTCTTACATGAGCGATTCTTCCAATATTTCTTCTTGGCAACTTGCCAACTCTTAATGGCATTCCTCTGCTAATACGACATGACATATATTCTAGAGATAGATAATAACATATGCTACATTATAAGTTTGTAGGTTGGCGTATTATTTGTAAATTACAGCATGCAGGATATGACTAATATGATGAAAATCGACCGAAACTCTCTACGGAGCTGCTACTGGCTCCCAAAGTTAACAAGTAATTACTTTTGGGCGATAGGTGCTCGCTGTAAAAAGAATTTTTCATCATTTTGATTAGAATTTAAATGAGAAATGAATACAAATTTTAGAGCTTTTTCCAATAATTTTGAAACACATTATTTCACAAAATTCATTTTTACTCCACTTCATAATTTTAAAATTTTTATTAGTGATTTTTTAAAAAAAATACTTTTGTATATAGTTTTCAGAATTACTTTCCATTGTTTTATGTACTAAATTTATATTCATGCATATTATGATTATATTAAATAAATTTTTGTGTGCACGTTATTGTTGCTTATATGAAAATGTATTTAAAAAATAAAATAGAGATAAACGAATCAAAATTAAAATTTTATCAGGCTGCGATGTTTCGAATTAGAGGTTCAAATCGCCATTATATGAAATACATTTTTTATTTTTGTCATTATTTCATTTTATTTTTAAATTTAATCATAATTGTGTCTATGGAAGCATTACGATTTTCATCCTGAAAGCTTATTTACATAGCTTTGTGCATTAACCCAGTGACTTATTTATGCTTTTTGAGGTCCTTTACTGAGTTACTCTTCTAATTATTATACAAATTAATTACGTTGTTCAATGCATTTAAAAATTAACTTAACTAATGATTTACTTAACTTTAACTTTTTACTTCAGGAACTTTTTAAAAGTAATGTGAATTTATTTGTTTTTTAAAAATATTTATTATATAAAAGACTTGTATTAAAAAACTCTTGCAAATTTAATACTTAATTATTAGTTAATGATATTTTTATCTACAAATAAAATGATTTAATTATTATAATTGAGATTGGATTGGATATTATACTATTATAGAGATTGGCTATAATATGTAGTGTGCTTTCTTCAAATAAATAAATAAAGACTGAACTATAATGACGTACTAAACTTCAATTAAGAGTGACAATAAAAAATATCTCCGATTTAACTTAATTGGATGGAAAAACAACTTCAGATTGAAATTCACTTCGTTAATGTTCCCATAATGATATTTTATACTTCAAAAAATAAATAATTCTACACATACTCCTTCCTCAAATATACAAAGATTTATTTGAATGCCCTTTACAATGCCAAAAGTCCTTTTTTAATACCTAAATCTTATGGAAGGTTGGAGTCCTCCAATTTTTTTCCCATATTGAATGAGAACGTGCCCTCCAAGAATTGAAGGACCATTTATTCATGTATTCAACCGTAAGGAAAATCAATATCTTTCAGCAATAACTCGTATCTTATATAATAAATAAATTATTCAGCTGAGATGAAAATACAATCGAACTACGTACTTTCTTAAAGGCAATTACTATTCTTATACTATTACAAGTGTAATTGTTGTTTTCATTGAATATACGTTTAATTCTAGGCAATTCTCTGATTGTATATCTATAATTCACTCTATCATTCTAAGAGATGGCTTCTAAGGTCAATATAAAATCAGATTGTATACAGCAACTATCTAAATTTTGAAAAATGTTACATAAGCTATTCTCAGATGTTTTCGATTGTTGATGCTTTTGATGAATCCAGATTTTTCTCATTGTTGTTTATGTAAAATTTCAAATTATTTTTACTAAATGTTCGACAGTTTTTTTTTGTATAATTTAGGTATAATTTTATATATTTTAATTATAATAAAAATGAAGCATATTTTTGGTTGCGTAAAAGTTGTCAAACAAATTTTTATAAATATAGCAGAAACTGAAGGAATTTATTATTATGTCATGGTATTGTGACATAATAATCGTCAGCAAAAGCAAAACCAAACTAATATGCAAAAAAAAAAAAGAAGAAAACTCAATAAAAAAATAATATTGATTTTACATGTTTATTTTCATTTGTGGTAATAATATCGTCTGCTAAACTGCAGACGATAAAATTTGGAACATTTAAATCAAAATAAAAAAGCTCGAAAAGGAGAAAGATAATGAAATTAGAAAAATTTTCTGTAAACGATGCCATTGGAATTTAAATAAGGTGAAAATATTCAAAATTCTTGAGTTACTTTTTCCCAAATTAGAGAATCAAGAAAATCTTTGAATTCCTCAAGAAAGCAATTAATTAAAATCAACGAATAAAATATCTTTATATTTCTTGTTTTAAATCAGAAAAATTCATCTATAATCATCTCAAAATATTTGAAAAAAGATAATGAAATTAGAATGTCAGATGCAAGAATTTTAGCTTTAATTCTTAAAAGCTTTCGGAAGAAATCATAATTTCTTTTTAAATCCGTTAAATTGCATTGGAGATAGAAGACAATTTTTTTTAGAATTACATGTTATTATTTCCGAGTTCAAGCACATAATAAGCAAAACATATATAAGGTTATTAATATAGCACTGCTTTACAAATACTTTTTTGAGACATTCATGGGTATCAAATTATGCAAAAGAGATTCAAAAAAGTAGTCAAAATCAATGTTTCTGATGAACAAGCTAGTCTTCAAAGGTGGCTAATCCTTAATAAAGAATCTTATCTGAAAATATTAATTTATAAAAACTCAATAATTTTCCACTCCGAATGAAACAAGCAATACAACCTTGAAATGAAATAAAATGTATTTGGAACTTGAGCTCTGTAAGATATCATGTACTGAGGTGATTGCGACCTCGTTTAAAAAAAACACTGAAATCCACAGTATAGTTAGAATGCGACAGAATATCAACTAAACCCGAATGATAGAACAATAAAAATAATTAAAAATAATCCATTATAAACAATAATTAAAAACAGATAATTAATTATAATAAAAAATATATATATAATAAAAAATTAAAATATAATTAAAAACTGATCCATTAGCGAAGATAAAAAATATAATCCTTCTGCATTTGAAAAATTTAAAGAACATTTGAATCTTAAATCCAAGGTAACACAGCAACATATATTTTGGACTTAGTTCATATACAGTGTCTCACAAAAGTGATGGGACACTTGTGCTTCACAAAAGGAAACTGTAATAAAATAAATAAATAAACATGTACAAAAATCTTTTGGGTGTGTTTCATATTTAAAGTTAGTAACAATTATTACATAACATACATTTTGTCAAAATATTAAAATATTAATTTAATAAAAATATAATTGTTTAGAACGGAGCAAAAAATGGCTCACATAAGTGATGGGACACTTACTTTTTCATCAAATATTTATCCAAAAATTTTACTTTTTAAAAGGTTTTAATATTTTGTTGGATTTGACGAATTTTTTTGTGATTTCTGGAGTGATTTTACCCCAGTTTTCTTGAAGCACCGATTTTAATTGTTGTTTTGAAGAAATGGTGTGTTTGCGAATTCTTGATTACAATTCTTGCCAAATATTCTCTATGGGATTTAAGTCTGGAGATTGTGGTGATGTTTTTATTATTTCAGGACAGTTATACGGCAGTCAGAGTCTAACGTTCAAAGCAGTGTGCTTGGGGTCATTGTCCTGATAGAATTTAAAATCGTTATGAAGGTTCAATTTTCGTGCTGAAGATTTCAAATTTTGCTTTAAAATGTCAATATACTTCAATATACTGATCCATTATACTGTCAATATAAACATGATTACCAACTCTAACGGACGATATACACCCCCATACCATAGCTCCTCCACCACCATGTTTTACTGTTGGCACCAAGTCTGTTTGCGAAATTCTTCCCTGGGTTTTCTCCACACCAAGATTCTACAGTCAGAACCAAATATATTAAATTTACTCTCATCAGCAAATATAACTTTATTCCAGTAATCAGAATTCTTATTTATGTTGGATTTTGCGAAAGCTAGTCTGAGTTTTCTATTTTTTTCACTTACGAAGAATTTTTTTCTGGCTACTCTACCGTGATATCCAGCAGATCGAATTACCCTTCTAATAGTCTCAGGATTAACAATTATTCCATATAATGCTTGTAAATCAGCAGCAACTTTAAAAGCACTCTTTCTTGGATGTTTTTTAATATTTCGAACGATAATTCGCTTTATTCCATTGGATAGCTTTGAGGGTCGGCCAGGTCTTCTTTTATCTTGAATAATATGATTCCTTTTATATCGTTTAATGATATTGAAAACTGTTGAAGGACTCAAGTTAACTGTTTCAGCAGTTTTTCTAATAGATTTTCCACCTTCAATATGCAAATTAATAACTAATTTTCGAATTTCAGGCGAAGTTTCTTTTCGTTTAGCATTCATGGCTGCACAGAGCTAAAAAACACAAAAATTCCAAAACAAACTGGAAAGAAATACTGCAGACGATTTTATAAATTATTGCCAATTGCTTTTTAGTAAAAATAAAACCACCAAAAATATTTTTATTGCTTATTTCAGACGATTTTTGTTGCATATCTAATGGTGTCCCATCACTTATGTGAGCTATTTTTTGCTCCCTTCTAAACAATTGTATTTTTATTAAATTAATATTTTAATATTTTGACAAAATGTATGTTATGTAATAATTGTTACTAAATTTAAGTATGAAACACACCCATAAAAAATGTGTACATGTTTTTTAAATTTATTTTATTACAGTTTCCTTTTGTAAAGCACAAGTGTCCCATCACTTTTGTGAGACACTGTATCTTTCTTTTAATTTTCAAAAATTTGCTCTTAGTTATGAAACAATAAATACACATAAAAATATTTTTAATATATTATAATAAAAATATAAACATTTAATAAAAATATAAATATATTTTTAATTAAATTAAATAAGGTTGTAAAAATTAAATTTTTACTGTTGTATCTTCGAAGGATGTGGCGGAAGAATGTTAAAATTTCGCTTAATTTTTAATTAATCAAAATATTACAAAAAAAATCGTTTCGAGGTTGTCTGTCTAGTTGAATGTGTACACGCGCGCGCGCACACGCACACGCATACGCGCACGCACACAAACAGAGAGAGAGAGAGAGAGAGAGAGAGAGCAATATCTAAAAGAATATATTCATTAATTGAAGTTGAATAATTATTTTATTTTTATATCAATAATTTATGCGTAATTGTTTAATTTAATTTAAACAAACTTCATTGCTACATGCTTAATCGAAAAAATTAGGAATCTGTGTTGACCAGGAAAGAGATCCCAACCTTCCATGGAAAAAAAAAATGCATATTGAGGACAATGGCGTCATAACAAAATAGAAAATACAATAACTCTGCCGAACGTGGTGATTACGTCATTATTACATTTTGCGCACGGCAAAAACGCGTCCGAACAAAGCAAGCCTTCTGCGGAGAAAAAAGTACGTACTTCAAATTAAAAAAAAAATGTTTAGATAAAAAAAAACTGGCAACCAACATATTATTTTGAATAAAAGAAAGAAAAAATGGAACAAATGTTAATTCGAAATTATTTGTATTACTGCTTTATAAGTAGATAATAATACATAGTTTTTTAGAACATGATGATACATACTAAGGTCAGTGACTGATGAAAGTAATTTCGAAGAATGAATGAATCAATCTCCATTGTAAAATCAGATATTTCTCACACTGCTTTCAACAATTTGTTTAATTCTTTTAAGTTAAAAGCATTTCGTCTTCATAATCGCGCCTGACACTGTTAATTGGTGTTCAACAAGATCGTTAATTCTTCATTCATCAAAGGAGAATTAATTTTCCTTTTTCTAATTTCTAAAATTTTTTTTGTCATCAGTTGCTTTTGCAATTTATATGATTTCTTTGGTTTCATTTTTAATGCACTAGTGTTTGTAATGTATATGTATGAGCAAAATTCTAGCATTTAACAAAATAAGCAAAAACAACCAAGTTAATTCGTAATGCGCAAAATCGCGTTTTGAAAAAATCTACATTTGGAAAGATTTACTATTTCATAATAGAGCGATTGTGGTACTTATATAGCCCGAATGCAAGACGCTTTAATTTTTCTGGTTTGGAATATTCCTATTGTTAAATGTGAACTCATTATCAATTTCAAATTCAATTTATAACGAACGCACGTTAGAGATTAATTTATGTGGGTGGTATGATGACAGAACATGGAAAATTATTTGCACATTAATTACTTAAATGTTGTATAAACTATGAAAAATTATTTATGCCCATTAAACAAGAATGCTTAAATGAGTTTTTGAGTCATGTTTTGGCCAATATGCATCTAGTAAGCAAAAATATAGTCAAATTCGCTGAATTAGTAACTCGCAAAACAAAATTGTAAAAAGTGACTAGTTTAACGAGCGATGTTTCGCAGAACGAGTGGCGAGGAGATACCATGACGTGACATGCTGAATTGGTCTGTATCAGTATATGTTGAGTGTTTGTTTGATGAAACCCCTCATATCTATATGGAATTAGTTTTGGCTGGATAGCGTTCCCGAGCGTGATCCGAGGCGTTTATGCAAATGCCCGTGAAGTCTTAATCGATGAGAATTTTCTCTCTAGCCAAGAGTATGGGACAAGATAGTAATGAACAATGATAAACTGGTGAAAGAACTGCTGAAGAATTTCAAAAAACTACATTCTGTGTCACAATAAAAAGCTTTGGAGGAGATTTTGTCAGAAGAAAAATTAATAACTGATGCAACAATCTTACAGTGAAATAAGGAAGATGCTGAAACCTTGGGAAATTAATGCATTATATTGCGAAAAAGGTAGTAGTAGCCTTGTAAAAACTGCAATACAATTTTTTTAACGATAATGCTGTCTCATTTTCAACAGTTTTTAAAGCATAGCCATAGACAACAATTTTCTTTAGACAACTTTCTTGTAAAAAAAAGCATGTATTATAAATAACAATATTATAAATTTATTTGAATATTCTTTTCGGAATAAAGCTGTTCGTGCTATTTGAATTGGATTCCTATGGAAAAAAAGCTTCGCTTTTGGGTGTCTCTCGTCATTTTTCATTGGTTAAGTTCTTAGAGATAATTTATTAAATATTTAGTAACTTTCCTTTTATTGTAGCAATATCTTATTGGTTGTTTTATAGTTTGTTCTTATTGGTCTATTTTACATATCAGGCTCTAATTTGGACCGTGAGGGGTTAAGGGGGGAACCTTTTCTGTATTATTATTATTATTCTGCAGGAATTAATTCTTTATTAATATACAGGATAATTCTGTATTATTATTATTCTATTTCTTATTCTACAGGAAGGGGATCCTTTCTGTATCCAAATTATTACTGATCTCTCAGTTTCATGGAAAAGAGGTAACCCTCAGGATATAATCCTTACTGCAAAAAAAAGTTACATATCGCAATTAAAAAATATTGAGAAACAAATGAGTAAATATCATATGCTGAAATTTGAATTAAAAAAATAATAAATTAACAGTAATATTTTAGCTCCATGAAAGAAATTGTTTGAAGTTATGCGTGCTTGCGGGTATAGAATGTACAGTTAATAATAATAGAATATTAATATGCTGTTAATAATAAATAAATAAATAAATTTTAATAATATACTGTTTTATATACATGTAACTGTAATTAATAACAGAATATCAAAGTATATCACGTTAATTTTCTGTCATTAATAAAATAATTTTGTTTTGATAAAGTATTTAAGATTTTTAAAATGAAATAACAATTGTTTTGAGAAATTTAATGTTAAATTGGTGAAAATCTCAATATTACTTAAATTGCAAGATACTTTGTTTATATTTTTTGTTTTGTTTCATCTCATTGTGCTTTTTATTATTTTATTAAATGTTTGACAAAATTGGTTCCCTTCAATACCACAGATTAAATCCTTTACGAAGAATAAGAAGTTCTAAATGCAAGTTTATGTAAATAGGTTATTAATAGATTAATATTCACTTGAATATATCTTTGCTTATATAAAAGCCTTATTAAAACGACGTTATTGTAGCCTTATAACTTTCTGGAGGTTTTATGCGACATAGAAAAAAAAGTACTAATTTTCTAAAATTATTAACAGTTCTGTTGCAATGACTTGCATTGAAACATTCAAAAAATAGCGAATTTCCAAATTCTTAGGAAATTTAAGTGTGCAGTCAGTTCAGAGGTTATTCACTTCCTTTAATGAAGTAACTTTTATGCTAATAGCTTGTTGTTAATTCCACGTGGATGAAACAGTGAATTTTTATTGCTCACTAAATCATGCCTTTGTTAGCAAGATAATAATTTTCAGTTGCGTTACAGTTTGCCATTCCCGTGTGAACATTTATGAAGTCTAGGTATTTCAGAAAAAATAGTTATAAATTAGAAGCCCTTTCGAGTATGAGATTTAACGATTGAGGGGTTATTCACGCCATTTTAACTAAATGCTCTTGTCATCATGGCCCTCTACTAATTTTCTAAAAGAATGGCAAATAAAAAACTACTTGGCATATTCTACAGTGTCAACAGGAGCCATTGAAAACGCAGACGATTTTTTTCCTCCGCTGCCATTATGCAATGCAGATATTCTCCTAATTTTTTATACACATCTTTCAGTGCCTCCATTCATCTGGACCTAAATAACTGAAATCGAAGTCAACTTGGCGACGGTTAACCTTGAATGAAATCAGCATCCTCAGCGGAATTACAAAATAATTTACAACAAAATGTTGTCTTTCTTTGCCTCCGAGTGTAAAGACCAGCGAAGCGGTATATTATTCACTTCTTCATCCGAATAGAATCTTCGAAAATAAATTGATAACCTTGTGTAATCTGACTGTTCTGCGGGACTTTCGATGACAATACGCTGAAGTTTAGGGAGACATAGGTGGCATCAAGGCCGTTTACGGGTAGGTTTCGTCCCGAAAACAATACTTTAATAAGACAGTTCTCTTTTTTACGCGCGAAAGTGCAATAAAACATCACAAAACAGGTCAAAGGAATTCCGAACTGCTGTCAGATGAGTATGAAAATGAAACTTAAGATTTAGGAGAGGCGCTCATATATTTATACACATATATAAGGCGAATCTCACTGCAAAAGTTACTAGTTCGTTCAGAGTGAAGGTATAGCTTGGATTTGTTCCGACATTTAAGATACAGAATGGCTAAATTGGTGAGTAAAGTAACAATACAATCAAGAAATGATCTTTTGTGAAATTTTCTTAGGTTCAGAATCCTTATACTCAAGTCTTACAGTCAGTATCTTATAGTCAGTTTAAACAATTTTACTAGTTAATCAGTTAGAAAAAATATTGATATTTTGTATATTATTTAATACCTTGAAAATGAAAAGCAATGAACTTTCATTTTAATCAGGAGTAATCAAAGGCATATTTGAAATAATTGATAAATATCTGATTGTTCCTCAACATTCTTTTGATATAATGATTGGTCTGTACCAGCGAAGAATAAATACAGTGCGAGTACACTT
>JAPMOR010024998.1:791739-810904 GCA_026543865.1 Argiope aurantia | reverse complement strand
TATTAATGTTTATATATTTCGACAGGAATTAGATAATTATGCTTCATAAATTATATATACAGAGTGTTTATAAACAGTTCCGAAGAACGCGTACGATATGTTATTATAAAACAAAGGAATATATTGCTGGAACGTCATATGTATTGGTTAGTGGTAATATTTAACCTATAATAGACTTATAGCTAGTTGAAGTGGGTGAGTATCAATACTTTCATATCACAAAAGATTTTCGAAAATATTTATGTTTCATCCTAAATCATCTGTACGATATCTCCAAACGTTATATGAAGTTGGATATTTCACTTTTAGTGTGGCTGGACATTTATATGTTTCAATCAGCTTCTGTAAAATTATGGACGTAATTTTAACAAGTATTTTCACAAGCCTTATGTACATTCATTTTGTTTTTATTGCTCCTTGTTTTGACATTCCCATCTATAAGTGCTTAGGTAAATTTAGCTTTGCTATATGTCAGGCTTAATTTTGAAGTTTGTCGCAACCCTTTTAAATCATCCTGCCTCGCCAAGTTTTTGCTATATTCTATATATTTATCAAGTTTATAACAATGAAACTTTGCATTGTATAATTATATCTAATAAAATAACTTCGAGTATGGTATTTAAAATGTTTGATAAAATTTAATTTAAAATAATCCAAAACGATAATTCTGTTACTAAAATTTCGCGTTTACATCGAAAGTTATTTATTTCATAACGCTCTTCTTTACATACATAAATCGCGTAGCAACATATATTACACCAATCTGAGTTATTAATGAGTGGAATGGAAATTTTAATTAACATTGGAAGAGACATGTTGATATTATAAAAATTGATTTTTATTAACTTTAAGTTTACTTGGAGCATGAAAAGAAACAGATCAATATGCTGCATCAAAGCAATTTTTCTGATTGTGTCATTTATTCTAAAGTAAATATTTCCGATTTTCGTTCCAAAATATAGTTTCAAATTAGGGAGTAATAATGACAGTTAAACAAGAAATAATATTCTTTAACCAATAGATTGTCTAGGGCACAAACATAAATTCGAGAGCTTCATAAACAAGAAACTTCTCTCTATATTCTCGCATGTATTCACGATCACAGTATACCTCATTTTGTGTAATGTAGTGAATAGGGCATTTTGTATAATGCAGTGAAGATGATCGAGTGTGCATTTTGAAATTCTTTTGGATTGACTGGATTAAACACTGGCTGACATCAAAAATATTGATGTCAAAATTAAATAGCGAATCTCATTTATATAGCTGGTAACATCTTCTTGATTTTTTTCGTTCTCATACAAATATATACACAAACCACAAACATTCAATCATTCGCCGAATTAATCCAGTAGTTGATCCAGATTCTGATAAAGCCATTTGCTTAATTTTATCCAGGATGTTGAATTTTTCAGCTATATTGCTCATATGTACACGGATGGACAAAAAGACAAATTCTTGCTTATGAATTTCTTTCGTAATTTTGTATAGATCTACAATTTTGGTATAAAAACTACATATATACGTAGTTTTTATTTGTAGTATTTCGTTCTAGCCTAAGCAGAGCACTCCCATCCAGTACTAGGGTACAACAATACTCCGTAGGTAATCAATAAGACTAACTACACAATCAATCGACTCCTTCATTTTAAGCCCTCCCATATCATCAATATAATCCTCCCAATAATTTCTTCAGAAAACTTTACTTTGGGTTACCCATTAGCCAGCAAATTCTGAGATTCATTGGCATTATCTTAAAAACGGACATTTTACTATAATATTCAGCCATTAATAGTAATGAATGATTACTATCAATTCAATTGCTTCTAATTCAGCCATCAGTAGTAATCAATCAATAATAAAGAAGTAAAAATCATATATAAAACTTAATCTGCATAGCTTTTTCTGGTTTTAAGTTATCATCATACAGATCGACCTATCAACTATTCGACAAATTAGATTTGCAGTTGAACCAAAACTATAATTCTGATTCACATCTGATAGACAGATCAACATAATTGAAAAAATGAATTTTGGGCTACGGAACGTGGTGCTTCTTCGAACTGTAGAGGTTAAAGAATCACAGCTCATAATTTTAAAGTTTTATGATTTATTATTCAATGATTTATGGGTTAACACATCAAGAATTTGACAACATCTTTCTATTCCAGTCGATATTTTTCCTCCTCTGCTCCCTCAGCATGGTATTAGGCAACTACTATTACTATCCAAGTGCCTCGGCAGGTGCCCTCAGTTACTTTCCAACATATGCTGGGTATGGATATGCTGCTCCTTATGCCGTGGTAGCTGCTCAACAACCGGATTGTGACAAGAAAGAAAAAGGTGGTGAGAGCAGCTCCAGCAGTTCTGAAGAAAGCAGCTCTAGTGAAAGTAGCGAAGAAGGTGAAAAGAAGGAAGGTGAGTTTCACAAGTTCCACTGTTACTACTTTTCTTTTCTTTTCGTCACAAAATGTCCCTGAACTTGTAATCTCTAGGATTCCCCGTCGGTTGAGTGGATATACGTGAAAAGATGTATTAAAAAGAAGAAAAAAAATAAGGTTTACATATGGTACAAAAAATAATAACTATATACAATACAATAATGAAAAAGGTAGTTTTCTGTGGGGAGTATGAGTTGAGGAATTTGACGAAGTTAATATTTCCTGGATAAGTGTTTGATTGAGGAACGAGGCAAAAATTTGTTCAGAGCTTGGGTCTGGGGAGATCAATTCTTCGTTATCTTGCAGAAACCGCACAAGATTTCTAATTTTTACTTTGGGCAACTTGTTTCTTATAACGTTGATCCACCAGATTCTTTCTAGGTCGTGGATGAGCGTGTTAAGATGAAAAGATGTGGTGAGAGAGCAGTTAGTGGCACAATGAAGTGGATCGCATACTTCACCGCAGCTACAATGATCCGATCCTTTATTATGGAATCGCTTGAAGTACAAAGAGAAAGGACCATGATCAGTTGCAAAGATTATATTTAACCTGTTCCGAGATGATGGGTTAAAGGAGACTGAGGATAAGTTGATAAATGTTTCTGCCAGTTGAGCCATTGTCCCATTCTTCTTGTCATAATTATAGTCTCAGTTTATTTATTTTTAAGATGGCTTCTCGGAGCTGGATATTGAGCGGGCTTACCTGTAGAATGGCCTGTTTTGCTAAGGAATCTGCAGCCTCATTGCCATTATAGCCCACATGTGCTTTAACCCATCCTAACTGAATAGAAGGTTGGTGGAGTAGAATGACTTGAATATCCTATACAACTGGGCTTGAGGTGAAAAATCAGCAGATAGATTTTTAATTGGACTCAATATCACTCGATATGTTAGCATTGTGATTGAATTTGTTTGCCCATTTACATGCTTCCTTAATGGTATTGGGTAAATACTATTACTTACTGCAACATTCACTATCAGTTTGGGTTCCTTACTTAAAATGTTTTATGGTAATTTATGGCAATAATTGGTATTTAAAAATTTCCTTTCGCCAAACTTGAATTCATATTTAGAATCTTTTTTGTCTATATCAAGTATTTTCTATATCAATGATTGTATTACTAAAATAAGAGCAATCTAGTATAGTAATATCTTGGACTGCATAAGAATCTAATCTAATCTTAATTTCTAAAAATTAACAGCTATTAAAAGCTTTCAATGCAAAAGCAGTTCGCTATTATGTAGCAATAATTCACCCTACTTAAAAAAAATCTCTAATTATTGCCTGAATCGCTGCCGATATTGGCCTGAGAAAAGATGAATTGGAATTTAATTACTGAGATCAAAAAATGTTCTCTCTTGTTTATTGATAAAAAAAATCAATAAACGAAGATTGGAGGATTTTTGACTTAATCTTCAAGCGATGACAGAAAATATTAATTGTTCATTACGATGAGGCAATAATTCACTAAATTTGAAACGAATTTTTAGCTTCAATAATAAGCAATTTGTCAAGAAATGAGAATGTCTACTCTTGCCATTTAATATCTTTGCATCACCTCTGATATGTGGATGAGAAGCTTTCGGTATGTTGTTGGTTCTCGTCACCCTGGTGGACACAAAAATGTTGTGGATGGCTATCTTCTGCAGATGACGGGACGTGCTTCCTACGGAACAGGTTGTACCGCATTTGTGATGGTCATTAAGACTTAATAATAGTTCCTGACAGTGCTGTGAGAGCGTCCGGTCATTCAGATTTATCTATGTGCTTCAAAGCATGTCGGAGTCGTTGATTATGGTTAATTTCGTCATTTCCACTACCTTTCAATTGGATAGCGTATTTACAAATTCGGCTGAGATTTTCTCTCTCTTAACAACATACAAGTATTTTAACGATATATTGGAACTGCCATTAAAAAACGATGATTTGACCACTCGCCGAAGGTTTAATGTTAAAAATACGGTTAACTTCTCCTAAATAATATCATGAGAATCATTGTATAAATCAATTTTTTTTTTTACAGATTCTTCTGAGAAAGTTTAGTTTCGGTTATGTTAGAATTTTTAATCATCGTTTTTCTTAAGGGCACAGATAATAACCAAGCAGATATCTCATTATTTATAGAATGGTCAGCAATATGATTCTTTCCAATTCCATTAATGTAACAGTTCTATTCATGGTCAAACAAACCTCTTACACGAAATGTTATACGTCAATTTAAAATTGATATAAAATATTTAGAATTTGTTTTAAGTTATTTATGTTTGATAGTTTTAAGTTATTCTTTCTCTAAATAGAGCAGCCAGGTTAATTTAAGAATGCATAAAATCCCATTGGCATATTGAGGGTACATGATATATAAGGCATGAATTTATTTTTTCGTTTCCGTTGTCATTAATGAATAGGTGAAAATAAATATTGAGAGTGGTAAATGCTACTTGTTCATTCCTATTCGTAATTGGTTTTACGAGACTGTGCAAACAGTCTGTACCGGTAGTTCTCCCTAACTCAGGCGCCATCGAAAAATCAGCTACTGAAAATTCCCACTTAACAATTATTTGAATTTCAAAATTATCACAATTAATTAAAAACCGATTAGTACGAATTCAAAATGAAAGAAAAACTGTTTCTTTCGTGACAAAAGGCATTTGTACAAAATTGGACCATAATGATCAAGATACAGCGATTTAACTCTTATTCATAATTTTTTAAAAGTTTTTTTTACGAAAGTATGTTTCTATGCAGAGAAAGAAGGAGGCGAAGAAAGCAAAGAAGGTGGAGAAGAGAAAGAAGGAGGCGAAGAAAAGAAAGAAGGCGAAGAAAAGAAAGAAGGCGAAGAAAAAGAGGAGGGAAGCAGTAGTAGCAGTGAAGAAAGCAAAGAAGGTGAAGGAGAAAAGAAAGAAGGTAAGAATCTGATTAAGCTGTACATTGAAAACTGCGTGCATGAGAGTGGTGGGATTCTTCTCCCATCGATTTCCACAATATATGTAGATCATTTTAAATTTAACTTCTTCGTATATAGAAGAGAATCGAATATGTATTTTGGAAAAGTACCACTAACAATTGGCCGTCATCTGTAGCTCTGGTAGATCAGAATCCTCAGCAGCAGCTTGTTCTCAGAATTTGACTCTGATCTAAGTTGTAGTGTAGGGTTAAAAATATTTAAAATTTGTACATCTAATTTATTTCTGAATTTTGAGTTATCATTTTCACATACTAATAGTGAATCTGATAGTGATTTGGTGTACATTTTAATGCATATCTACAAAAATTATTCAGTCATGTGCCAAATATTACCCATCTATCAAATATCATATGTTTGCTGCAGTATGGTCAAAAATAATCTTTGTGCCATAGAACCAAACCGTCATCTACATCATCTTGTTTATAAACAGACCTAAAATAAGCAGAATTCCCTTGGGCGGATTCTGTCTGTGGGTTTTAAGGTCAAAAAACGAATTTCATCCTTTTAACTGGCTTTATTTTTAAGTAATCATTATATTTTTTAATTTCAGACATAAATAGAATTGAATACATTTTCAGTCTATTAAAAATATAAAGAGAATATCCCATCTCTTACTCATTTTCTAACGTTCTTAAAAATTCTATTGAAGCAAAGACTTTCAACTGCAGTTATTTAACTCTTTTTTACACGAACAGAGCTCAAATTAGTTTGCTTTGTCATTCTGATACCAGATAAGCATTTAATCTTTGTATTTTCTGTTTTATTATAGAGAAAAAGAAGGGAAAAGAAGAGAAATCTCTCTTCCCACCTCGAGCCTACTCATTCCCCCCTGTCCAACAAGTGGTCTACGCTCAGCCAACTTACTCATATGTACCATCATACAAGACCTATTCTGTCATTCAGTCAGCTCCAGTTAGCTACCCATTCAAGAGTGCCTATGTGGCTTCACCTTACGCAGCAGCTCCTGCAGTTACCAAAGGCTTTACATCTCCAGTGACGAAAATCATCTCCACTGCACCAGCCGCCAGAATCGTGTCTGTTCCAGCTGCTAAGTCCTATTCTACTTACTCTGCATATTTAAGTCCAGCTTCTGGAGTTCTTGGCCTGCCCTCTTACTTGGGTAATAACGTAGCATACTACAAGGCCTGAAAAATCTGAGAAGAACTGGATATGTCCGTTGCCGTTGCTGATATGTTTCTTCATTTCTTACTTAAGTCCATTTCTTTGCATATTTTAAAATGGAATATAAATGAGATGAAATAAATTAAATTTTAAACAATCTTCAACAAAAAACAAACTATTTCAACGACGGAACAAATCCAAATTCCATAAACATTTTTCTAAACCGTTTGTTAAAGAGGTTAGTCCTTCTTATTTGTTTTGTTCTCTTTGGGAACATTGCCTATAATCAAAATCTTTTGTTGAAGAAATTTGAATTTACTGCGTGAACACTGCCTATAATCAAAGTCCTTTATTGAATTTGTTTGTATTTATTGCTACTTTCATTCCTTTGGGAAACACTGCCGACAGCTAAAATTCTTTATCAAAGAAATTTGTATTTGTTACCAATTTTGTACTTTTGGGAAACACTGCCGATACTCAAAGTGCTTTATTGAATATATTTTATTGCCAGTTTTGTTCTTTTTTAAAAATATTGCGTATAATTTAACAGTCAGTAACAACGATAACAAACGTTTAAAATTTAAACGTTAATGATAATGATACCTCTTGCTTTGTAGTAAATTGGTGTTGAAAATTTATTCATTTTTAGTCATTCACTTTTAAACCAGGCTGTTTTAAAAAAAATTTATGAGAAACAAATTTCTATTTGTTTTATTTTAAGAAGGCTGGCTTTATTTTAAAGTTAGCTGAAAATGAAAGGAAAATCGTTGTGTTAACGTTGCGATAATCGTTGTATTTACCTCTAAATGAGTAATCTACGATGAATTTTAAAAGATGACCGAATTTTAATATCCACCTGCTCTTTCATATTGATTTTTTTTATTTAAAACAAATCTTTTTACTTTATAAGAATATGAATGGTTGAAAAGAATTCATGGGACACATATTTATATATTTATTTATTCGCTTTATTTATAAAATTATAATTTTTGTGTTCTTGAAATTTCTATATCTGAAATTGATATAAATATATCATTGTTTATGTATTTTGAAACCTCTGATGACTAATTTGTCTTTAAAGTTCCTTAAAAATGATTTTAACTTTGTCTCTGTTTTTTTTGTATAATATTTCTTTGTATTAAAACATAAAAAAAATTATCTTAAAAATATCCATTTAAATTTTTCGATATTTTTTTTCTTTACCTGTGAGGACATTACGACTAAAATATTTATTCCATATATATGGAATAAAATGTATTTACTTTGGAATTATTTTATATATTTTTGTTGCATTTTGTAATAGATTTTTGCATATATTTTAATAATAACATGAAAAAGAGAATTATTTAGTATAAAATAAACATTCATCTATTTAAATCTTGTTTGTTTTATTACTTGTTATACATCCTAAACATTCAGACAATATCTTTCCAAAGTGATTGTATAATGGAATTCTTGAATAAGCGGAATTTTCATATAATTAATAATTTTGGAAGGAAAATATATATATATATAAATAAATTTCGGAATAAACAATTATAAATTATTTTATTTTGTACAGAAACCATTCTTTGCCCCTTCAATTTATATTAAGAGTTTCTTCGCTCAGTTCCCGTGGGAATGCATGTCTAATTTTTTGTTACTTTCGATTTTTTTTTAAAAATCATCTCTAAATCTTCTTCAAGAAGAAAATTAAAGGAAATGATGTTACGAAATTTAATGATTTTAACAACATGAAGAAGTCCTTTAATTTTCTTCATGAAGAAAATTAAAGGACAAATTATGACATTTAAAACCACTGGATTTAAGAGTAGCTGAACACATTAACATAGCTTACTTCAAAAGATTTCATTATGCATCGATTCGGTTAACAGATGCAGATCTCGATGTAAATCAACACGGATTTTGTCAATACATTTCATTAAGTTTGTGGCCACCTTTTGATTAGAGACTTATGTCAACACGTCTTCAGTAAGTTTCATTAGGGAAAGGATAGTACGGATCATTAAACGTACGCAATCTCAAGTATGAATTTCTTTAGTTAAATGCTGTCAAGTCCCAATTAATAAATAATTAACTTGTTTCGTTAAAACTAAAGGTCAAAACTTGACCTTCCACTAAGAAAATACCAAGTTTTGATCAGAGATATGTCAACACACTTTGCTTGAACAGGTTCCATTAAGTAGAGATCAAGCCTAGATCATTAGTAGATGTAGGTATAGTTGTTTCAGCAAATTTCATAAAGATTAAGTTTATTAACCATTTGCGGTGGAAAGGCGCTCCACGCACGTCGAAGTGCTTTTACCACAGAATCTCCAATGACGTGCAACACACATCAGCAGGCAATTGTCACTGAAGAAAAAAATGTCACTGTTTGCGACCCATTGACTGAGGTTGTTTGCTAGATTACAGTTTACAGGAACACAATCTTAGGTTGAAAATTAATTCATTTAGATGATATAAATCTTTTTCCGCTTTCTATAACGTTCAGATACTTTTTGTGGTCTCGCTGCGAGTTACTGTCGACTGCTTTGGTGAATTTGAATTTCCTGTGAATTTCGTGCTACCACAAGTGGTTAATGGCCATAGCTTGAATCAAACTTAGGATTTTCAATTTATAATTAAAAATTTGAAAAAGTTACAGTATTTTTACTATAAATTTTGTGACATACAGTTGTAATTTTTGGGCAGCGAGTTTGAGCTGAACATTGGCACAGAGGTAGAAAAATCTGAACAGAGTGTATAAGTCTGAAACATCCGATAATAAAAACGACTTAAAATAAAGTGTTGGTTTTGATTTAAATCAAAAATTTTAAATGACAGAAATGTATTTTTTTCAATTTTATTCTGAACTTATAATATTCAAAAGCTAGTCTTTTAGAATTTCCAAATTGAAATTTATTTTCTCAAATTTCGTTTTCAGTTTTTGTTGTTTCCTTTCTCTCAACGATGCACGATTTCAGCTTACGATTTCAAACCGTAAAGAATTTTATCTGTATAAATTGTTTTCGATTTCTTATATACAAAGTATATACAGAAAGAGTATATCAGTTGTTAAAAGATTTGAAAGCGAGAATTTGAGCAACCTTCACGTTTCAAATCTCCTCGTGTCTCCAAAAACACATTTTTGGAATTATTACTGCCTGTCTCTGAACGCAATTATTCAAAATTGCTGTACGTAAAGTGGACGAAACTTGGTATGGGTTATTATACCAATTTGATTGTAGATTTCTATCAAATTTTGAACGAAATTCATCCACAAGAAATTTGTCAGTTTGTCTGCTTGAGCACGATAACTTCAAAACTTAAAGATCTAGTAGAATATAATAACTGCACAATTTTAGTTTTAAAAATATGGATCCGTATCAAATTTTGAACCAAATCTGTCAAAGATATGATTGGCTGTTGGTTTATTTGGTGCTTTTCCTTTAGCCGGACGTAAAATGTCGCCAATTGTGAACCAAACGCGAATTTGGCGTAAGAAATTTGGCAGAATTCTACATTATTTGGCGATTTTTCGTTTGCGCCCGGCTAACGGAAAAGTACCGCTTATATATTCTAATACGATGATTCAAAAATGCTACGACTTAAATAAATAAAAAATTTTTTGTTATCTTGTTACTAAAATTTTAATTATGTATCAAATGTTGGTTTTAATTGGTCCATAAAAAACGTCCAAAATGCAGACTCGGCTACCTTTGAGGTACAAAACGCTCATGTGCAGAGCTTTGAAAATAAACAAATGAGCTCTCACGGCGTTTAAAATCTTGCTAGAGATTCATAGCTTCGTGTTGAGGAAGAGGGTTATTAACATCTTAATTTGAGAATATGTGAGAAAATTTCGGAGAGATCCCTCCCCCTGGTGTTTGCTCGATGATTATGATATACAGAAAAGTTTATTACATCCAATTTGAAAAATTCAATTTTTAATTGTTATAATAACTGGAAATATAGATGCCAGCAATGAATACTTTTCACTTTTCAAGGAAAGCACTTTTTTGCGATTAATGTTTAAGGAAACTTGAATTAGATTAAGATATAGTGAACGACTCTTAATTTGATCGAGATTAATGTCATATTTCGCTTTATATTATCAATATAATCTCATCTTGAACCGATGTATTTCAGCGTTCACGATAATCACTGTATCGTTTTATGTTATTAGGCTTTAAAGTAAAGAATCAAGTGATGCTTCATTTTCAACCAGCGCAGCGATTGTCAATCGGCATTTTTCGCTCCACTTGTAAGGAGAAGCATGACATTTCTCACATGGGATGGGGGCTCAAATTCTTTTATCTGGATTGGTTTAAAAGGACAAATATACTGCCAGTTGTGGATTGAAATCTGAACAGTTTAAACCACCGCTACTTGCGACTGAATTAGGAAATCAAAATGGATGAAAAAAAGACATTTGGTTTGAGTATTAAAGTCAAAATCAAAATTCTTAACAAGTGTGAAAGTTTATCTAAAATGTGAAACGCAAGCCACACTGAAAGCCACTTCTTTGTAAAATTTTAAAAAAATCGTAAGCATTTGGACAGCAAGAAACGAATGTTGATGATTCGGATGGGAAGGAATATTTTGAAGAAACCCTTTAAAATATTCCTCCGAAAGCCGAAATGAGTAAAGCTTTTGATGTTTTAAAACCCGACGTAAGCATCGTACAATAAATTAAAAAACAATACAAATATAAACAATATATATGTAAACTGTTAAGAAATAATTGTCGAAAAGCAACAATTAATGAATTCCTTTTAATTGTTTTTTGAAATAAACTATGTAAAAACCAGATGTAAGTGTTTTTATTTTTTCACTTCATATGATAAAAGTACATTTGATTTTACCTAATTCGGTCATTGCTGTCAATCGGGTAATGTTATCAAAACTCTCAAGTCGCGAAGTGATTACATTAAGCGTCAGCTGCCGTATTTACGTATTTTTGGAACACAATAGCAACTCTCTTAGAAGGACCAGAATATGTTTTTCATGGGTAATTCATATGATTTATTATTATGCATTTATGACAATACATTATTGCATCGGAGCTGCTTCAAGGTTTGTATTTATTTATGGCGTTTTTTACCAACGTCCACGTTGCACTGTACAATCGCGATCTGATTTGAAAACAACAGCTTCAGTCATGTAGAAGATTTGTGAATAACATATAGGAATTCGTTTTGTATGCAATAGTGAATCTTGCTTTTATTTGAATAAGGATGAAAAGAAATTATTATTATATAAATTAACATCTTCCTACAAATATAAAGGAACATAAAATTGATTTGAATAATTATTTAAAAAATTACTAAGACAGAGCTTAACAGAAATATTAAATGTCTCATTAAATAATGGAGATTTTTAATGACGTAGGGAAATATATCTAACTGAATGAAATGGGGTAACTTTTTAATTAATTAAAAATACCTTCTTTTTTGCAAAGATGTTGCTTCCTTTAAGTTAAATATTTCGACGCATGAAAAGAATAAATGCTGATTCAGTATTTCTTGTGTCTGTTCAAGAACACATGATAAGGAATAAGAGTGGCTTTTTCAATTGGTCAAAGCTACTCGGAGCACCGTAAACAAGGCATTCACGATTCCTCCATTCCATTCCAATGGAGTGATGGCATTCTAAAATCTATCATCAATGCAAAAATTGTATTCAGAATAGATATGTATGGACTAAAAAGGATGGTTAAAGCGACCTGGAGCACCACAATCCAGACATTCAGAATCAATCCATTCTACACCATTGGATCTTAAATCTCAATTCGAAAAACCGGTAGTGTGGACTAAAAGGTTTTTATATCCAACCCGTGTTAATACCCTATCAATCCGTGTTAATTTATATAACCCTATCAATGACAGTTATTTGAATATGGCTCCCACTGAATGCGGATGGGAAAGCAAAGTCTTGTGGCGTGCCTTCGTAAGGCAGTCACGGGGATGGGAGAGAATGGGTTAAGAATGACGATCTAAGCGGAAGGAGAAACAATAGAATGACGTATAGGGCATTACTCTATTGACGTGACAGAGTAATCTTGAAAAGCCGATTTTCAACAGAAATATGATTTTAGCTACTGTATATAAGGATAAATTACCTTCCTGAGGGCCATCATGGAAGACTATTCTATATTTTAATTTTCTTTGAAGTAAAAACATTGATATGCGGTTATGCCTCCCTATATGTGGTTATCATTGCCAAGATTTTGACATAATTTGACCCCAAGAAAAAAAAAGAACTGTTTAATACTGATACTTCTGAATAATATTACATATCTCAGACATCTGTAGTCAATGTGCAGTTGTTTCAGTGTTCATTTCTTCCCAAGCCATAGTCTATTTTATCGTAAATATGCATCTGTAGTGCTTTATTTGATTGATAATGAGTACAAGTAATGAGTTCACCTACAGTGGCTATGATTTGAATAAATTTTATATACTTTAAGTATAAGGAATTTTGGCAGAATTATGCTGGTAGTTATGGAGTAAACTCCAGAAATTTCCTAAGAGGAGAATTATTACATTAATTTATTTTTTAGTATCTTATTCTTTAGGATATCTGGGGACTTTGTGTAATTCTTTTGTGAATTTTCGATGATATTTTGTTGAGAAATATCATAATTTTCCTTTAATAATAAAGGCCAACTTACAGCCTAACTTTAATCGTTTGCATCGCCATCTTTAAGTAGGCGTGGACCGCCCCACTACCACAACCACCGATAGACAAGGCCTCTGAGGTCTTCCGTGACGTCACAGCGAGACGTGACACTTCATTCCTTTACCGTTAAGTCTCTGCGCGCTAGAGAGTCAGGTGAAATTACTTTTCACTCGACTTTAATATCATTTCATATATATCATTAATAATTAAAATGCAGCCACTTTCCACATCACCCTGGAGGTACGGCGCTTGGTATAAATTACCTTTTTTGAATTATGTGCAGGGCAGGTTTCCCAGTAGGTGTATCTCCCCTAGATTTAAAACTATTTATTTAGGAAAAAATGAATGAAAAAAAAATTGTTGATGAATTTCAAAAGAACTCCATATAAAAATGGTTTTATGAATATTTGCTGTGGCGTCAATTCCAAGTAAGCATTAAAAACAATAATCCCCGAAACAGTATTCAATTCTATTGACACTTAAAATATCAAATAAATCTTTGAAAAATTAGAAGAGCTTTCTTATTTAACTATATATTTTATCATTATTTTGTTAGATATATCTTTACTAAATTTATCAAGTTTTTCTTTTCTTTCCAGCTTTAGAAGAGCTTTTCAAACTGCCATTTAATTATTCAATAATGCATTGATTGCAAACCAAATTACCAATCTATAAACATTTTCTGGTTTATGTCCTGAAATGCATTCGTCATAATCATGTACTTGGTCTTATTCGCTAAATCATTAAAAATTATCTCTTGCTAAATACTTTTGATTGGAAAATTTCAAAAATTCTTCAGAATTTTTGAAATGTGTATTGTTCTGAATGATAATGTAAGAATATAAAATTACATTACAATGCATTTTTGGGGGTATAAAAGTTTACCTCGACTTAAATTTTGAATTAAAGAAGTTGTGCAGTTCATTTCTTTTTCCATCTGTAAAACATTTTTGCAAATGCTACATTTCAATTTTTTAAGGACTGTGGGGACACAGTATCCACCTAAATAAATTAACATATTGGAAAACATCTGATTTTTTTAAAATCTTCAGTAAGCAAAATTCTAAATACAGATAATTTTTCAGAAATAGAATTTTCAAATTCTTCCCAATTTTCTTTAACTGCTTCCTGAAAAAGTTCGAGATTTCCATGTTTGTTTGATGTTAAACAAATTTTTAAAATACTATGCATTCTTAATTTGTTTTCACTTTCAAATATCTGTCAGAGTGAAACATGATATTTCGCTCCTGCCATTTATCTATATAAGCCAAATCATGCCTCTACATTGTCGGTCTGAAATTTTCCTGGGAGAATGTAGTTCATTGCGAATGCCTCTTCTAAATATTTAGTTATTTCTTTTAAAGCAAATGTATTCATGAAAAGAGCAGAATTTGTTTCTCTTATTAACATGCCTGAGCATAATATGAGTTTGTTAGCATAATATGAGTTTCCAGTCTTCCAACCAGTTCAAAAATCTATCTAAAAACTTGCATCTTTTGTCGGTTTTTCAGATGATGTTGGCGGTTTTTTTATATACATTATTTTCACGGATTCCTGTGAAGGGAGTTTTTACATTAACAATATCCAAATATCTATTTATTATTCTTATATATTCTGCTGTTTCTTTGTAGTGTGGAAACTCATACTTGTCTCCCAAATTCACTAGACTTTCAGGTATAAATTTATTGAAAATTTTAAGTACTAATTTGACATTTTGTTTTTCTAAATTATCGGGCTCCAATGCCTTTAATGATAAATTGTATGCATATTAAACGATGCTATTTTTTCATTTTCATACAATAATTTTAATATTTTGTAGGATACTGTATTAAAATCAATTTTATTATCAAATTTAATACTAGAACCCTAAATTATTTCATCATCAAAAGGAATGACATTATCATTACAGCATTTTTGGTATAATCTTGTGAATTTTTTTCTGATATGGTTTCTTTAAAATTGAGGTTTATCAGCACTCTTCTGATTGATCCAAATATTGCGAATATTCTTCAATAAATGGACGGTATCGATCATGGGAAAAAAAGTGATCATTCGTTATTTACCGGATGAGGATAAACAATTGAATATGACCGTGAGGATAAAGCGAGCTGACACATTGCTTTTTGATTGATTGAATTGTTGTCTGCTACTACAAATATCACTTTAAAACCAATGTTTCCCAATCCAATAATAATTTTCTTAATGCTAATGCTATTTATCATGAAAGTCATAACACTTGTGGAGGCATTTTCTGAATTATAATTGAAACCAGATATATTTATCACTTTGTAATCAAAGTTGGGTTTAATGTGCATTTCATCTATTTGAAGAATTACATTTTTATCTGCAGATACTATGAATTGTAATTTCTGCTTAATGTACCTTAAGAAAGCAATTCGTTCTGCTCTGACTAAGGGCAAATGTTGATAGGTCTGTATATATTTCTCAAAGTCACAGGATGAGGTAACAAATTATAGCCAGACTTTCTGACGAATTTATATACATGCGGAGCCATTGAATAAAATAATGAGCAGAATATCATCATTTCAGTGGAGCATCTTTTACTGTGTTCATTTTGAATAATCAAGGCAGATTGTTCTTTAATAAATGGGATAGCATTGATTAAATTTTCTTGGGTTATATTTAAATTATCCATGAAACCATGGATCTGGGAAAAAATATCTGAATTCAGCAATGAATCATTTGTTTTCATTTCTGGCAGATGCTCTAATATTTCATTTAAATTGTTGATGTTATTGACTTTTATTAGTAAAGAAATATTTGAAATATTTGACAGGCTTGTTTTTCCAACAAAAGCTGACACTTCTAATAAATCATTTATTACGACAGAGAATGCTATTTCAGCACCAGAACTAAATTCAATATTCACAAATAAAATTTTGTTTTCTTTTTGAATGATATTCCTGAAATTTACTAACGAAATGCACTGCTTCAATTCTTCAAGATTTTTAAATTCTTTTGTTTTATCGTATTTTTTTTCTATTATGCTTGCCTAGAGAGCGTTTTCTATATATTGTTGCTCTAATTTCATCTTATTTATTTTTGGATTTTCTCTCAGAAATGTTGAAGATGGCATGTAAGAAGCACTATTTGACATCTGAGATGGAATCGTTCCAGTGACTAGTGAGGGATATTTAAGAGGGGCATTTAATAATTTTCCTGACTTCGAATCAAATAGACTAGTTTATCTTTTAATATCATTTGTTCTAAAATGTAATTCACAGACCTACATTAAGAGAAATTATTCGTAAATATTGACTTCCTTTCATGTTTAATTTAAATACAGTAGCAAATATACAACATGAAACAATATATAATCATAGGTATAGAGAGTTTATTTTATTTACTCTGAGGTATTTATCGTTATGATATATAAAATTTAACAATATAAACGTAATTATAGAATAGCTACATAATAATAAACAAAACATGTAAACATAATTACGGTAAATATTATAATTATTATTGACAATAATACTGTCTACATAACAGCATGTTATGAAATAATTCTTTTTATAATGCACTTGATTAAAATCACGAATAATGGATATTATCGAGCAGTTAAACTTCTAAAGTGAGAATAAATGATTTTTCATTTTGAAACATTTGGCATTACTTTAAAATAATTAAATTAACTTACCCTACTATGCTGCGCAGGATAAAATCCCTCACGATGTATGGCACTTAACCATTTCTTTTTAAGTTCTCCCTCTTTAGAAAAGAAAAAAACATTTACTCTTGGGCCATTCCTGTAATTTTCATTACAGTTTGGAACACAACAGATCAAAGACATTTCCATTCCTTATTTTTAGTAAATCCAAATGATTTTTCTTGCAAACAAGAAAAGACCACAGGCTAAAAAATGGCGTAGGAAGGGGAGAGTTCATTTCTTATCAGTAAACTTGATGAGGGTGAAATTCTTCCCACGGGCCCACAATTCACAATCAATTGTGTAACTTCTCGCTGCGACGTCATGATTTTCGGTGACGTAAGTATTCTGGCCTTGTCTATTTGTGGTTGTGCCACCATCTGATTCTTTATCTTATTTCACAAAATGAAAGCGCCCATTTCAAGTAAAATAATCCGTGTCAGGTCTTCAAATATTTATCATTACCGGAGATAAGCCTTTTTCGAACTAGGCACTCCATCAATCTATTTTGACATGCAATTTCCTCTCTTCTATCATCAATATTAAATGCTGTGAGTTTCAGTCTTGATAACATGCCTGCTGTGGTACCCATCTTTCTACTAGTTTTCACTTCTCCAACCACTGTTCTATTGAGGTGGCTCCAGAATCCAAGACATCAGGTTAGCAGAACTAGTGTCTACTATTCAATGCGGCTAACTGCTTCGATGCAAAACATTGATTCCAAAAAATTGATTTAGAATTGTCATGTCATTTATTGTCTTTGGACTTTCAAAATTTTGATGTTTGTGCCATCGAAGTGGTGAGACTGAGAGATTTTATATATTTATGATTATTTGTGCATTTTTGGATATTTTAACGTATTGATTTATAGAAGTTTTTAATATTTCGCATGATATTTATGATTTGGTATGATTTTCGATATTTTTAGATTTCGAAAGATTTAGATTCGAAGATTTAACTTTTTGATGTATATTTACTGTTTTACTTTCTATTGTGTTTTAGAGGATGTTTTGTTTATTTCTATATGTGATAGATTTGGATTTAGAATTTTTTCTGATTAACTTGTTTCAAAACTATTTTAAAGATGAAAAAATATGATTATTAAAAATTTTAAGATTCTGTTTGGTATGGGGTGTGATTCTACGATTTTAGGGGGCAATGGTTGCCAAATAAAAGCACTCCGAGGAATAACACCGATAGAACCTCAGTTCGTCCATGTGTAAAGAAAAGTTTTGACGATGGGGATGAAGTTTTGGATAAACATAATTTGAAGAATACCCGACTATTTTAATACTGGATAAATACTGGATTTAATACTGTATTTTAACAGTCGAAAAAAATAAATATGGCAAAGCTTTGAGGAACCAGATTTTGTGGGATTATTTAAAATTTAAAATTAATATAATAAGATTGGAATATTTCATCCGAAAGGTGACATCTATAAATAATGATTGGTTTATTATGAGTGGCCACAAGTGGTGCTTAATACGAAATTAAGAAAACTATAGATAAAGATAGTTGTTTTATTGTTATCTCCAAAGATAAAAGATAATTTGATTCATTTAGAAAGAAATATAATTATCAGGGTTATTGACAAAGTAGAATAAAAAGAATATCCAAAATATACGAAGAAGAGGATTTAGAACAGTGATAACAAATGATGAGGAAACTAGAGCACTGACGTCTTTACTCGAGGAAGGAAGACAAAAAAAAAAAAAAAAAAAAAAAAAAAAATCTGTAGGGCTGTAGGGAGATTCAATTAGAAGATACTGGTCAATAGCTTTCTGGTTAAAAATGACTTTTTGGCATATAGAAATAATAAACCCATGATAAAATTTTTAATCGAAATGACATTTAAATGTTTTCAAATTTTTTAGAAAGAAACCAAAATATTTTACTGGTAAATCAGTGTTTAGAATAGAGGTTAATGTATGGTAAATTAATGTTGAAATGTTGTTAAGTTATTTAAAAGGTTTGCCACCTTTGGTAACCAGCTGATTCACCGTAAATATTAATTAATTTAATTTAAATTAAATTTCGTAAAAAATTTGACATTCATAATTGTTTGAACAAAGGAGCTTGCATAATTAATTCATGTCAGTGTCATTAAAAAGTTATGTATCTGGGTAATCTATTTGAAATTGTACATCGTCTTTTGAAGAAACGCAGTTCCATTTTCTGGATCCTTATATCCGCTTTCAAATTTTCAAAAATGAAAGACAATTATGTTATGTAATATTTAATGAAATAAGGAAAATGGTTTGAATTTTATTTCTACAACGAAATCTATTTTTGAAAATTATGTA
>JAPMOR010024998.1:711324-791429 GCA_026543865.1 Argiope aurantia | reverse complement strand
ATCTGAAAATTAAAAAATATATAGTTTCTATAATGCCAAATTAGTTGCGGAACAATTTTTTTTTAGTTTTGATGTTTTTAAAAAGAATTCTAAATATATTTTATAATAATATATTTCCTTATTGTAATGAAATTCATATTTTGTTCATTATTACAGCAAATATTTTTCTTATTAATAGTTTCCGTCTTATTCATAGTCAAAGTATGAATATCCAGTCGATTCTTTTTTCATATTGATTTTATAGGTTTCTTTATTAAAATATGGTTTTAATAAAAATTTTGAAACAGATTTCCAACTTTGTAGTAGTTACAAATAAGGTTTAATTTGAAAAATAAATAAAGATGAATTTTTTAAAAAATATATTGTTTAAATATCCAAATACTACTCATTGCTCTTTATGTGTAAAACATTTTTTTCGTATTTTAATATATATAAAAAATATTATATTATTTTTATAGAATTACAAATTTTTATTGAATTAAACAAAAATTCTGTAAGATATTATTAAAATTCTAAAACTACATACAAAGAAAAACTTCGATGATATTATACAAAAATTCTGATGCTGAATGATTTCATTTAATATCATCATAAATTTTACATACCTGCTCTAAATCAGAAAGGAAGTTATTATTAAATTTAATAAATTTACATTTCAGATTTTAGTTGAAGTTAGATAAGGGGTGGGCTTGCCAGATTCATAGCATAACGAAGAGAACAGGTGCAAGTCTTCTAAAACAATTTGAGTAAAAATTAAAAAATTGAAATTTAAAAATATTTTGCAGAGGTGACCATTATGACTGAATTACATAAAAAAGATTGTATTGGAATTTTTTTTTGTATCTAATAATAACTCCATCGAACAAGCGGGTAACATTCTAAAGAAAAATTATGTATTAAGATGAAAGAGAAGAAAATAATTCTATTATATTAGCTTGCATTATTGAAAAATATTATTTCAATTAATTTAAAGAATTACTGTGATTTTGTCAATAATTTTAATCAAGTATTGTAATGCTAATAAGTATTATAAAAAATCAGTTGCTTTGTTTTAGAGATCTCAAATTTTGATCAATAGATACTCATAATAAAAATATGAATCTGAACCTTCTAATAAAACTTAAAAAATAAATGAATTTTAATTAATTAGTATTAAAATTAATTCTTCGTATTAATTAATTTTTTCCACTAATGGAAGTTAACTATTTTTCTAACTCATATATCTATTAATAAAATTTAAACAGTGGAGTGGTCTCTTTAAAACTTTCTGGCATACTCTCTGATAGACTTGTCAAGCCAGAGAATGCCTTACATGGGATTGGCGTACAACAGTTACGAAATAATTTTTGGAATGAATTTAGCATTTTTACTGAATCTGCCGTGTCATTCTTGGCGATTAATTATTGGCATGCTTTAATAATATCCAAAAAATCGAATTTGTTGTTTTAGACACATTTTTCTCAACCGATTGAAACAAAACTTTAAACCCAAAATGCGCTTGTAGCCAAGAAATCCCATGCCACATTTGATATATTTAAGCCATTGCGTTTTTGAATGATCGCGTTTAATTTTTTCTGAAAGTACAGGCTGAAGGATAATCAAACCATAGTTAGATTTGTCTCAGAATTTGACATGTGTCTATATAATCAAAGTTAAACCTGCGTACCTAATTTTATCTATCTAGCTCTCTTCATTTTGTAATTATCGTGCTAATTTATTTTCGAACAACCGTGCAGACGAACTTCCTCTGAACAACATTTACTCAAAATTTGTTAGAAATCTGCAAATTTGGTGTAAAGATCGTATACCAAATTTATACCCTCTAGCTTAAAGCATTATTGATTCATCTCTGTCACAGACAGACGGACATTTTCCAGAATTGTGTTTTTCGAACTCAGGGAGATCTAAAACGTGGAGGTTTGTCAAAATCTCGAGTTCGAATTTTTTGACGATTACTATTTTTTTTCTATAATATATACACTAGAAAGTAAAAAGCAGTAAAGTAATTATTTTTCATTCTTAAAATATGTTGAAATAATTGAGAAAAAGATTTTTAAGATAATGAGAAAACGAGGATACATAAATTATTCTTTCTTTTAATTCTATTTCTAAAAACGAAATAAATTGTTTCCTTTCTGGTCATGAGAGACGCATGGTAAAATAAGAAGTGATCCATTTGTCTGGTTGTCACCTTACGTTTATGAAATAGTATTCATCTTCAAGGATAAGATGTATTATAACGAAAAAAAGAATCTGTCTGCAGACAATGGGAAAAAATGTTCATCCGGTGTTAATAAATCATAAGAGAAAATGCATCTTGCTTAAGAATCAGGATAAAAAAATGCTCTCAGTAAGTGAAAGCTCGTAAAGAAAAAGTAAAGGTTTACCAGAATAAATTTACTTGATAAATGGTTATAATATACATTAGAAAAAAATATTGTTGTATAGAGGAAGTATATAGTATTATAAAAGACGAAAAATAGTATAAAGAAAGTAGTGTGATCGTCAAAAAATTATAACTTTTAATTTTGTTGAATCTTTACATTTCAAATCTTCCTGACACATTTAAAACACATTTTTGGAATTATTTCTGCCTATTTGTCCGTCTGTGAATATGAATACACAAAAATGCTATGACCTGAAATTTGGTATGTTGAATTACGGTCAAATATGTAAATATCTATTAAGTTTTTAACGAAATTTTTTTGCAAAAAGTCTAGATATGTGACTGTTGAACAAGTGAGTACAAGTGAGCTTGATAACTACAAAACTCAAAGAGTTAGATATATAAAATTTAGAGCTCAGCTTTAGCATCTAAAATACAGACATTCATCGAATTTTGAATTAAATTCGTACAAACGGTCAGTCAAATTCTGTCAGTCTGTACTTTCATATGTACATAAAACCAATAAAGTGTCTTAAAGAGATTTTTAATGACTTAAATCAATTAAGTTTTGTATGACATCTTATGTTCTTGCTGATGGCACTTGCCATGGACAAACTCCGCTGATCGAAGTCAGCGATTCTAAGCCAAAAGAAAGTGTCTCTTGTTATTTTAGTAGCGCCAAATAGGCCAAGAGTATGATTTTGCTACTCACGCGACACATTCCCTTGCACAGCCCCTTTTTACAGGGGAGGCACATTCGCACATCTCACAAATAGAACAGATGAAGAACAACCATGCCCGAATCGGGACTCGAACCCAGGAAGCCCTGATCACGGGGAAGACGCGCTACCCCTATGCCAGGACGCCGGCATGGCATTCGTAAATGCAACTGTAGTTTTGCGTCAGATTTTGGTATCAATCGGCTGGCAAAAAGGCGTTCCAAAATACATATTCTCGTAATAGATTCAGTAAAAAACCCTAGATTCACCCTAAAGATTTACATTTCTTGACTGTTGTTCGTAATGCCATACAAGGAATTCGCGGCTTTACCTTAGGTCCACAATATTATGTGGGAGGAAGGAGGATAAGACTTTTATTGGAGAGTATGCGAGAAAGTTTCGGGGAGACCACTCCAATCTTTCACTTCTGAATATGCCGTCAACCTCAATTCAATACCATGTTTGGGCGTTGTATCATATCTGAATGATAATCAACTTTATTCCCGATGGTTATTATAACTTATTGATTGTATCTGATGACTTTGATTAAAAATCTAAAAGAAAGTCACATTTAACCCTTTAAAGGGCCCTTTTTTCTAGTCATATTATGTTAAAATATTTTTAGGCTTGAAATTAGAATAAGAAAAGGGATTCATTTAGCTTATTAGATAAATTTAATTTGATTAATTAATTAATTTGGTTAATTAATAATTAAGTGACAAACCAAGACACATCATTTTGTGTGAGATAAAGAACTGAAGCATCTAAGTTTCTGTCTTTCTAAAAAAATTTGTCAGAACTTATGCCAACCTACATAATTTCATACAAAAATTGATAAATTTGGTGGGAAGCATACTTCCTACGGCCTTAGAAAGGGTTAAAGCAATCACTTTTCTCTGGAAAGAGTTTAAATAATTGTTAACCCTTTTACCTACCTATTTATTCAAGCTTCTTATATATTCGGTTGGGACATTCATTATTATTTGAATCCATATAAGAAGAAGAGTTTTAGTTGAGATATTTAAGCACATCTAACTAATTCAAACATAACTGATAAAACACCACTGATTTTCAGCTACCCTAGAAGCTCACATATATTGAACAATAGTGAACAATACTAAACAATATTCACAATATTCCATAACATTATTGAATAATGAATAATACAATACAATACAGTATAGTATAATTTTCGGCAGCGATTCTGTTATTGTGTTTTATCGAGAGATCTACAAAATGCAACTTTGGTACTGTCATTTCAATACGGTTATTATTATTAAACGAGAAATCGTTATTAATGAAGATATAAGAATACATGCGGCGTACGCCTATTTCAGTATAGGCACATGTGGCTAGTATCATAAAATCCTACATCTTTCCAGTTGAGAAAACAGTCTCCCTCAAAAATCTCTAGAAGTTTAAGGATTTCTTGATCAAATTTCTCAAAAATATAGTCAGCTATCAAGTAAAAATTCAAAATTTATGCATATATATATATAAATAGTGCAGTATATTTAATTTTAATTTGGCAATCCCTTGACAACTAAACATTACTATGCAAACGCTTAAATCTGTAAAGTCGCCTTTAATTCTAATGATTCAACGCCATTGACGTTTCTCTTTTGGTTTACCGTTGTTGTGAAACAAAATTGTTTAATTATCTCATAAACAAACAACGAGTTATGTTTCATTTTATCAAGGCGGAAAATAAAATGGTCTCTTGTTTTATCATTATATATTTATTTAAATCAACAAACAAGAGGTTATTGGAATCTCAAGAATTAAAAATGCCAACGATGCCTTTTAACACCAATGCCAAACGATCAAACAATAGTCTCATGACTGCATTATGAACCGAGAAAAATGCTGGTTTCTCAGAATCAACATCTTTTATTGTCACACACGAAACTTCCTGTTACGGAAGTCTTTATTTTTCTTTCTAATGACATGTTGGGACAAACTCCATCTGTTAAAAATGCCTTTACATACTAACTACCAACTATTTTATTTCTTGTAATCCTGTCATTCCGACAGCTGCTGCTGAATTCTTTGCAAATTTCACAGTGTTTTACGGATGTTCAAATCAGATGCGGAATAATGTAAGGTATTCTGCGTCATTTATAGGGTAGTTATTGCGCAAAATATACTAAATTTATCTATACTAGTGCATTTATCTATATTTGCGATTCTAGTTTCAATTCAATTTTAGTTTAGAAACCAGCGGGAATGTTCTTCCCAAAGCTTCTTGTATACTGTCTAATAATAGTGTTATCGCAGAAAACGCCTGGCCGTGGTGGCCTGGTGGTAAGGTCTCGACCTGTGAGCTGTAGGGTTTCAGGTTCGAAACTCCATTCCACCGAAGAACCGACGTGTAAGGGGGTCTGTTGCACGATAAATCCGTCAGGGCCAAGCGTCCTCCCGTTGGTGTGGTGTGGAGAGGGGGGAGGTGCCAGCTCAGGTGTCGTCTTCATCATCTGACCGAGGTTCAAAATTACGAGATCCGTCCAAAAATAGCCGTAGTGTTGCTTTAAACGGGACGTTAATATAACTAACTAACTAATCCAGAGAACGCCTTGTATGATTCTGGCGTACAATAGCTACGAAATACAACCTTTTCAGCCTTTTAAATTCAGCCTTTTTACTGAATCTATCGTTTGAATCTTGGCGAGTTATTTGGCGATTAATCACTGGCAAGTGGTTGATAGTATATGAAAATCGAATTTATGCTTTAGATGCGTTTTTCCCTATCGAATGAATTAAAGATTTGACATTGAATTATAACTTTAGTCACGAAGTCATGATGAAATTTGATATATTCGTTGTCATTGCAACTTTGAGTTATCTCGTTTACATGTTTCTAAAAGTACAGACTGACAGACGGTCAGTCCTTTGTTGAATGTGCTTAAAATCTGATAGGTGTCTGGACTTAAATGTTAATTCTGTGCATCGAATTTACCGACTTAGCTTTCTTCGTTTTGTATTTATCGTAATAAATTATATTTGAACCACCAGACAGACAGTCTTCATCTGAGCTGATTATACTCTAAATTTGATAGATTTGGTGTAAAAACCATATACCAAATTTCAACCGTCTAGCTCAAAGCATTTTTCAGTTATCTTTGTCACAGACAGACAGGCGGACGGATACATTTTTTTCGAATTCAGGGAGGTCTAAAATTGCAGATTCGTCAAAATCTCGAGTTCAAATTTTTCGACGATTACTATACTTTCTCTATACTACGTATGCGTGAAAGTAATTAGTAATCAACAGCCACCTCGAAAGGAAATTTGGTCGCTGCAAAAATAATGTGTTTTATTGCTTTATTTTATTAATGCAAGAACTATTCTTTGACCATGCTATGTCAAGCATATATATATATTTGATAAATGAATTTGTATTAGTCGATAAAACAGCAAAAGAAAAAAAAAATTCTTAACAATGCAAAGTAGCGTTGATTGTTATTTAATGAATACAGTTCAGTATGACCATCTTTCTTTTGTTCTAACGGCTGCTTGTGATTTCAAGAGACCCTGAACATATCAAACCATATTTGTCAACTATGTAACATTATTTTATTTTTTGAAATATTCATATCAACATGTCATTGGTACTCACTGCTTTTAATACATTCCCATTGACTACATATCGAGTTACAGTCTTCTCACCTATAGTATTTTGAATTTTTGAGCTAAAATTTGATAGATAATGACAATTTTGGTAGACCGCATATCTAATTATGTTCTTCTACAGGCGCCTCAAAAAGTTCCGAGATTATTTCTGTTGATTAAATAATACATTAATTAACTTTCTTGCAGATTTTGCAGTGAAAATTGTTCGTGGTACAGAAAATTGATCGAAAGTAACGCTGTGCTATACCTGGATGCGTCCAGATCGGAACAACGCACTATAATACGGTTTCTGCCATGGACACGATTGATTTCCTGCCCTAAAGGAACACTATCAATTCAAAACAATACTGCAGTACTCTGACGAAACTACGGAAAGCAACCAAAAGCAAACTTCCAGGCCTTCTCACACAACAAGTGATCCTTCTCCATGACAATGTCCACCCATACGTCTCCCGTAAAACTCAGATGACATTAAAAAATAATTTACGTTTGAAAGTGTTGGAACGCCCACAGTACAGTCTGGATTTGTCACCTTGTGACTTCCACATCAATTTAGGCCACTTAAAAGAGCATTACAGAGGACACGTTTCCATCAAGCCGACGAAGTGAAGGGAGCTGTGTAGGACTGCATCAAAAATCAACCACCATCTTTATATGGCAAAGGCATAAACCTTCTACCTGAGCGATGGTACATAAGTTACAACGCCCATGGCAATTTCTTTTGATTTCTAATAAAGGTATTCTTTTCATTCAGCTTGTCCACTTTTAATTTGGGCAACTCATATATATTTCAGATGTCCGCTTCTGACAGATTGGGACTAAAATTTTAAGCATTTATTCTATTTTGGTAGATCACATACAAAGTTATAATCTTCTCTCTTGTTGTGGTTTTGAATTTTTGTGTTCCTAGACAGACAGAGAGATATATTTCTGAAAATGACTTTTTCAAACCCGGGAAAGCCTACAACATAAAATGTCTTGAAAATCACAATCTTGATTTAAAAAAAAAATAATTACATTATTTTCAGCTTGTTTACTGTCAATAATTAACAGGTTGATAGCTTAATTTGAGCTAGAATGAACCATATGTAAATATAGTTAAGACATTTTCCTCAAATGATAAACTATTATGAAAATAAAATTTACTTAAGCGAATCAAATAAATTATGACTAAAAAAGCAAAGAGAATTATAAAATTAAAAAAAAAAGAAATAAAGATGAAATTGCTTTAAAATGTTAAACTGAAACATTTAGCTGTTAACTGTATGCTTAAATTTATACTGAAGATGACATTGAACTGGAAAAAAAAAGTAAAATTTTGACCGTCCCGACTTTACGGACGACAAATTCGAACATTGTCGGCACAGTTTGGTGTAAAGGACAACAAAACAATCAGGAAGTGTTATTGGGGTCACAATTCAGGTTTATATCGTTTCGAGAGCATTTTATGATCTTTTGTCATTTTGCCCTTGACAATAAAAAAAGTTTTTAGATAATGTTACAGACGGCTGATCAAAGAGTTAGAAAGTTAGATTTCCAGTATCAAAGTTTCGTTTTTATTGTTAGGAGACAACTTTTCAGCTATAAAAAAATAAATCTTCAAAAATTTCACTTAGGATTACTTATTTTTTTCTAATATATATATATATATATAGGAAACAATAATAATTCTTCATTTTTTTAACAATTTAAAACTTATTCTCTATATAAATCTTTAATTTTATATAAAAAAAGAGATATGTTTAACATATTAAAAAAGTTTAAAATTAATAAAAAATATTTATTATTATTAACTAATAATACTATTTGATTTTATAGCCAGACAAATATATTGCCAAATATGTGTTTTTGAACTCAGGCTGGTCTAAAACGTGGAGATTCATCAAAAGTTTGAGTTTGAATTTTTTGCTGATTGCAATACTTTCTCCATATTTCGTATTCAAGACAGTAAAAAGGGTTTCAGTCTATGTTGGGTCAATACAATTAAGTAATTGTTTTTTTAGTACAAATCAATTTTGTAGACAACAAATTCTTTCTATAATTTTGCTTTCCAATAAAATCTCCTTTGTAGATTCGCATCTAAATTAGAAAAAGAAAAGTCCCTTGCAATGCATTAGCGCATTCAATATCAGCAATTCAGTTAAAGATCTTACGGCAACATCTGTGTGATTCACTCTTTTCAAAATTTTTATATTAATTAAAAAATTAAACATTTTTAAAAATAATGTAAGGGAACATATCTATGCACGAAGAATAAAATTTTCATCTTGCCAAACGTTATATGAATCCAATAATAAGGGTGTTTGTGAATGAAAAATTCAGATAGTAATTAAAGAGCAAGAAATTATTAAAAGTGTCACATTTATTTAAAAATATTTCACTTGCAAATACATTTTCGATTCACTTCCAGAAATTTTAAGTAAATTATAGAAATGACAGATGTGGAAAGAAATTTTGCATTCTGATCTTGAAGATCAAATAAATTACTACAAACCTTAATCTGGAGGGTAACATGGAATGAATATACTATTAGTAGACACTGATGTATTTTGCATTTCAAAAATGACCTATTTATATAATTTAAATTATGATATTGAATAATTTCTATATCAGAGAAAATTTTGTATCAGAACATAAATCGTTACTTCCTTTTAATAGTTTTTTGTACTCTTCGGCAAAAAATTATACTTTCCGAGGAAACTTAATAGCGTTGTTTGGATTTTGCAACCATTGAAATAAAATATATAGAAGTAAATATAATATAATTTAATTTATTTAAAACATCTTTGGTACGACCGGAGTTGAAAATTTCTTGGCGCAATTTTCAAAAATCACCAATTAGCCAACAACGGTCTTGCGCCGTGTTTTGCGAAATGTTCAAAAGCGAGGGAGCAGATGTCCAATCATAGCGCATAATAAAGGTGAAAGATAATAGGTTTGTCAATCTAGAGAAAACGGAGGTTACCAGCTTTGGCGCGTTATCGGATCGGCGAAAAAGGGGGTTAAACTCCGGTTCAACCAGAATTTTTTTAAAAAGTTCTTCGAACGCAGAATATTTACATTGGTATGCATAAAAAAAAAACTCGATATCGAGAATTCAACCGGACTAAATCCTCGCTCCTTAAAGAATTATGTGTCAATGTTTGGTATAGTTTGGCGACAGTCCAAAAATGCAATAAAGATAGATTTGTTAGCATGCTAGAGGATTTTTCAGATTAAAACTCAGATTTATGACAAATCCGTAAATAAAAAGAAATACTGTTTCCGGTAAAATCTTAGATGGGCCCACCACTTGGCGACTTATTTGAAATCTGGCCAAGTTGACTATTAATTGAATATTTGTTATTATTATTTTTCAATTAAAAAACTATTCTTGAAGGCCAGAAATAATAATAAATATAATAAATAAATAATAATTAAATAAAAAATAAATCAATAAAAATAAAAAATAAAAATAAATAAAATAAAAAAATCCTTCTAGGTTGATTATTTATTAATAAAATAAAATAATAAATAAATAAATATTTATTTAATAATAACATAAAATAATAAATGAATAAAAATAAGAATAAAAAATATTAAAAAAATCCGTCTAGGTTGCCACATTGGCAACGTTATCGCCACTCGTTTGGCGAGAATTCAAAAAGACGCCAAGAGGTGGGCTGTGCTAGGATCCACCCACTTTTTCCTACTAAAAAATAAATATATTTTTAAATTACTATATTATAGATACCATTCAAGTTGAATAAAAAAGACTATGCCGTTTATTTATTGCATTAATTTACCTGAATTTTGCCGTTCATTTCCAAGAAAAATATTACGTGCTTTTATTTATTTTGTTAATTTATTTTTGATGTTGTCATTTCCTATAATAATAATATAAACTTTTTTAATTGCGTGTCATTGTATAAATAAATATTTTTTTAAATCTTAAAATGATGCAAAAATTATTTCCTTTAATAATAATTTCCGAAATTACCTTTAGGAAACAGAAATTTCGAAGTAGATAACAAAAGTGATAAGTCATCATTGTAAAATATAATGTTGGTTATTTTAGAGAATTTCTGTTGATCTCAGTCGAGAATGATAAATTGCCTGACGCATGTTTTTTTTTTTTCCACAATTTTTAAATTACCTTTTAATATGGAAGTGTACGTAAGAAAGCAGTCTTACCAAATTTGGACAAACAGTTTTGTTCTCCACCAGAACGTAACTAATGAATTTGAATAAATGAAAACACCTAATTATAATACCGAATATAATTTTCTTTAATATTGCGCTTTATAGGGTAATTAAAGAGATCAATCAGGTACACTATTATGAGACAGCTTACAGTTAATATTCAGTAACTGTACTTTATCAGCGGTAACTTCTATTATTTACATAGTTTAAGACCTCTCTAGCTGTTTCTGTTTGAATTCTCATGAGCTGCAATGTTTATGAAACTTTACAAAATTAATGGTTGACTGGTAATTAACTAAACATATATTTACTTTTACCATTTTAAAATTTATAATTTAATTTATCTCTTCTTACAGAATTTAAATAAAATTAATATATTTTAATATATATATTATATATTAATAATATTATTAGATATATTAATTATAAATATTAATATTATTAGATGCCCTTGGATCAACAGCACCTTTTGGTTGTAGCCCAATTAGTCTACTGTATAACACGGATCTGATATAAGGATGTTAAAGGTAGGATACGCTTTTTTTTTTATAAGACAAAGGTACATAATTATTGACAGAGAACAAGATAAGGACATAATAAGACAAGAGGACGTAATTATTGTTATAAGAAAATAGAATACAATAGTTTTTCATGTTTAGAATACAAGAAATATCAAGAATTCATATATTTTAAAGTATTAATTAGGCACTTCATCCTCAATAATCAAAGAAAATATATTATAAATATTAAAAGAGAAAATACTTTAGATATTATTCAGAAAGTATCAACAGTTTTATAAACGCATGAAAGTATTAAGAGAAGAAATTAACAAACCTCTTCTGCTTTAGAGCCATATTCTTAGTATTTTTAAAAACTCACCAAAAAAAACACCTGTGTTCTTACCAAGATTTTATGGAACGCGTAATATCATATTAGAAAAAGTCAAATTTGCATTTAAGAGACTTACATATTAGAGACTCACCATTTCGGCATATGGATCACTCGAAAAATTTTGTGTTCGTTTCTGAGTTTCCATGTTCATATACCGAAGTGCAAAGAATATACAGACGCTAATCCGAAAATACCTGAATTTCAATTCGGAGGTTTAAAACGTGAAAATTAGTCAGAAAATTCTGATAAAAATATTGTGACGATTGCGATTCTTGTATACGAGATAATAAAAGGCTATCTGTTATTTAGTATTGTTAGTTTTGAATACAATGCAAATGTATTTTAAAATTTCTATACTATTTCACTCCAACCTGAAACTCTACCGCCTGTATATTTCACGAGCGTGCATTTTCCAAGACGACGACAACAACAATGTTGTGATTGTCAAGGACTTCTTATGCGATACCTTATGACAATTAAGTGTTGTCTAAACATAAAACGGAACTCACGATTTTCTATCCCTTTTACGTAACAATTAAATCATAATTGATCATCCACGACATCTGTATAATGCATTGGCTCTTTTCGTTTGTGTGTTGAAATTTATATCAAGATTTGCCAGATTTTGGTAGTTGTTTTCCTCAATATGGCGTATATTCGAAAGATGGTTATAGAGGATATAAATCCATTGTTGGAAAAATATACGCCTCATGTGAATATTCCGTGACAATAATAATTAAAACATAAAAAAACTCTGTGTGGAATTTTTGTATATAAGACCGCGACAGGTGGTTCTTTGTGTTAGTTTTGTCTGCAGATTGATAAAAGAGCACAAAGAAGATTTCAGCTGGCCATCATGGGGAAATTAGCGGTAAGTTTATTTTTGGAAAATCAATCGAAATTTTTTCGGATATTTTACATGAAAAAGGAGGAAAAAGAATTGTCAGAAAAAAAGGCGGATTGCAGATTTTTACTAAGTGTGACTTTAGTTAATAAGAATAAAAATTAAAAATTGTCAGTAAAGAGTCAGGTGAAGAATAAAAAGGTATAATAGTTTAGTATTATTAAATCTGAAAGATTGCGTTAATTATGTTAGGTTTTAATATATCAGTTTGTGCTTGTGTTAGAGGTTGTCTTAAAGCTTAAATATTTAGCTTTTTAAATTTATAATAAGGATTTTTAAATTTTTTGCTAGAAAAGTAATTGTTCTTATTATTTATATGAATATAACTCGATCTAGTATCGACGATTTCTTTCAAAATTTTCAGATTACTTTTAAAAATATATATTATCTTACATGATGCTTTTATTTTTTATTCTTATGAAGTTTGATTAAAGATGCTTTCTGTTTAAAATTTATCAAAAATATATTATTGATAATCAATAACTTAAAAGCTTTATATAATACGCAGATTGGTGCCTTTTTGTCTACTGATCATGTTATATATTTCTTATTCTTTTCCCTCTATTAAGCGGAAGGTATAATAGTATTGAATCTTTAATACAGAAAATTAATATCCTGAGATTTATTTCTTTGCTTAATTTTGCTTTCTAATTAATTTCAAATTAATATCTTAATCTAAGGACTTCAATATTCAAACTGTAATGTTTCTGATAAATGTTTGCATGTTAATTATGTTAAGATATTTCTTAAATTATTCAAAAGTATAATTCAACATCAAATTATACTTCCATTTTAAAAAAAGTTAAACATTTCTTTTGATAACAGCTCCTGAAAAAATTTAATAGAAATAATTTCGAATTTACTTAATCAATAACTGTCAATTATTTCGCTTGTTATTTTAAAATAACGAATTTTTGTTATGAAAGTATATTGATGTAAAGATTTAGTTGAAAATTATACCATTTTCGCATTGACAAGGTTGAATATTTAATTTAAAATACTCTTTCTGCGAAAATTTCAATCAATTCACATTATTCATAGTGAACACTTTATTCAATCAATGAAATATTCCAATAACTTGAGAATATTTCATTCAAAGTACACACGATCAAGAAATCTTTTCCAAAATTTTATTAGATTTTTTTTTAATACTTTCAATGATTTTTGACATCTTTTAAAATTTATTTTTGCACTAGTAAATGAATTTGTGTCAAATATTTAAGAATATTTATTCCTTTATTATCTTCCAAAATTAAAGATTTAATTTTACTTTTGAAATGAAATTCCGTCAAATGACTGCGGTTCAAAACTGCATGAACCTAATAAAAATAACTCTAAAATTTGATGAAGCGAAAAAAATGTCACCATGTGACTTTTTCTAATTTTAAGCTTACAATTCTTTCTTTTGATCTATATTAGAATCTAATAACACTTTTAAAGAAAATTTTCTGTTGAATTTTTTAAGATTGTTAAACGACGACTTTTTCTAGGATTGAAAACAAAAACCACAATTGTATTAGTGTATTACATCAGATGGGATTATAGTGAATACTAGCCGCCTTTGACCTTATCGCTTTATTTATTTTTCCCTCAACGAAACTTTGTTTAAGTATCAAACTGCGATAGATATTAAAATCGTCTCGTTTTAAAACGCTTGATCTGTTTACTGAGCCATTAAAATATCGTCGTTTGTTTGTTGAGCCATTAAAATGCCAAATCATGGTGTGGTTTAAAAACTCAAACCTAGTACTCAATTTCAAATTGCACGCTGTCTTTTGTGGTAATGTAATTTCTATTTTTGATTCCTTGTGTAAACTGAGTGAGGCTGAATCTTTTCCCCTTAACATATAACAATGGAAGAAAATCAAGCAATAAAATAAAAAAAAATGGTTTGAATTTTATTGTAACAAGCAAATCTATTTTTGAAAACTATGTAAAAGACTTTTTTTCTAAAGATTGTAAAAGTTGTGAAAAAAAAATTGTGTAGCTAAATTGACTTAAAAATTAAATTTAAAAAATTCTTTTTTTAATATATTATAATGATGTAAAAAACGTTTTTTTAAGTTAGGATATTTTCAGAAATTTTGCGAAAAGCTGCAAATTCTCACTTAATTAAAATCAAAATAATTTTTTTTAAAAAATTTGATACGAGATGCACATTTTTACCCATCAAAATTTAATATACATCTACACTTCAGATTATAAATCTGTGTACCAAATTTTATCTATCCAGCTCTCTAAGTTTTATAGTTATCGTGCTCACTTGCACTCTGATAGACCGACAGACCCATTCCCTCAGAATGGATTTCGGTGTTAAATGACATGCTGACTACGTTTTTCATGTGAATCTGAAATTACTTAGGTTGGTTCCAATGCGAGAAATTTAGAATTTGCTTTGCTTCTGTATTGAATATTTTTCACACACGATGAAATATTTATTCCATGTCGAAGAAATAATCATAATACATTTTTAACTAGAAACAGAAACAGCGTATATTTCTGCACAAATATTTAATTATTAAACTCTTGCTAACATGTTAACTGGTTTCTGTATTATAATATTTATTTGACTTGTGAAGATTATATACAGTACACTCCCGAATATCCGTTTCGCGACTATCCGGCCAAGTTTTCTTTTACGTAATTAATTGTGGAAAGCAAGGCGTTGCATTGGCAACATTGTCAAGGCTTTGGAAGCAGGTGTCTCCCACTCCTCATACATGTCGTGTGCAAAATACAAGTTGTGACAGGAAAAGAGCAGAGTTCTGCTCGTTGTTCATTGTTATCTATTAAAGACTTTTTCAAAAACTAAAAACTGTAAGTTTTGATGCTTATCTTAGGGTTACCTCTTCACACCTGTGTAATCAATTATCAGTGAAAAATAAAATCAGTTAACTTACTTAAGAACTAGGCCTATGATTTTATTTAATGTTTTGCTTATATTTCCTACATTTAAATTAAGCATTACAGAATTTATGTTAAAATATGAATAGTTTATATATTTTTAGTTACTTGTTTTCTAATAAATTCCTGCAACGTTCAGAGCAGTATAGTAACAGATATAAACTACCAGTACAGAGCTTTCTATTTTAACTCAACACGTTACTGGCAATTGTTTCTGTGATTCAACGGGCTGCGGCCGCGTTCACATTTTACTTGGCTTGAGATAAATGGAAAGCTTAGTACTCAATAAGAGGTGAGAAAATACGTATATAACAGTGAGTTGTGGTATAAAAATTTTGTCTTCTGGCATTGATGGACAAATGAATAAGTTCATAGAACTCCGGCCTATCCAGCTTTTTTGTTATCCGGCCTGCCCTTCCGCCACATTAGACCGGATACTCGTGAGTTACTGTAGTTGAAAATCTTTTTCACGATCTGCAAACCAAATATCATTTTATCGATCAAAAACTCCCACTCCGGTGGCTGATATAAGAATTTTTCATACCTCGGCGTTGTTCGCTAATCCGTTCAATTTCATATTTCAAAGAATTTTTAACGTACATAACGTATTAATGTTTTATTTTAATTTATTTTGGTCACTTTTTGGAAGTATATAAGTTTGTATCATTTTTTTTTTGCTATGTTGGTAAATAAATTATTAATAGAGTTTATGAAGTATTAACTGTAACTATTAATTAAAGATTTTCTTATTTTTAAATAATGGTATTTAATTATTATATTGGGTATAAATAATTAATAAATTATAAGTAAATGTAACATTTAAAATTATTCTATTACTAGAGCTATCAAATGGAATATGGCATAACTAGTTAAACGAATAATTATACCATTACGTTATAAATAATTAATTAATTATATTTTAATTTTATTTGACAAGGATTTTAATAATTAAATGTGAATACTCAATGTAGTTTTAATATTTTTCAATTCATTAATATGCATTTCTTACAAATTTATATATTGGGTAGCTCCTAATTCTTTATCAGCCTACCTACGACCCCCACTAAAACCAGCGGCCTAGAAAATCAAATACGTAGTATGTCTAATCAGAAATTCACAACTGCTCTCCCTTTTGAAGCTGTTAATGTGTTAAAGAATCCGAAGAAAATAATGTACTATTAATAAAAAATGCACGATTTTCGAATGTTTTCTTTTTTTAAACGTGTAAATGTGGAATTTTGTATTCGTTAGTTGAACCCTTCATCATTATACACTAAGAATATGATGTTAGTATAGTCTTGTTCTATCATGCAATATTTTAATATTTGATACGGTGCAATGATGATGATGTCGCCAGCGTTACCACGGAAAAGGGGTGCAGCAGCTTCTGAGAGTAAAGACCCCTGAGCGCCCGAGGGTAGAAGGCTGACTTCTAGCTCATATGAAGATGACACACACACACATTCGCTTGCACAACCCCTTTTTACAGGGGGGTACATTCACACACCTCACAGATAGAACACAGATGAAGAACAACCATACCCGAACCGGAATTCGGACCTGGGACGCCCAGATCATGGGCAGGATGCGCTACCCCTATACGCCGGCGATACGGTTCAATATTTTAATATAATATTAGTGACAACAAATGTTTCAATATTTTCAGATCTTAATTAGCAGTTAATTGATTAGTTTTAATTAAATTTTGTCTCTACTTATAGAAGTGAACCTAAAAAAACATAAATTAAAAGATAGCAAAATGTTTCGACTAATAAAATATGTAAAACATTAATATGAAAGAAAAGAATAAAAAAAATTAAAAGATTTATCATTTATTAGTTTCATTTATTTATTAGTATTTATTTATACTATAGAAAATAAATTTTAATTAAAAAATATCGGGATCAGAGCAAAAACGCTAAAAAATAATTTGGAAAACAACAATAAAATTAAAGATAATAAGCACACAATTGACATTAAAGAAGATTTTTTGATATGAAAAATTAAAAACATGATATAAATGCAATGAAAATTTCAGTTTGTTCAAATATTTCTGCCAGTCTTATGCTTTCACTATTTTGTTTCAATTTCCATATTTTTAACACGAAAACCAAATAGCTTCTTTTTTGCAGATGACACTAAAAGAATGTTTTTGAAACTACGCATTTTCATTTTTTTTTAGTATTGAACAATAATTTCTTTACTATTTAAAATATAGATTGATTAATGAATACTTTTTAATTATTGACTTAATTTTGTGATATGTTATAATCAGAAGATTACTCCAAATTCAACGTTTAATATAAAAAAAAAAATTTCTTTCAGCTCCCGATACTTATTTCTGTTGTAATCTGCCTGATTTCCACGAAAGTATCTGATGGTCAAGAATATGGTAATGATGGACAAGGATATGGTATGGAAGAAGGTGGTGGACCTCCACCCCCACCACCAGGAGATTTTGGCGAAGTAGGACCTCCACCACCACCACCACCAGGTGACTTCGGGGGAGCGGGATCTGCAGGATTTGGAGGTGAAAGACAAGGAGGTTTTGGACGTGGTAGCCCAGGGCAAGGAAACTTTGGACGTGGTGGCCAAGGACAAGGAGGTTTTGGACGTGGTGGCCAAGGACAAGGAGGTTTTGGACGTGGTGGACAAGGGCAAGGAGGCTTTGGACGTGGTGGCCAAGGGCAAGGAAACTTTGGGCGTGGAGGGCAAGGGCAAGGAAACTTTGGGAGTGGAGGACAAGGACAAGGAAGCTTTGGGCGTGGAGGACAGGGACAAGGAAACTTTGGGCGTGGAGGTCAAGGACAAGGAAACTCTGGACGTGGAGGTCAAGGACAAAGAAACTCTGGGCGTGGAGGTCAAGGACAAGGAAACTTTGGGCGTGATAGTCAAGGGCAAGATGGGTATGGGAGAGGTGGTCCAGGTCAAGAAGGCTTTGGAAGAGAAAGGCAAGAGCAAGGAGGTTTTGGAGGTGAACAAGACTTTAGAAATGGTAGACTTGGAGGTAGTGGAGGCAGCCCTCCTGGTAGTTTCGGAGGTGGTAGCAGCAATGCCAGACCATGAGGAAACAGAAATGGTGGACAACCAGGCAACAAATTTGATCGTTGTACTAGTCAGCTCAGTCTGATAATTTTTGGCGAATATTGGTTTAAAAATACCTGAAAAAAAAACCCAAACAAACTCCAAAATGAATACTCAAATAATAGTAGGAAAAACTGCAAATAAGAAACTATAGAAACAGAATTTTAGATCTTAGTGACTACTAAAGTTGTCAGTACTGGATATAGAAGGCATTTTAACATTTTTAAAAGGATTTCAATAAAGAACTTTTAAAAAAAGCAAATGATTTGGAATAAAAAACTCTGGAAACAGTTTATTGTTTGAAATGAGAAATATCGTCTGCTACTTTTAAATTTATTCTTCTATGAAAATGACACATATATAAAAGCTGTGGCTTGAAGGTTATATCTTTACGTTTTTCCGAAAAGAAATATTCTTATTTCGTAAATAAAAGACATTGTGAAATGCATGTATCAAAATTTCTAAATGCAAAATAAGCAACATTATTAATTGAAAAGAAAAAATTTTGATCATTACTTTTACACAAAAAGGAGATCCAAAATAAATGTCCAAAAAAAGTATGTACTATTTCAAATAATTGTAAAATGAAATCTCTAGTAACAACAGAAAATACTTCGATGCAGAAACCAATTGTAAAGCCTTTAAATCCATAAGTAGTAATGATAACTAAACTAATTAACCAAGCTTTACGACTTAAAAGTCAAGATTTACAACTTAAAAACAGCTAAATAAACGTAATTTTCATTAGCTTTTGCTGAGGCATGTGGCTCAACGCAAAACAGTTTATAGAACTCTGCAGAAAAACTATTTAACAGAAAATAAATATACATACTATTTGGCCCTAGATGATTCATGATTTACCTAAACGACTGCAAGAAAAATACATACATAATATATATAACATCGAAGACGAGAAACAAGCTTCAATGGTCTCCCTAAAACTTTTTCTCATGCTCTCAAATAAACTTGTTATGCCAGGGAACGTGTTACATGGCACTGGTGTACAATAATTACGAAATATTAACTTCTGGCTTGCATTTAGCAATTTACTGAATCTGTCGTGTCATTCTTGGCGAGTTATTTGATGATTAATCCCTGGAATGGGGTCAAAAGTATCAGAAAATCGAATTTGTGTTTTACAAATATTTTTCTTAACCGATTAAAATAAAACTTTGATACACAACTGCACTTGTAGTCAAAATTTTTCATAACAAATTTGATATATTTAAGTCAATGCATTTTTGAATTATCACGTTTACTGGTTTCTGAAAGTACAGACTGACAGACAATCAACCCTTAGTTAAATTTGGCTCAAAATTTGACAGGTACCTACACCATACATGTTAAAACTGCATACCGAATTTTATTTATCTAACTCCCTTCGTTTTGTAATTATAGCATTAACTTATATTCTAACAACCGGACAGACAGACAGACAGACTTCCTTTGGACATATTTTACTCAAAATTTAATAAAAATCTGCAAATTTGGTGTAAAGACCGTGCATCAAATTTCAACTGTATAAATGAAATCGTTTTTGCGTTATCTTTGTTTCAAACAGACAAATGGACGGGCATTTTCCAGAAATGTGTTTTTCGAATTCATGGAGGTCTGAAACGTATAGATTTATCAAAATTTCGCGTTCAAATTTTTTTGACGATTACTATATTTTCTCTGCATTACATATATGAGACAATAAAAAAATATGTTCAAATCTATTTTCGTCAAAAAAAAAAAAAAATTCCATAAGTGATTGATGATTTTTACATAGTTATCCTACAAAGGAAAGTTAATCACAAGAAGAGTGGGAAGAAGGTTAAAATCAGCTCAATGTATTATCAAGAGAAAAGGTTACGTCCGATACTGACAGAGGAAATTCCATTTCTTTATTCTAATGGTTTTCAAAGAGTGAAACTTCACCAAGACGAAGATCCAAGCCATACTTCAAAATAAGCAACTATATCCCTTGAAAAAACAAGGACTGTATAATTTTTATACTTATTCCTTCGAAATTTCTTAATGTTCCACCCACGGACTATTGGACCCTTTATTTGATGAAAAGAGCTTTTTTAAACTCAAACCCACTACGATTGATGCACTCCGCTAATTGATATTCGAAATAAAGGAAATTTATATTTAAGACAAAATATACCTAATTTCATGGATTTTTAAGACGAAATATATTTATTTTTATAGAATTTTTTCGTAAATGTTTATTATATCACTCACCAGTAATGTGGTCGCAGATGTAGTGAGTGACAATTTTCTGAAAAGGCATACGAGATTGAAGGGGGCCACAAACCAATTCAACATAAGTCTATTTTTCTAATAACTTAGTAGGTAAAAATACAAATCCTGCGAATTAAAGAGATTTGGAACATATTTATACTTTGTCAAGCATGAATTGTCGTAATTATTATTGATTTTGGTTAAATACCGAATGTCCGCTTAAATAATATTGTGTACAAAAGTAGATGCTAGGCAGAAAAGAATCATGATAAAAAAAATGAATAAAACACACACATTTTCACAAAGTTACTAAAATTGCCAAAAATATTATCCAATTAGCGAATTTAAAACAAATCATTAATATGTTAATTCAGTTAGAAATATATTGCAATATGAAATTATATTTACCATTTTATTTTGTCACAGACACAAAATACTAAAATTCTTCAACGAATGCAGTCAATTTCTGCTTCCACTGTCCCTAAGTGCTTATGATAAAATTAATATTCTTTTCTACATCTTCATGAGATTTAATGTAAGTTCTTTCGGTCAAATCACATGTATCGTTTTTCAGTTCGACGAGGCCTTTTTAATTTTAACCGTTTTCAGATAAAATAAATTGAGACGAGATTCTATCCATCTAAATTTTAAAGATACACTAGTGATGAAATATATATAAAAAGTTACTTTAAATTACTAGTAATAACAGAAGTTCCTATTATTATGAACAGATGCTGCCATTTTTGAAGTTTTATTTTATAGAATATAATTTTTTTCAATTTTTAACGCTAATTATTTTAATATTTTTAAAATTAATTCTACATGAAGAAAATAAAATTTGTTTTTAAATGAAATAGAGCTTCCCCTTCAAAGATTTGGTCCGAAATGTGACATTTGATTTAGCATTTTGATGCAAAATCAAACATGACAAATTTTATCAACACATTTTTAGTTTCTCATATACGTAGTATAGAGAAAATATAACAATCGTCGCTGGCGTCCTGGTAGCACGTCTACCCCGTTATCTGAGAGTCCCGGGTTCGAACTCCGGTCGGGCATCTGGCGTGTTCTGTGTTCTACTGGGAGGTGTGTGAACGTGCACGCCTGTAAAAAGGAGCTGTGCAAGCGAATGTGACGAATGAAGTAGCTAAGTCGTACTCTTTGCCCTAGTTGACGTTACAGAAAAAACAAGAGACGTTCACCCGGCTTAAATCGCTGACAGATAACTGTCACCGGGCTTGTAAAGTGCCATAAGTCACAACACATAATACTCGTCAAAAAAAATTCGAACTTCAGATTTTGACGTATCTCCAAATTTTAGACCTCCCTGAGTTCGAAAAACTCTATTTTGGAAGATGTCAGACTGTGACAAAGATAATCCAAATGTGCTTTGAGCTGGATGGTTGAAATTTGGTATACGGTATTTTCCCCATACCTGTAGATTTCTATTAAATATTGAGCAAAATCCCTTCAGAGGAAGTCTGTCTGTCTGGTTGTTCGAATATATGTTAACACAATAACTGCAAAATGGAGACAGCTAGATGAATAAGATTCGGTACCCAGATTTAACGTCTATAGTGTAGACTGCTGCCAAATTGTGAGCCAACTTCAACAATGAATTAATTGTCTGTTAGTGTGTATTTTCAGAAACAGGCAAACATGAGAATTAAAAAATACGCAATGACTAAAACATATCAAATCTAGTATGGGATTTTGTGACAACAATTGCAGTTTTGTGTCAAATCTTTGTTTCACTCGACTGAGAAAAGCGTGTCCAAAGCACAAATTCGATTTTCGGATACCATTAACTGCATGCCTGGTCCATTAATCGCCAAATAACTCACCAAGGAGGATGCAATAGATTCAGTAAAAATGCTAAGTTCAAACCAAAAGCTAATATTTCGTTACTATTGTACGACAGTGCCATGCAATGCGTTCTCTGGCATGACAAGTTTATTGCAGAGTATGCAAGAAAATTTCAGGGAGACCTTTCTCGCAGGTTGTACCATGGTATTCGTGTATATCGGGCAGATTCACACAGTTATAGTACCAAGATTATATTTTTATATATACTTTTATCTCAAATTTTTGATCATTAGAACTTTCTCTTCTATTATAGTCATTGGCGGATTTTAGATTAGGCCAGCTAAGTAGTTGCCTAAGCTGCTGGACCCTGACAGAGACGCAAAAAGACCGATTAGAAATTCCACCAATTTAGTTGCTAAATGAATAAATTTGTAAAAAAAAATTAATTCTATGAATTATTAAATATTAGATAGATATCAACAATTTATCAAGTATTACTGTAAGGGACTTTATGTATTTCTTTACGTTCACTTAATTATAGCTTTATTTATGTACACCAAGTGCCTGCTAGCATGTATGTACAAACGTGGATACGGTGCAGTCATATGAAATAAAAATAAATAATTGTCATGCTGATTAAATTAAAAATGCGTTGAAATATAAAATTAAATTTCGTTAGTTTTTTAAAAAAAGAAATGTCACATAATGTACATTAAAGCCACAAAATGCCCAAATCTAGTACCGGCTATAATTTATTATACGTAAAAGAAAAGTTTTTCCAAGTGTTTTAGTGGTGCAGACTGATTTGAAACTTGATTATTTCTAATATCATGCAGAAACAGCCTTTATATATGTGAGATGGCATATTAAATTTATGTCTTGATCTTTCTACATATATCTCGAATATAGTAGACACCTCCTTCATCAAAATTCTGGTATATTAATAAAATTCAATCGAGTGACATGTGTATGAACTCTTTATTTGAGTTTCATCACATCCTTATAAAGCACTAATTTAAAGAAGTTGCTCGTCTGGACGAAGAAAAAATATAGACAGGCTCTGAATGTCAAAAGAGAAGCATTGTGTAAGAACAATGGGATTGGGAAAAACCTCGGGAAAGGCGGGGATTTACTTTATAATATTTTTTCTTCGAGTTTTCGATTTACGGATGGTGACTTTATTGTTCGTGGCGGACGCCAGCGAAGTGTGTCGCACTTTGTAAAACAATGGTAAATACATATATTTACATTTTTACTCTATCTGGATTTCGGTGATAAGAGGAAGATATTCCATTGAGGAAATTTTGTTTGTAAATGTTGAGTTGGTTTATTATATCAGAAAGCATCTAAGTATCATCATTTGAAAATAGGAAAACAAAAATAAGGAAAAAAACCTAGTTGTTGGAAAGATGTATCATTTTCGGGTGTTTCTACAAATCAGTATAAAAAACATGCAGTGTGAGAGCCGCTACAGAGCATAAATATAAGTGCTATTTCGCTTAGCGTTATATAAACGTAAATGATAAATGTAAAGAGAAAATTATAGTTCTCTTTTTTTCACCTTCTACAATGTTTTTTTCCACTCACTTCTTTGGAACTTAAGGAAAGATTAAGGCACATCACTTAGGGAAAGATCAAGGCACTAATCTTTTTGTGATCTTGTGACAAGTAATTGACACCAGGAAAGATTGAAAACACATACTTTATTGTAATGGAATACCCTCACTTATTTTTCTTGTAATGAGAAGTTCTGAATGCCTATATTAATCAGCTACGCTATTGCATTGGCGGATTACAGACTAAGCAGCTACATAAGCCCAGTGGACTGAGAGGGATCCGCAAGCAAGTTTGTTAAAAATGATATCAATCTATTGCCAAATAAAGGAATTTACATATAAATTGATAATAAAATACACATAAATGGATAATATTACCATGGATAATAAAATATAAAGTTAATATTAACATTTTGTGAAGGATAATATGTCACATTCCAACATGTTTAATCACATTCATTTCGTTATTATAGCATTTATAAATTGCAAGCATGTATTTAAGTAATATTGTGTATAACGAGTATGGCTGTCATTCATGCACTATATTTATTTTAAGTGGGTGAAATCTACTGTGTTTAGTTGATGACATGATACTTTTCGATTGTCCAGGGACGAAATTCATATAGTTATGGACTTCTTCCGGAGGTAATGGTTATAATACTATAACTACAATAGCAACAAAAATCGAATTCACGATGCTTATTTCAAAAGTTTTTCTCAATTTTTGTAGAGAAGAACTAATGTTTCGCAAATTACAGTTATGTCAAACATATATTTCTTCATTATTTCATCTAGTGAGTTCTTTTGAAATTTAAGTAATCGAGAAAGGATATATAGTATCAATCCCCTTTCATCATTTCTTTCCAATATTTTATTTGGAATATTTGAAATTAATTGCTGAAAAATAATTGTTAGTTATTTCTTTTATAATCAATATGCTAATAAAATACATTGTTGATTCTGAAATGCAAACGCTTTTGTAAAACACACGCACATACACACACATACACAGGGTTAGCAAGAAATAAGCTACCTACTTCAGAGAGCTCTAAAATGCGTTCTATTGTTCCAAATGAGATAAAATTTGAACAACAGATTATTGAGATGATACGCTTTATTAAATAAAAAATAATACGAATATTCACCGTTAGGTGGCGTTGTAATACACATAAAACCATTTAATATGGTTTATAATTGTTAAATAAAGTAAAATTAAACTTGCTCAATATGTCCTTCTTCATTTTCAAATATATGCTTTAATCGGAGAACCATATTTTCTATAGATGACCGAAGTGAGTAATGGCTTTAAGAATATGGCTCCGAATGTTGTCCTTCAGATCAAGTAAAGATGTTGACCTTTGACGGTAGATATTGTCCTTCAAATAACACCACAACTAAAAGTCGCAAGGGACGATGTCCGGTGAGGGGGCTATTGGGAAATGACGGCTGATAACTCTTGCTTCTGTGAAATGCTGTATTTACAATCGCTTTACACGACGATTAATATGAGGTGGTGCACCATCCTGTATGAAAATGATGTCTTGAAGGCATCCACGGTGTAGAGAAGTTGGCATTACAAAATCCCTCAGCATATCATGGTACCGTTGTCCTGTGACGCAACAGTTTCGATCCCATTTGAAGTTATCTCTTCAAAGAAATATGGTCCAATGATAAAGGTAGCTGTAAAACTACATCATACTCTCACTTTTTCAGGATGCAAGGGTTGTTCCTGGATAACGTGAGGGTTTTTTCTCTGCCTAATTTTAAGAGTTGTGAGTGTTAACTTGGCCATTGAGGCAAAAGTGGGCCTCATAACTCCACAGAATGCTCCCTGGTCAAGTTGTGTCAACCAGCATTCAAGCAAGGAACTGAAGTGCAAAAGTTTTACGAAGCTCTAAGTTCCCGTCCTGCAGCAGGTACACAGATTTGATTTTGTATGGATAAAAATGTAAAATCTGCCGTACAATTTTTCGTACAGTTGAATACGGCATATCCAGAACACGGGAAACCACTGGCAAGCGCACACTATTATGCGGCGACTGACTGCTGGCGGTGGCTGGTCAACGAGCGCGGTCGGAACATTTTCGACGCTGGAAGACTGGATTCTTTTTCGTCCTCTACCTGGAAGAATGCCAAGTTGCCCAGTTTTTTCAAATTTCTGCATTATTTTGCGTAAGGCACCTGGAGATGTTGAACCTCTTCGTATCTGATTCATACGATGAAATTCCTTTCAGGCGGCAAGGGAGTTTTGTTGGTTCTGGTAGAACAATTTCACCAGTAGCGCTTTTTATCGCAACATAGGCATGGCGAACAGAGAAGAAATTAATGTTCGCACAGAATCCGCCTTCTTTTTATCAAAAGAAAAATGGTAATAGACATGCGCTGAAATGCAAATTATGTTTCACATTTTCTATATATGCGAATAAATGCCATTTGTGTTATAGCGTCATTTATTGTTAAATTTTATGCTAATTTTTTTAAATTAATAAATGCGAAGCGCATCATCTAAATAATCTGTAGTTCAAATTTTGTCTTATTTGGACCAATAGAACGCATTTTAGAGCCCTGTGAAGTAGTGGCTAACTTATTTCTTGAAAACCCTGTATATATATATAACATATTTTTCCTTTTACAATTTTAAAACCAGATACATACGGTAACTAACGAATACAATTAAAACTAACTAAAAACTAGTTGAATATAATTAAAATTCAGAAAAGTATCGATTGTCGCAGTCAGCTGAATTTCTGTTGCTCTTGAAGAAAAGTAAAATTATAAGAGGTTATTCACAGATTGGTATCCTTTAATCTCAAATTTTTGACTAGTCAGAATAAATGCCTCTCCAAATTTATAAATGAAGTGCAATGTATAAATTGCAGTAAATTAGGCATCATAACTAAGAAAGATAATTTTGTTATTTATTATTATTTGCTCAAACATTAGAGTGACATTAACAACATGTAATTAATACACTATGTAATTTTATTTGCAACATAATTGGGAACGTTCGAATGTGTTAGTTACTAATATACTGCCGTTTGTTGCAATGACAGTTGCTACGAAGTACGACACTATGAAGTAGGATATTCATAAGCGTTTGGAACTTTTCTATTGGAATTGCATGTCATTCATTTAAATAAAGCTGGTAAACTCTAACACTGCTTTTTTGTGTGTGTGTTTTGATTTTGTGTTAGTTCTGGATTTTGTGTTTAGCTCGAAGTAGATATTCCACTTAATCTCACAAGTGCTGTATGGGGTTGGCATTTAGATTTTTGAGTAGATCAGTATAACTCTTCAATGACAATAAACCAACTCTGCACAGCTTGTGTTTTATAAACAGGAGCAGTGTTGAAAGAAAAATTAGTCTACATCAAAGGATTTGCCATAAAGAAGACAGCATAAAATTTTCCAGAATGTCTATGTAGCTTTATGGCATGATATTTCCTTTACAGGGCTCAGAAGACCAAGCTCCGAACTATGAGAAGCAACTCTAAATCAGCAACTCTACTTCTACTATAATGGATGGTAATTTATCATGTGAATTTATCACTGTAACCTATCATTTCATGACCATCGTGACAACAGGAAGAGACAAACTAAGATTGGAGTCCTAAAGACCACAACTAGGGAACGACTCAACACCTCTCTCAGAAAGTACATTCTGTCATTGGAGTGGAAGTACTTTGACCTCAAAGCATTATTTTATCTTCCAGAGAAGCGAAAGCCTACTTTCTAGCCTATAAGTATAATCTGTTATTATATAATAAGCATTCCTAGTATATAATAACAGATGTAGTCGAAACAAGTGATAATAAGAACGACGAATTGAATCGTAAACATAAAAAGACTGCAATACTATGGATTAAAGCTTCGAATATCCTTTAATTTTATTCATTTACTTACTTAGTTTTACTTATTTATTTACTCATTTACGTTATCGGGGTTATTCCAGGTGAAGTAATGTGGATTTCTGTAAAGAAATTTTTTAAAGATTGGCATAGCTACTTCTTGAGAAGAAGTATTCGATATGAAAAGATTTTTTACAATTTTTATAGGATTTTTTTTCAATTAATTAAACATTAATCGGAATTTCAAAGTTTTTCTTCAATAATTCAAAAGTTTATTGTATGAAAACTACTTTTATACCACTGTAAAATTTAAAAAAAACTTTCCAGTAATACAAATTTTATTTTCTTGTACCCTGTTTTTTAATTAAAAAAATATTCAAATTAGTTTTAAACAGAATTTTATAACAATGTATATAACTGGATGCAGCAAAAGCAAGAAAGTAAATTAATATTTTAATAACTCATGCGATAAAATAAAAATGAACACAAAATTTTAAAAATTATTATTAGCTAATTAATGCTCTAACATAGACTAAAATGTTGTATTTTCTTTTAGCATGATAAAGTTTTTAGGTAGCATTCTTCCTTCCTCCTCTTCATGATGTAAAAATCTTCTAGCACAGTGAGTACCGAAAAGTATAATCAGACCGAGGGAAACCAAGATTGACGACGACTTAAAGAGACTGGGGTTTATTGTAGAGCATCGAATCTCCTTTAATTTTATTTTTAAATTTTGAAGTCTTAGACGAAAATTTCCTTTGAGGGCTAGTTCGGGGGAGTCTATAAAATGTATTTTTAAGCATTTTTCTTTAAAATCTGCATGTCTTATATTTTTAAACATAGAATAAATATTTACAAAACTGTAAAAAAAAAAACAGATTATTAATTAATTTATTACAAATTATTATTTTTAAAAATAAATTTTACAAGCTTTTAGTTTAGCAAAAATATTGAGAATATCGCATTTAATTCATACAACTTCTTGATTTTCTTTGGTGAACCAACTTCCAGGCATGACTGCTGTTATTTGCTTCATATTAGTCGTAATGATCTATAGATAATTTTTTTAAATACAGAAACATTTCTGATTTTAATTTAAAGTAATTAAGTATCTCGCACATATTTACGGCTGCATATATTATTTTAACATAATCTTGAGAAAGCATTCCAAAAGTCATATCTTTTTTTTGAAAATCATTCTCATCGCATAGACGTATCGCACTATTTCAAACAAATTATTATACTACACTATTATAAATGAAAAAAAAACCTGTACAATTAGCACAAAATGCTCAACAACATTATTATGATATTTTTTGCGTCAGTTTCTGGGATTCAGAATATCAAAAATCCAAGAGCTATCGTACAATATATCTTATACATATAGGGTATGACTTTCAGCACGGTGAACAAAGAAATTGGAATTACTATTTACCGCCCTTTTTTCAAAAAATGGTGCAGAAATACCGTTAATCTTCAGGTTTCGAAAGTCTAATGAGATAGCCTAAAGGATTTGAAACTATTGTCAAGTGATTTTGAAAGTGGTTGTTTAATGTATACAAGAGATCTGGATTAACAATGAACATAACAATGGATTAATAGAAAAAAAACCTTAACTATCATACAAAATTCCCTAAATAAGAAAAGATAATATGGTGTCGGTATAACACTTCCTCATCATTTAGTTTCTGTAAAATTCTAAAGTAAATAATCATTTCTATAAAATCTAAAATATAAGGGCAATTTAAATAGAAATAATTTTGAATGATATAATTAGTTATTGAATCGATTTAAAGTAATTCTAATACAATATGTAATGTACAAAATATGTTGAATTAATGTTCAAAAATTGCATCCATTTTTGTATATTATAATGAAGCATTTTTTAAAAATTTTAGTTTAATTTGGTAAAAAACTTTTTAATGGTTAAATTCATTTTCTCTTTTAGAAATTTATACTTCATTTCATTGTTTATTTTGAGTGCAGTGAAATCTCTTTCATCATGCCGAAAAGAAATGATCGGCTATTGTAAAATAAAAGACAATTGAAGATGGTGCTTCAATTTAAACGAATAGCCCCCAGTTTTTCTTGACTAAGTTATTAGATATGGAATTATTTTATTTTAAATTTGAAAATTGCAGAGTTTTTGTATCTTGCAAGGAATTGTCAATTTAATCATAAATAAGGAGTCAGTACTTAGATTCCCTTTCTCTGCCATTCAGGTGTCATCCTCTACATTTTGACATTACAAAGATGGCGTCTTCTGACTTCTAATGTAGCGAAGGATTCTCTTTAAAGTTGATTCCCTCCTCTTCAAGCGGTACCGTCTACAAAATGCGAAATATGGTGTATATCATCTTTGATGGGCTAATCTGAAAATTTACTATTTTAGAAAAGTGATCTCAAGCAATAATCTATTATCGATAAATGTAAGTTGATTAAAAGAAATATTTTTTTGGTAAGATATGAAACTTGATTCTTGTTACTCGATTCAATTTAATTTCGAAAATTGAAACTGTTTGTTTCATGTGAGAAATGGCTCCGCATCTTCATTTGTTTGTGTAGGCTCCCGTATAATCATTGTTATTTTGGGTTAAAGCCGTTATGTTTTAGAACGGGAGGGTGTATTTGTTAAATATGTTACCATTATGTGGGGGTTGAACTCTTATTTCATTTGTTATTCATTGATACCTATTTATATTTCTCTCGCTGTTTATAAAAATGAAAACAGAGCTAATAAAAATAAAATAAGTGAAACCGCGAGTTTGCTGGAAGACGCCGTGCTTTGTGTTGAAGGATAAACAAAATTTAAAGAGAATTATGGAAACAAAAATAACATGTAGCTAATTCGTGGTGATAGGATTTTCAAATTAATTTTTTGAAACATAAATGAAAAATAAAAATGTATTTAAAAAATAATTTAGGATTTTTTTTTATTGTTTTTAATTCGATGACAGTTGTAAGGTATGCTTAATGCGAATCCTGGGAATTTTTTTAGTGAATAAAAATTTTTATAAAATGTCACATTTTTATATTAAAAACAAGCAATTTTTAAAAATAGTTAAAAGATTTTATTATACTTTGAATCTATTAAACCAAAATTTTACGTTTAATTGTTCATTTTCCTTTTGCAAGAAAAAGCATTATATTTGCATTTTACTTACAGATAATAGCTGACGAAAGTGATTTAAACTACTTCCGAAATTTTTCTTTTCATTTTAAATGCCTATTTAAAAATATAAATGCTAACCTTCTAAGGAAAGGAGACAAAAAATAACATTGAAATTTTATTTTTTCTCAAATCGGCACTGCTTAGTATTACGACATTTACACATGTTTTTCAAAGCATATTAATAAACATTTAAGATTAAAAAAAATAAAATTGAAAAATGTTTATGATCATGAAAGAGAAGTAACCATTATTAAAAAACAAGAATTCATATTAAGAATTATATATCATGCATACATTATAATATATTATTTTTAGAATTGAAAATAACATTATTACTTTTCTATTACATAAAATAATTACTTGTTAAATTTCATACATATGTAAGCTTGTCACTTCTCATTATTTCAAATTTTTTTATATTAATTTATAAAATATTTTGTAAAAATTAAATTTTGATTTGTTTTAATAAATTTATCATATGCAATGTACATTGATTACAATTTATCATATGTTTGTTAAATATTATTTCCCATTATTGCAACTTTTTATATTTCCCTTTAGAGATTAATTTTAAATAAAAATCAATTGTTGATTTTTTAATGCCACATTTTTGTAAATGAATCATTTGATTAATGTAAAAGTTATTCCGTACAAACATCATTAGTTTTCTAATTTTATAAAGTATAATTAAAAAAAGTAAAAAAAAACAAAACAAAAAAACATGCTTTTATAGTTTTGTCCTAGATTGAAATAATTTAAGACATTATACTATAATATTTCTCTTTTCAGCTGTAGCTATTTAGAAATTTACAAGTAATTTGAAGAGCTGAAGAAAGACAACCTTATATTTTGTATTTATGCCAGCAAATTTGCTCTGTTAAGAATATACTTACCTGGTTGCCTTAGAAACTACTACCTAGATTCCAATAGGTGATTGTATAATTTCATTCTGCATAGATAAATTATATATGTGCATATGTAATGCTTATTTATTTCATAAGTGTATATGGATTATTTTTTATTTATAAAGTGAAAATATCATTTTCCTGTCATGCCTTTAAAAAGTACATAACCGGTTCTTGTTTGTGGTAATTTGTCTTGTGGCTATCTTGTCTTCAGGTTCAGTGGGTTGCAAGACCTGATTTCATTAAACATTAGCTGTGCATAAGGGCTTAGTGTACATTAAATCTGTTGGAAAGTCCAACATTTTATTATTAGTACGGTGTGTAAATTTGAATGAAGGCTTCCAGCTTGGGTTTTGCCATGTGATGTTATGTGGAATTATGCGGTCCATTCCAAATATCATCAATAAATAACAATTCTTACTATAATTAGACAATTTTTATTCCTTTTCTAACTTTATAAACAAAGATTTTAGATGCTGTTAGATTTGATTCATGTTCTTCATGCTACGTCTTCAATATTATTAAGGCAGTAATTTTCTTTTTTTTGTATGTGTGTTTGATATGAGCTTCTACAGTGATTTTTTTTTGATAAATGTTAAAGGATTAGATATAGATTGTGAACTAAAATTTCAAAACCTAATTTCATAGTTTTTGATTAGAAATTTATAGTAGTGTTTTTGTTTTCACTTAGAATATAGGAATAATTTTGAAGAACTTTTGATAAATACATGATCATGTTTTCTATAGGATTATTCGCAACTGAAATAGATGAGTGTAAAACACTTTTATAAATTATGGCACCCATCAGTGGCATGAAATATTATGTTTCATAAGATTATAACTTAAGAAATATTTCAAATGTCTATGCAAATATATCAGTTGATATTAAATATATTAAAATCATATTTAAGATTATTAAATAGAGGATAACATAATATCATGTAACTTTCTGTTTGTGTTATCTTAAGTTGCGAGATGAAGATTTTTATTTTACTTTTTATAGTCATGTATAATAAAAGTGTCATTTACTCTTGTTTTATTGTTCTACAAATGTATAATATATGACAGTTAATGAAATATATACTATAGCTTATTAGCAAATTTATTAATTTTAAAATATTTTTTGTTTTAAACATAATTATGAGACATTAAGTATACTGCATTCTATTGACACATTTGGAGTATTTAGGAGATTTCAATCTTGCTTTCAATAATTGTTACATTGTGACAGTTAATGATAAATATGCATTAATCTGTTGGCATTTAAGTTGTAAAGTTAAAAATATTTCAATTTTTCACAAATACCTTCTTTATGTATATATAGATTTCAAGTTGGTGTATCATTTCAATACTTTACATCACTTTTAAACAAACAAAAAAATTTCTGTAATTCCTGTATAAATGAAAGAAAAGACATTCAGAGTTTCAGTTGCCTATAATTCTTTTATTTTGTTTATTTTTTAACCAATTTATTATCCAAATTTCAAAATAAATTTATCTTGATCACTTGAAAATGATTTCATGGAAGTTGAGCATAAAAAAAGCAAAGGGAGAGAGAGAGAGAGAGAGAGAGAGAAGCAAACCAAAAACTAATCTGATAGTTTATCTAAAGATCCAGTAACAGTAATTTATGAAATTTCAAAATAAGAAAAGATTTTGTTTATAATTCTACTTATGCTTAAATGATGAATCAATAAGAAAAGGATTAAAAATGAAATTGTTGGAGGTAAATATATCAGGAATAAAGTTTGAATTATAATAATTATAAAAACAATTTATCATATGTGTGGATAAATCATAGCAACTTTATTGTGTTAAAAAATATAAATTCAGAGAGAATGAATATCAATCATGTGCAATTCCAGCAAAATACTATGAAGTCAAGTCTAAGAACATTTAACAATATTCTTCTAATAATGTATATTTTATGTATAAAATGCTGGACTTTTGTTCTTTTTGAAAGTCTAATTTGTGATCTATTTTGGTATAATTTAATTTCCCTTAAATTTCTAGATCTGAGTATTTTGAAAGAAAAAAGTGAAAGCCCAAGATCTGAAAATGAAACTGCTGATTTTTTTATAATCATGTTTTAAAGAAATGAAGTGGTAAGAGATACTTTTAATTGATATATATGTACATTTAATTTTCTTTTTATGATATAGATTTTTATTATATGATCTCTATTTTTTTTATTTGAGAAAAACAAAAAAATTTAGGGACTATTGTTATCTTTTATAACGATTCCTAGATTTTATCGAAAGCAACTAAAATAAATGTAGTATAGTGGTGTGTTGTAGTTTTCTTAGAAACTGCCCGATTTTAAATACATTATTTTTAATCTTCACAAACACAGCTACACTACAAAATTCACAAACACTTATTACTACAGACACACATAGAAAATTAGGTTAAAGAACAGTATGGAACAGTATTGCCGATTATCAGGTAACACTAAGATTGCCAAGATCCAATTATAGATGGATCTTGGCAATCTTAGTGTTACCTGATAATCGGCAACTGAAATTGGGAAAGGGGGTGCACTATAAGACACAAATGTCAAAGTAAGAAAGAAAAAGAAAGCTGGTATTAGTTTTGATTGTTCCTCTTTTTCCAAATTTGAATATTTGGAGCAATGTAATTCTTGCCAAGAAATTAGAATTAATTTATTTAATTCTCCTTTAGACTATTATCTAAATTAGGTATACATTTGAATGTCAATAAACATAAGTTAAGAAGGATAAAAAATTGCTCCATAATAAGCCTATAAAATTTATTAATAAAATAAAACGTATATATATATATATGGTACCATTAAAGTGTGAAATCCATTTTTTCATAGAATATCTAGGTATTTCGTAAAATAAATAGGCAAGTCAGTTAAAATAAATATAATTATTGAATTCTATGATTTAACTAGGTATTCTATAGAATAACGATTACTTAATTGTTAAAGTATGAAATATGGCACTCGAAAGTTCTTTGAACCGCTTACAGCTGCTTTGCAATGGCATGTATGTGTGTAAGCTTCATTCTGTTACTTTTAGACATAGAATTTAGACGGTGTATTTATGTTAACGTTTTATATTTTGGATTAATAAGAAATATTTTTTCAACCTATTTTCAAGCAATGATTTCTGCAACAATGGAAGACCAACCTGTAAATAAGAAAGATTTAATGCAAGAGAAATTTGAATCTTTATTAAATAAGCTTGGGGCAAAGGAAAACAGTGCTGCATTTACTCGTGAAAAATCATTAACTTTGATAGCAGAAGTAAAAAGTGCTAAAACAGCACAGAAAAAGTACCATCTAACTATTGATTATATAATCATTATGATATCCTTGAAGTTCAAGGAATAGAAAAGTTAATTGTGCCAGTAACAGTTGCAAAACCCAATGTGATATTTTATTGCTCAAGTCAATTTATGTTAGTATTATCTGCTTTTCCTTATTATTTATCAATTAAGCATCCATATTAGGGATAAAATGTATTTTTTTAGGGATTTTAGCTATTTATGATAAATTAATTTATAAAATCACTTTGAAATTGTTTATTTTTCACTTTAATTATCATTAGTTATTTCATAGAATAACTTGGTAAAGTATGAAATTTTTCATCTATATATTTTAACTGATTTGTCTAGTTATTTCATCAAATATGTAGTTATTTTATGAAATAACTGAATTTAACACTGAAACAGTAACACACACACACACATGTGTGCACGAGAATTGTGGATTTACTTTTGTATTGTAATATTCAATCATAAATTATGTCCAATTTAAGTCAAGTGAAATTGCTTTTCCATGATTTGAAATATCTCAAATTATTAACATTCTGTAATATTTGGAATTGATATAATTTTTGTTTTCTTTTGCATATTATTAAATATATATTCTCTATTTTTATAATTACAACAATTCTTTTTTTTTTATGGGTATGTAAATCTATTAAACTGTATTGATTAAATAGTTATCCTAAGCTTGATAACTTAATAAATTTATTAAGCTTGAGAAATTTTACAAAATGTTTTATTGGATAGTATTTATATCTTTATGCTATTTTGGATTTTTTTAAAGGGATTTTACCTGTTAATAATGATTGCAATTAGTGGCCGCAGCAATTATTTTTTTTGTTTTGCTATAAAATTTTTCCTAATTTTTAAATTGAATTGGATATTTTCTATTTTCATAAATTTGTACAAAGCTATTTTTTTTTTGTCAAATGCATACCATAAGTTTTTAAAAATTAATTCTTTTTTTATGTAGTGCATGGAAATGCTTCAAATATTTTTAATTAATGAAGAATTTACTACCTAAAGTACACTCTTAATAGCATTTTAATTCTTCAGATTAAGAAATGTTGCATCTTGAAATTGTGTTTAACTATATAGCTCCTGTTATGGTTTTTCTCATAGATTAAAAAATTTGTTGACATTTTAAAAAAAAATTCTGAGTGAATTCAGCAATAATACACCCATTCTTATTATTTTGTCTTTTTATATTTTATTATGATTATTTTGAACACCTTATATATGCCACAATTGTTACCTATATTAATAAAATAGAAATATATATCTTTATTGGATATTTTCTTTTATAAAAATGAACAATTATGAGTAAATAAATTGTAAATAAATAAAATAATAAGACTAATAAATTAATAAAAAGAGTAAATAATATTTTTTATATTCTTTAAACAACAACAACAACAACCTTGTATTTATGATTATTTCTTCTTTATTCCTGTTCTTTGATAAGTTAACAATAATTATTGTATTGGGTAATATACTTTTTATAAACTTTATACTTTTACTAGAGAATAATTATGATTTCATAAAATTATTTGTTAGAATAATACTGTGCTTTGATATGTGTTGTATGTTATCTTTCTTTCGCATTTAATGTAACTGATTTTTAATATAACTATAATCTAACAGTTTAGTGAAGTGAATTCTGAATTGTGTAGGTAATCTACTTCTGGCTTTGTATCAAACTTTTGTTTTATAATCGCTAGTTAAATGAAATTGTGATATGAAAATTTTTATTGCATCTTTTTTTATAGCCTATAAGTATAGTGTTAGTTACATATTTGGTTTTAGCTACTATTTTCTTACTATTAAAATCACATCTTTCAGTGCGTAGCCACTCACCACAATATTATTAGTATTCAGTAAGTAATGCTAACCAACTTTGACTTATTATGCCAAATAAATGTATTTTAAACTGTACTTGCACAATAAATATAGAAATTTCCCATATAAAGTGATGAGATTGGCCCAGTTCCTGATGCTGCATCAAAATTTTATTTTTGTATACTTTAAAAAAATTAAAGTGGACAGGTAACCTTTATTCTGTCTAAATATCATAAATTTCAAATGAAATAAAAATTGGTAAATTCTGTAATAATGATTTGGATTTGAGGACTAGGGCATAATTTTTCCTCATAAGCAATATGAAGCGTAGTAGTTGTTTCAGATTTCTCTAAAAGCATTTAAGATGGTCATTAGGAGACTAATAATGATGGTACATTTAGGGAATCATGAGCTTTCATGTGAAATGAAAATTTTTGAAAATGGTTAGAATGGCTGGGTTTGAGAAACTCTTATTACTGACTGTTTTTTTCCCATAAAGAATTTTCAGTAAAATAGCGTGTTTGAAAATTAAATATATGAGAGATTACTTTATTTATTTTTTTATAAATAAATAGTTTAAATGTAAATGTTATTTAGTAATAAATTTAGAGAGTAAAACCTTTAAATGAGAACAGAAATTTGAAGCATACATTAAATATGTAAAATATTTAACAATATTTGTAATAATATTTACATTTGTATGTAAATTATTAAATAATTTGCAAATTTCTGGTTGCACTAAATGATTTAATAAAATGGAGTGGAATTTTAAAAAAGTCTTTTGTAAAACAGTTGCATGTTTTAATGCATTAAAATTTTATTTTATTTATGAAAAATATTCACCATTGGCAAAACAACTAAAAATAGTTTAGTTATGATTTGTAGCATAAATCAATATAAGGTTTTAATGATATCAGATATTCATAATACATATTTACATTTTCAATTTAACCATCATGAATTAGCTTAAAAACACCTAAATTTTTTTTCATTATTTTTCATTCATTTTTTTTCTTTCATTACAGGTATTAACTGTTGAAATCTATTTTTTTTTTCTTACTGAAAAGAATCAAAATGTCTTTTACTGAATCTCCATCTTTTCCTGTGTTAGAAAATAAGATAAAAGTTCTTCCTCATTCCTGTTTTATATGCAGCAAAGCATTTGTGAGAAAAAATACACTTCTGAAACATTACCGAGAACATACTAAGGAGCTTGGCGAGAATTTAGAGAGATTTGAAGAAGAGAAAGCCAAATATTTAGCCAAAAAGTATCCTAATCAAGTTACTAATCCTGATGCTATAAACAATGGAGTTTTAAGTAATCAAAACAATGGTGTTCTTAATAATCAAAATATTAATATTCCACCTGCCAAAAAGTACCAAAATCAGATCTTGAATTTGGATGGTACATACTGTGATCCAGTACTAGAAGTATATCCTACTCTTGAAGCTCCTGAACAAAATGGTGATCACAGTGTTATACAAAATCTTGATTCCAATGATATAATTATTACTAATATGGATACTAGCAATGTTATGGTTCAAAATTTAGATCCCAATAGCATTGTAGTTGAACATCTCGAACCTCAACCTCTTGCTCCTGATTCTTTTCCTATAAATTTGCCTTCAAATGAAAAAGAAAGACATGGTTGTACTGTATGCGGTAATTGCTTTTCAGCTGCCAGTAGTCTTAAGCGTCACATGTTAATTCATAATGGTGAAGATCAGCAGCCAGAAGTGTGCCAGTTTGTTTGTGTTGTCTGTAATGCTGGGTTTGTCAGAAAGATTTCTTTAAAAAATCACTATCGGGTTCACAAAGGTGAAGAAACTTTAGCTTGTAAGGTATGTGATGAAAAATTCTTTACAAAGGTTGATTTGAACTCGCACAAAGTTCTTATGCATAAATTGAAATCAAAGAAAAGCCAAAATTCTCGATATGTATGTGAGATATGTGGTGCTGACTTTTTTAAGAAAACTGCCCTAAAGATGCATTACTTGAGTCATCCAGAAGAAAGACCATATGTGTGTGATGTTTGTAATGAAAGTTTTTCCATGGAAAGTGTCTTTCGAGAACATAGACTATGTCATGAAGAAGATGATTTTGGCATTATATGTAAAATATGTGAAAGGACCTTTTCTAGAAAGAGTGATTTACAGAGGCACAAAGCATTAGTTCACCATGGCAATAAAAAAATGCCTTTATCTTCTAAAGATACTAATAAAAAAAGTAAGCACAAGTTAGACTCAGATGATAGTAAACAAAATCCTACCAAGAAAAAGCTCTTTGTTTGTAATATCTGTGGTAATGCTTTCAGAGACAGACAAGAATATGAGGTACATAAGAAAAACCACAATAAGAAATCAATTATGTGTGAAGTGTGTGATGAGAATCTTACACAAGATGAATATGAAGATCACTTGTTAATGCACAATGAAGGTAAAATGCATACATGCCGAATTTGCTCTGAAAGTTTTATGTTCAAAGATGATTTAACTGCACATACACGAATCACACATGCTGAGGATTTTCCTTTCGAATGTAACATATGTAATGAAGGTTTCAAATTTAAAAGTGATCTTCGGGAACACAAACAAATTCACAATCAAAAGAATAATCAAAAGAAAACCGCCTATACTTGCAAGACTTGTGGTGACATTTTCAGTTTAAAATCTGAGCTTACTCTTCATAATAAATCTCCTTGTAAGAAAAAATCCTATTCCTGCAAGATTTGTAGTGATGAATTTTCATCAAAAGTAAAGCTGAATGAACATAAACAAGAGCATGAAATGGTAGTTGAACAGGAAACTTTTCCATGTAAATTTTGCAACGAAAATTTTTATTCCACTTCGGAGCTTTCTGATCATATGGCTTCTTGTTCGAAAAAAAGGCCACATCTGTGTAAAAATTGTAATCAGAGATTCAAAACAAAAGCTGAACTCTTGGAACACAAGAAAGTTCACAGCCGACGACAGCCATTCATTTGTAAAGTTTGCAATGAAGGTTTCAGGGAAAAGGATGCCTTGGATGAGCACAAAAAAATTCACAATACAGTTCCCACCTATCCCTGCAATATTTGTGATCAGATTTTTATGCAGAAAGAAGCTCTGAAAGAGCATAAAGTGAGCCACGAAGGAGAAATTGCTTATATTTGTAGTGTATGCAATGAGACATTTGAAGATAAGGCAGATTTCAAAGCTCACCGGGCAACTCATGATGTTATTGTGCATCAGTGTAAAGTTTGTTTTGAGACTTTTACAATAAGAAAAGAACTGAAGAAGCATTATTTGAAGCATATCTTAGAGAGGCCAAACATGTGCAGGATTTGTAATGCAAATTTTGAACAGTGGGGTGCTTTGAGAAGCCATTACTTAAGCCATACTCGAAATTAGGTTTGTCATACTTTTGAATGTGTTCAAGTAATCAAATATAATATCATTCATAAAAATTATTTTATTTTAAAATTATTTTATTGTTTTTGATTTAAATTGTTGCATAAATATTTGATTTCACTATTAAAGTACATAGTGGAGTTCATATTTTATATAAAGAAGTATATCTATTAATGCATTTAATAATTCTATTCAATAACCTACTATTGTATTAGCTAATGATATGTAGGGCTACATCAAATTGCCTGGACACATTTTAATATAAAATATAAAACCAATTAAACAATATAGGAAAGTGTGATTTATATTAAAATTTTTACCATTTAGAGCCATTTTCTTTTAAAAAAAATGTTTCTGAATTTTTCTTGTGGATGTTTTATATCTAAAATATAAAATAAAAACTGAAGAAGACTAGTTACAAAGAAATTAATCTGTTTCAAGAGGTTGCTAAACATTTATCTTGTATGATTTAACATCATATTTTGATGTGCATACCTTATGTAATTTGGACCATCAAAATAGGATTCCAATTTATCTAGTTTTCTGCATGTAAAAACACTCATGTGTTATCATTGCTTGTAGAAGAGATAGAATTATTAGTAGAATTCATGTAATTTGCCTCTAATTTCAAAGTTCTGAAAGATTATGTGTAAATTTATCCTATAAATAAGGAGAATAATGTATGATATTTTCTTCTATTCCCCCCCCCCTTTTGTTTTTGTTACAGAGGCATCTATGAGCAAAATGATGAACCAAGTTATTTTATTAGCAATTGTACTCTTCTATGTAAGTTAATTAATTTTATATTTAATGTTAAAATATGTCAAGAACTTTTGAACCACTCTACACGTTTAGAATGTAATATGAAAAGAGATAGTAAATGTTCTATACTGCCTACTGAATTTATTATGCATATATAGATAAAGCATTTTTTTTACAAGAATTACTGAAAATATGCAATGAATTACATGGAATATTATTTTTAAAACTGATATTTTTTTTCTAGTTTTTCACAATTGCTATTTCTTTGAGTTTTTGATTGCATACTTTTTTGTATTTAATGCTTGATTATAAGCCAATATTCAGTACTTGTAAGCAAATGGATTCTACTTAATATTTTACACTTTATAGGAATGATGATCTTTAATTTGTGAATTAATTGATAAAAATGTGGAATATTTAATATTTAATGGAAGAGATACTCTTTTTATGAAATAAATTTTATAATTGGTTATTAATATTGGTATAAATATTATAATTGGAAATTTTTATCAAAAAATTATTTTTTGTAAGTAAATTTTTTGTGGTGGATAAATTTTTTCAATTGTGCCTATGAATCAAACTGTTTTATTAAAAGTATGTTACTTTCCCCCTTTATATTGGCTTTGAGAAAATTAAAAAAATCATTCTATTTATGCAACTATTTCCAATCATGAACTTTATGCTAGTACATATATATACTTTTAATTTTTTCTCATTTTAAGGCCTTTGGTTATTAAATACTAAAGAATAACATCTTATGATGCTTTAAGATACAATTAAAATTCAATTATTATGTACATTATTATCTTCTCTAAACATTTTTACGATGAAATTTTTTTCTGTTGTATGAAATTTTTTTCTATTGTATGAAATAGCAAATTAAGCAATAAAGGCAACACAGCAATTCTCTTATACAGTAGCCTTATATAGTAAAATTAACATTTGACATACTTCAGGGGGTAAGATTTCTGTATTTCTGCTCATTTGCCAATTATTATTAATAGAATATTAATATTTTTCCAAAAATATATATTTAATAGTAAGTAACAGGAAAGTACATCACTTTGAAGAATCACTCTCCTGTTATTTTGTATTTTTCATTTTTGTTCTTATTAATATCCATCTTCACATATTACTTTATGCATTTTATGTGTGTAGAATTTTTTAAAAAATCATCATTTGTCATTGTATTAAAATTGAAATTTTAACTATTTTTTAAATTTTAATTGAAACATTAAAAATATTTTAAGTAAAGTAAAAAAGTATTTTATTGCCCTTAATGAAGAAAAACAACATTTAAATAATAAGTTTTTGTATTTTAAAATTAAATTTGGAAATTGTTTTAAATTTTTTTTGTTTACTTTCTTTTTTTGAATGATGAAAAATGATGACAATTCATTAAAAAATCACTCTTTTTTAACAAAATTACTAGCTAATTAGTTTAGTGTAAATATCTTTTTTTTTGTTTTTTTGCGCAAATGTTTTGTATTTGTTGCTTTCTTATGAATATGTTACGAAATATTCATAAATGGATATTTATATTTTCTACATTTCTTAAGGTTTGAAATCCTCAAAAAACTATTTTAAGTTTTTAAATATACTGTCTATTGCAAATTTTGACTTGTTTACTGTTTTTCATATGAAATGATTTAAAATTGTTTATTATTTGTTTAGTGATAATGTCTGAATCATATCACATTATAATTTATTATTTTTATTCTGATACATATAGTGATGCATTTTGTATCCGAGTTTATATAATCATATAGCCCCTTACAATGTCTTTAAAACTTGTTTGGATTGTTACTATTATTTTCTGAATATATAGATATGATAGTTGATGGCCCAGTAAACTTAATGCTGAAATTTACTATTATTTGTGATGTTTTTTTAAAACCACAAGCATAGTATGTATTTTACTAGAAGTAAATATAACTAAATATATTTAATTGCTTGCATAAGTAAAATGCAACTAAAATTTTATGCAATTACTTCAGTTTAGTAAATTTGTTATTTTTTTGCTCTTAGCACCGTTAAGATAAATTATCATGCATTATCAAAATTTGATAGTAGACAAATAAAAATTTAATTCTCTTCTGCAAAATCTATTGTAAAGTAGAGGAGTATTAAATGGTAGTATTAAAAAGAAATTTTATTTTTTAGGTTGCTTTTTTTTAATTTTTAGTATTTTTAATTATTGTATATTTTTTATTGGCATTTTTTTTCTTGTACAAATTTTTTTTAATTTTGCTTTTTTATATTATTGATAATTTTGATTTTTGATACTGATATGAAATTCTTTTAATAATAGCAATATTAATACTACTAATAATAATTTACAATAAATCATAAATAAAAGGTTTTAGTTAAAATATATCTTTAGGTATACGAAATTAGTAGATATGCAATTACATTGAAGGGAAGTAATTACAGAAGTGTGCAAATTTATGGATGTTAATTAAATGTATATGAGTTTAAAACAACTTTCTAGCTAACGAGAGGTTAAAAAAGAAAAAGTTTTGTTTTTGAAATAATTTTACCAGATCAAAATGCACAATTTAAAAGATTGCACTTATGCCTATATGGATGTCATATCAGATTCTGCTTGTTTATTCTGATAATTCAATTTAAAATTATATTGATGAAGCTGGCAATGCAGTGGGTGGTTGCTTAACAAATATTACTCATTTGCTGATAGTGTTTGATGCCTGAATTGGTCCTTAACCAATCTTCAGTTTGCTATACATTTTTATGAGAATTTAATTAATTTGTAGACTGAAAAAAAATTGGATAATTTCTGTTGAAGTTTATTTTTATGCAGTAATACATACCAGTAAACATGTATAAAAATCCTGTACATTCAGTCCTCTTTTATTCTGAAAAAATGATTTCGTTTTTCATCGAATTTTCCAAATTACATCAAATATAGTATAGAGAGTTGAAAAGGACTAGAAAAAAAAATATTGATACCATTTAGTCCATGTGCCATTTATATCTCGGTTGCAATGAATTGTGTAACTGGAATCTGTTTTTGAAAATTAGTTTAAAATTAAGATTTAAACTAAGAACATATAAATAAGCTGGTAAAAAATAATCCTACCTCTGATATCTTGTTCATTGCTGTAAGTATTGCTTTAATTGAAACTAAATGATGTTGATATGGTAATAATATGTATTAAAATCATTGATATTGTTGGTATATTTTAATAAACTTTGAACTAATTTTCTTTCAACTTAAATTTTGCAATAAACAATTAATATTAATGCAATGTATTTCAACAAAAGTAGTAAAAAATCTAATCCATTGATACTGCATTAATTATTTTGCATGGGATGATTTTGTATGAGTTGAGAGAGAAAGTATGTTGGTAACAGGTTTAGAGTCTTTTATTTGCTCTTTGTGGTAAGAATGATGTCACTCCTATTTAGATCCTATAATATTATTATTGTCTTTTTAAAATGAAAAGATAAAAGAATTTAAAGAATTTAGGCTGTTTGAGCAATGCATTAACCTTTATTGATAGGATTGTTAGAAAATGCACAAAAGTATACAATTTTAGTCACAGTTAGTATGAAAATATCCTCTTGCTATATTAAAAGAATGGAACTAAAATAAAGTTTTCGGTAATAATCCATGTTTTCACTAATCTTAAAAAGATGTAACATTTTTTTTTCTTCTTTTTGGTATACAAAGTATGGAAAAAGTATTATAATCATAAACAAATTGGAACTTTAGATTTTGATGAATCTTCACATTTTAGACCTCCCCGACTTCGAAAAATGTATATTTGGAATTATGTCTCTGTGACAAAGATAACTGAAAAACATTTTGAGCTATACAGGAACTTAAGTATATGGTCTTTACATTAAATTTGTAGATTTCTATCAAATTTTGAACAAAATTCATTCAGAAAAAATCTGTCCAGTTTTCTGAGTATAATTTAACACAATTACTACAAGAAGAGAGCTAAATGGATAAAATTTGATTCATAGATAATCTACATCTAAAATGCAGACTCCTATCAAATAAGAAGCCAAATCTGTCAAGGAATTACCTTACTCTTAGTCTGTAATTTCACAAGCATGTAAATGCAATCATTCTAAAATGAACACAATGATTTAAATGTATGAAATTTGATTTGTGATTTTGTGTTTACAGTTGTAGTTTTGTGTCAAATTTTGATTTCAAATGTTTGTAAACAATGCATTTAAAACACAAATTCGGTTTTCAGATACCTATTGTTAAATACCAAAAATTAATCACCAACGACCACAGGATAGATTCAATAAAAATGCTAAATGTATGTCAAAGGTCAATATTTTCAAACTATTCATCAGACACACGTCTGATATTCGATCCTTGGCCCATTCAAGGTCGACTCAGCCTTTCATCCCTTCAGTGGGTCTATAAACTGAGGACCAAACATGCTTGAGAACTAAACATTGGGGGTTCTGCATTAGGCTGACCATCTAACCAGGACATATGTCTTGCACCCCAGGGCCTTTGGTCAAGAAAGCAGATATGGGCACTGTAGGCCTTGGTCCACATAGGCTGCCGTTCCACTGAGTTTAGTATTATTCATTATTGTTATGCAAAAAATTCACAACCTTACTCATAATTCACAATTTTATGCAAAGGGAGGAAGATAACATTTTTTTGGAGAATATGCATGAAAGTTTTGGGAAGACCTATCCATCTGATTATAGAATGTTTTATACTCTATGAAAAGATTATACTTTTTAGTGATGGTTTTAATTGATCAAAGAAAGTTTAGTATCAACCTATTTCTGACTGACTGAAATAGATTAGACTGATAATATTCTATTTAGCCAGTATTTTTCTCAGGTGGTTGATAATTTTTGTAATTCTTGAAATTGTAAGTACATAATCTATCTGAAGAAACTGGTAAAATCAATGCCATATAGCTAGTGCAGGGTATTCTATCATGTACACATAAACAGCAGAATGATAAAGGGTGATTGGAATCAATAAAAATTTATTTTATTACCTATAATACAGATAATTTTTTTTGAAAAATACAAATAAATAAATAAAATTAAAAAGCACATCTAGTACAGGGAAAATTATCTTTATTGAAAATAAGAACTATGGATGTGCATAGAAAAGTGCCATGATTATTCTGTATATTAAAGCATATATATAGTTATGGTTTCTTACTCAGTGCAGTATTGTCCACAAATTTGAAATCAGTATATAAGTTAGCAACTTGTTTACTGATACTGAGACTTGTATACATGAAACTTGTGAATACTTGAAACTGAGTTCAATAACTTTAGCCAATTTCTTGTCATTTTGTATGTGTTAAAAATTTCACAGGAATTAGAGCCAATAATTGTGGTGGCCATGTAAGTGGACCACCTTTTTCATTTTAATGACTTGAATATTACAGAATTATAGGCATACTTTGAAAATCCAGATACAATTTAAATTTTTAAAAATCTTTTTGCCTTTTCATCTATTTATTTCACATTTTTATGTATTTGATAATGCAATGTGAGCATGAACTGGAACTATAAGCATAGGATTAATAATTTTTAATAGGAGTTTTATACAATTCTATTAAAAATTATCTTTAGGGCTGTGGATTTTTTTTTTGTTTTGAAAATGCACCTTGGCAATTTTTATGAATTTTAATGAGGATTCTCATTATCATTCAGGTAAGTTTATGCGGCTTTGTTGGAATACCATGTATTTTCTGATATGAATAGAGGCTTAGCGAATTTGATTTTTTTGTTTAAAAATTGGCTTTGCTTTAACTTTTTTTTTTCCATTTTTATATCTCTAGTATTATTATTTAAAGTATCTTTGTATAAAAGTATTCTTCCGTATAGGAAATGTAATCTCAATGTGTGTTTTTCATTGTACTGTTTACTCTATATTAGAGGAGTTATGTGTATATGCAGGTATCTTACTAATAGAAAGAATCTAAGTATTATTCTTGTACCATTGCATTCTATGTATCACATACCTTTATTGTGCCATTTAGTTTTGTGTGTATGGTTTTGTTATAGATGAGCTTCAAAACAATGTTGACATTCCTTAAAAGTTTTTGCTTCATGAGTTATGTTTTTTGAGTATTTTATGTTGTTCTGTGTTTTGAATGAATGTATTCTGTTTATTTTCTTTGAAATTGAAGACCTCAGTTACTATTTTTTTAAAATTGTATCCTTTTACTTAATTTTTCTTGCTTTGGTGAAATGCAAGGCATTTAACTGAAACTGTTAAGATTACACTTGTTTTTATCTGTACCTTTTTTTATATATTTATAAAAAGTCATTTATTCTTATTTTGTGTGTTTTTAATGACAAAAATATTTTACTTTATTTATATATTATAGAAACTTAAAAATAGTGAAAAAAAATTTGCATCCATTATACACGATTCACTATTGGGAACAATAGAACGTTGCTGATAGTGAACGTTCATTACGAACGTCATTGTTCATATGATCTAATATCATAGTGTCTTAACAAAGTTGTTTCTAAATCCCCCCCCCCAAATATGCTTTGTTTTCTAAATTTGAATTGCATACTAATAACATAAAATGAAATATTTGCATACATTTTTACTTTAAACTTCAAACTTTACTGGGATTATTTAGGTTACCAGGAAATTCATCAGGGGGATACCATGAATACATAAGCGAGAAATCGTGGGATAAGTAAAGCAGGTTTTTGTTTCTTCTGAGGGTGGTAATATTTTCGATGATATTTCGGTGACAGTAATAATTTCGAAGATATTCCGCTGACAAGAGGTACCTCCTGTGTCGGGCCTTTAGGACACAAGCCTTAGTTGCCGTTACAACTGTCATTCAAATTACTCTAGGATATGATTTCACTGGTAAATAAACAGATTCTTTTTCTCCTGGTGAGGTATAATAATGATTTGGAATTGAGTTACCTCCATTCTGATGATAGGATGTACATTCTGCTTCTGAAGTCTGATTGTCAGTAATGGCCTTAGGACTCAGACATTAATTTCCATGCCGACCATCCTTCAGATTACCCGAAATGCCTAGGGAACTGTTTAAGTTCCATCAAGTCTGGCTCTCTTATTCTTTAATTATTATCATTTCTTTTACTTATGATGTAACATCAAGAAAGAAGGTGAATTTATCCCACTATATATATCTAGTAAAGATGTAAAATGAATGCAAAATAATAGTGCATTTATTTTACTTTAGAACGCCAAAATGACGAGATTACCGATTTTTTTTTCTTCTGTCTGATGTTATATTCTTACATAGTTAAATGTTGATCTACGTTCCAATAGTTCACAAATGCAAAGTGTTTACTGATGTAGTAAGCAGCATGTTAAGCATCTCAATGGTGCACTGATTTGAGGCTTGGCAACATTCCCCTTTCATATTTCATCTTTTATACATGCTTTTCCAAACATATCATTCCAATTCATTTACGCCTTATTAGCTATTTCCCGTTGCCATTATCGGATATTTAAAGTTTCTGATACTTTTGTGATAGATCAAAGGTTTAGGATAGACATCAAAAGGAGCAAATATTTTAATGAAACGTGATGTCACAAATGATCATTAGTCAAGAGAAATCGCGAAAATATTTGTTTACATGTATTTAAAATTGTTTTAAGGTTATTAAGAAATAGTTGATATTTATATTTAAAGTAATTTCCATCAAAATTGAACATTTAGGGCAAAAATTATAGCATGGCAGAAAATGGCCGTGGCTTATTACTCGATTTTGATGAAAAGATTCAAATGAACACTAAACCCCATCGAGTCAGTCGTTCAGCGTGAACTAAATAAATACCTTGTATAAATCAACTTTTAAATTATATTAAATACGTTTTTTTTTCCAATTCTGGAATTTTAAAAAAATACTTTATTAGTCAGCACCCTAGATGTAACAATGTGCCAAATTTGATAACTCTATGTCCAATGGAGTGTTGCATTCTATGTTTACCGATTTTCCCATTGCGTAGTTTACTTATACTGTGCTAGCCTAAAAGTATTTATTTAGTAATATTTATCTTGTTGTAATATTGCTTTCCGTTAGCCCCACCGCTGAAAGACAGAGATTAACAAATATTCTTTATAAATGTTGAATGAATGCTTGGTCGATCTTATCGGTCCGGCTTTATCGATCATTTGGCGACAAAAATGGAATAAGAAATTTTTGCACTCTTTTCAATAGGAGCCGAGATATGTAGATCGTTCGTGAAAATTCAATTTTCACGGGCGAAAATAAACCTTTTTCTCGAGTGTTGATTGCGAAGCGATCTCTTTAGCTGTGCAATTTGAGTGCGTTATCGCTTCAATTTAGTAATTTGCAGCTCACTTGTTTTGTGAATGCACAAAATATTATTCTTTGAGTACGCTTCGGTTGGTTTTTGCTATCTGTGTTTCGTACTTTCGTGAAATAAAGCATTGTTTTCTATTATCCAGCATGTTGAACCTTGCATCCTGCATTCACCTGACTATTTCCAAAACAGCTAAAAATATTTAACCCACTAAAAGAATTTTGTGGTTGACAGTTTTATTTAACAATAAAATGTGATCCATTCAAAAATGAGGTGCGAAGCTTAGACAAATTATTGTCTAAGCTTCGCAAATTGCAAAAGTTTTCTTTTGATTTTCCTTCATGTATATTTCATACAGAGAAACATTATTAAAAGAACGGCCATGAAGTACATTTGAAAATTTATTCCTTCTATTACCAGTTGTTCCTGCATGTAGATGTAGGTTCCTAAGTTTTTAAGTTAGTAAAGAGTTTCTTGTAACAAATTAATCACGGAATAAAAAAATAAAAAGAGTTACATGGGCGACTATCTCTCTCCAACTCCCAGCTGATATGAATCCAATAACATTTTCATACCGATACTCAGCTTGCCTTTCAAAAAAAAAAAGGAGAAAAACAAAACTTGTACGAAATGTTTTCTGTCTCTTGGGAAACATTAATATTTATCAAAAGACAGATGGGTAAGATGCATGCGTCTGTGGACTAGAAATTTCTTTTTCTTCTTCTTGAGATTGAAAGAGATATTACTCCGGTGGTTGGTGTAAAAGCGGTTATCTATCTGTTTATTTCGAATCTTATGAGACTGATTGAGAATGGCGCTTTCAGAAAAAGTAAAGTAAATTAAATAAATAAAAAAAAAACTTTGTCACATGTTGGGAATTCTTTCCATAGTAAAGAACTGAAGTCTTTACTTGAAAAAAAAATGCATGGCTTCGTTTCTACTTATAAAAAGAAATGTGCAGTGAAATTTTTAATTGATAGCTGATATGACCGTGATAAAAATATGATGTATCCGAAATTTTTAATGTTTAAAAAATGAGTACAAGAGAAAAATGACAAAGTGCAGATTTAATTTTTTTTACTTTAGCATTTTTTTAATAAATAATTGTAATGTAATCAACAAAGTAATAATTATATTTAAAAATTTGTCAATGTTATACAAGATTTCAGTAAATAAATAAGCATTTTAAATAAATATATTAGAACAAGACTTAAATAAAACAAATGAACAATAAAATAAAAATTATATGGATCATGTATAACATGCCCAATTTTTTTTCAAGTGAGAAATTTTTAGTACATTTCTGATTGAATCTATTGCACAGTTCTCGAGTGAAAATTAAGAGCATTAAAAAATTCATTTAGATCACTGAAACCACAAAATATCTGTGTATATTAGTTAAGAAACAAAAAATATCTTCAGTTGTTGACTTCGAATTTCACAAAATAAATTCGAATTATGGATGATTTTGTAGCACTATGTAAATAGGAAATTGAACAAAATGAGGGGAAAAAAAGAATTATTGGGAAATTCGAATAGTATTTGGTTTAACTAAGTTCTCTAAATGTGCTCTAACTTCCAGAAATGTGGTATTCTTTAAATAAAAATGTATTTGATATTTGATAGTCCATTAAAACTCCTTTCTTTTATGAGTAATATAAAATTATGTATAAATGTAAAGATAATTAAATAAAAAAATTCAATTCATTTTATGACAAAATGTTTATTTCATCAGAAATTTTAGATATTTTCTTTTAAGATGTGCAACTTCAGTTTCGAAACAGAGTTAATTTTTGAATTAGAAATATCAGAAATAAAAATTGAAGTATTTAGTTCAATTTAAAAGTAATTCATTATATAAATAAGTTAACTCTTTGCACTCGGGTAATTACTCTCAGGCACCATTCAAAACGTTGCATCATTTTGACATTTTATTTATTTTTTAAAAATATTGATCGTTTAAAATACCTACAGAGTGATAAGAAGATGCACTTTAATTTTCGGCGAAATTCAACTTTAAACAATTTTATATATTTATATTTCGGAGTGATAAATATTCCTGTATTAGGTGAATTATTATGCATGAAATTACTTTTTCGAGTATAAAGGGTTAAAAAATAGATATGTAATTTTAATTATAATATTAATTATATTAATATAATAGATTATATGTATCGCAAAGAATAGGACATGAACTGGTAAAAGAATAAAAAGGAGAGGAATTCCAGAAAACAGTAGGTAAAGTTTTCTCCGTAGGATAAAAATGGTTCATTTTATTTATCTATTTTTCATTATATGTTTTCTTTTTTACTATTGAATTCCTTTTCCCAAAACCCATCACTTTATATATGAATACATACAACAACAATTTCATTTCAGTTCTAAGTTTAGATCGAAAAACTTTTCAAATCTTGTGCTTTATTTGAGAATTATAAATTTAAGATTGTATTATTCTTTGCTTTTCCAATTTAAGCATGATACTGTTAGTAAATGCTTATTATTATCACTAATTATTTCATTTTTCTTGTTCAATAACAGCGTCACTTAGATTTCAGAGGCAGGTGCTATAAAAAGGTAGCAGTAATTTCGTGTGCGAATAAATGTTAGTTTAAGGGAAATATTCCATCTGTTCTGCTTAATGTAGCTTCTGTCTGCTTCCATCTGTTCTGCTTAACCCTTTTCACCTGCACTGCTGATTGTAACAACATGAAATGTGCTTTGAGAAAGAATGTTCTCCAGAGATACAACGCCGATTTCTAGTTCAGCTCTTGCTTTAATTACCCTGCTATTATTTGATGTTACAGCTGGCTAAATCTGTTGTGTTTGGTTCGCTTGAATAAGCTTTTTCTAATTAAAGAATCCGACACGTAAATTTTATTCAGTTTTATCCAAATAGTACGAGCGCTAATGAGATCTTGTCACACCAAATACATTACCAGATTCCGGAAAAATGGAATTTGTTGTGCGATTTGTTTTAAGCAAAGAATAGAAAATTTAAGAATGTTGAATTTTAATTGGATAAGAGCCAAAAACGAATAGATTGCAGTCCAAGTGGAAAGTAACAGCAATAAGACATATATAAAAACAAATCTGAATGTAGAGATAAAAAAAATCTCTCGAAAGTGGAAGCAATATATTAAGGAATAATATATTAAAAGAGTTTTAAGTGGGTACTGAAGGAACCTGGGCATTCCGTCCTTAATAACTTTTAAAATATGAATTAAAGTAAACTTCTAACCATGTGTTGGCAACACTCGATATTTTTACATTCCAAATGCCGATTAGATCATTAGTCGGGCATAATAGTTTTTATTGCTGAGTGTTCCATGCTTTTATGTTCAAGACAAGGTCACTAGTCCCACTAGGGTAGATGAGTCCCGAGATGATTTTTAAAAGAAAGAAATGTAGATATTTACAACTTTATATACTACTCATTTCAAGCTTGTCAGGTGAGTGTTATTTTTATATTTACTGTAAACATAATTAGATAAATTTAAAGATTACAATAAGTAGTTCAACTTCTATGCGATTCCAAGTATTTTTTTTATTGTTGTTTAGATTTAAAAGCCTATAAAGTTTGGATTCTTAGTTCTATTCCAGTCTGGGCACTAGAACCTAGGGAGCTTAGTAACAGTAGCACTCAGTTATCTTTGAATTTCTAAGATAAATCTCAAATCATTACTCTGAACTAATAACTCTAATGAAATAGCGTAATCATAAGATGGCTGGAATGGCAAAATATTTGGTGTCCATGGTCTTAGAGGCTCCTGACATTATAGGATAGAATTTTAAAGATATATAGATATACCATTGTAGTTCTGCAAGGAGGCAGGTAGCCAGCTCTTTTATGGCTATTCTACCTCATTAAATACTCACTAATATATCCCTGGAATTCGTCCAAAATTTAATAAAGAATTTGACAAAGACCACATGGAAAATCTCGCCCCCAAAGCTCGTTTATTTTAAATTTCCCATGTTCACAGATATACAGATACACAAATGATTTTTTTTTTGGGGGGGAGGGGTTCGAGAGGCCTGAAACGTAAAGATACAATTAAATCTTCTGGAGGAGTTTTTCTATGATTGAAATATTTACTCTTCGTATTTGAAGAAAAAAAGAAAGGTAAATAAGGTTAACAATAATTAAAATAAATCAAGGTAAAGAAAAATGACAATTTTTGAAGCTAAAAGAAGAAAAGAGTGTAAAGTATTTTTAGATTCAGGAAATGTCGAAAAAAGTTTTATCTGCACCATAATAAAAGAAATTTAAAAGGGATTCATATGTTCAATCTGAAGTATAGTAGTATTTTGAGTTTCATTCGATTGTTTTTCCATTATTTTTGAACATTCACTGCATTAAGCATGTAATAACGATGATTTGAATACATGCACGCACACAATTAACATCGTTTGCCGCTTGCATGTGTAAAAATATAATAATTAAAATAATGAAAAATATTAAAATTTAAAAAGATTTATTTAATAAATTATTAAAATGAGCTGAAAAGTTGCTCTGAAACCGTTCTATATCATGTGACAGCTACATTTTTTTGATTTTTAAACTGGTTTAAATATGGATTTCGTTCGATGATATACTCCGAAATTATGGAGAAAAACATTAATTGGATAACACTGATTAATTTTTGTGTGTAATTCTACTTAAAATTTTTAATTCTTTCTCAGCAAGCGTTTTGAAGACGGATTTCTTTATTCTGAATTGCGTATTTTCTTACATAGGATGTTATATATAAAATTTAGCCAAAACATGATTTTGTATACGTGTTGAACAATTAAATGCTGCCAAATAGTTGCAATAAAAACTTCTAAACAAATAAAAAAAAAATACTATTTTTACCAGTGGTTGGCCAATTTATTTTTTTAATTGATCAATTTTCCTGTATAAACTCCGAAATATAGAGCCAAATTAAAAGAATTTTATCCCATCTAAATTTCAGCAATACCAATTTCATCTTTTTTTTTTCTGTTTTCTCCACGTTGAAAAATGCGTTTTAAATTACATTTGTTAAAGTAAACACCAGTTAATATACATTTATTACAGCATGGAGACTCGGTTATATGCAGTAATGCAATATAAACAGGATTTTTCTTGAATTAGAGTAGTATTCAGCTAATTAATAAAAACGTCTATAATCTTTCCATTCAATAATTATGGTATCCGATGTATTCGAAATTTTATTTATTATGCAATTTTAAAATGTGATTGTGCAGTGAAAAAAGTTGATATTTCTCGTTACTGGGTATTTCTCCAAGTTTATTGTAGATCTGCAAGTTTGGTGATCTGCAAACGCTACAGAAATTTCGTCTGTTCTAGTCAAAAAAGTTTTTGAATTATTCTTTACATGTACATCTGGACATGGAGATGTAATTCCAAATTCTTTCTTTTTCTATCTCAGCATCCAATTATCGTCTTTCAAAGATCAAAATCATCAATATTTCGATATAGGATTTTTTGTTTGTTTATTCTTCAACTAAAGTATTTATTATAAGAGGAAACAAGAAAAAGAAAATGAATGATATTCAACTTTGGTAAATCGTATCTGAAGATCGATTCGCTCAATGCAACAAAACATGATTTATTAGTCTGTTCTTTCAAGTAATATATGGAATATGAATAATATATCAACAGCACTTCAGACATTCAAATGTATTTTGATAGCTTGATGTTTGCTTTACTTCTAGTTACCATTCCGAGGAAATTCAGAATAGTAATCATTGATCAATAAATGGGTTTTTCTAATGTTTTTCTTTCTTCTGTGATTGCTTGAAGTCAGTGACGTATTTTCAGTGGTATTTTGCGGCATTGGACAATGTACATTATGAGAAAATTCTAATAAGATGGTCAGTTTAGTTTCTTATTTGAGCACATTTATAATAGTAAGAATTATTTTAAGTTAATATATTTATCATAGTATTTGTATTTATTCATTATAATTTCGGATCAATCGCTATCCACGCTTGGATATTATATTGTTACAAACCTGCAATTCGGCTTCTCAGTATAGTTTGTTCCATCAACAGAAAGAAAGTTTTACAGTCATCTGAATGGGACGGAGTCCAAGTGTGCGTCGGAGGTCCCAGGGCTTGGCGACCATTTGGCGACTTTGCGCCAAAATAGATTATACCCGAAACTTCGAGAATTTTCCCGATCCGTCCAGTAGGAACCGAGATACGCCTCGAACGTTTCTGATTGGTTAAGAGGCTTCTAGCCCCGCCTCCTGAGACCTATAAAAGGGGCTGCAGCTGCCAGACAGAGGAGTCCAAGTCAGTAGTTCGAGTTCGAGAGCAGCGGAGTCCGAGTCGGAGAAGTCGAAGACAGAGTAGTCGGAAGCGACGAAGTCAAACTCGTGCTGAACTGAGCTGTGCGCTACTGTCTGCAGTGGATTCTGGTTGTATGCTGCTATTGTATGCTACACGTCTCGGCTGAAGATAGTCGTCTCTATGCTGTGTATAGTTGTCGTTTTTGTACTGTCCTGTGTGCCTTCGTGTAAATAAACGTTGTTGTTTTATTTTCTACTGCTGATTGAGCGTTCTTTACATCATATCACTTCCACTATCCAAACGAACCCCGGCGGAAATTTCGTAACAATATTATTGAAGTAAACATTCGGTTTTATAAATATTGTAATAATTAAGTGAAATAATTAATAATAATCTAACTACTTAATAAACTTTTAATATTATCCTAATATTTTGTCACTCATAGAATTCATACTTTTTACAAACTAGTTTACTTGGAAAACTAGGTAAATAAAAGCTTTTTATTCGATTTGTTTACTGTCCTTCTCAGACTAACTGCTCTACACAGCTGCTTATATTGTCAAATCTTCTTGAAGGCTATTAGAACATTGTATAATATAGTATTGAAATAAATATTTCCATCTAAATTTGTGATTAATCTCTCGAAATTTAAAGATAAGCATATCTCTAGAAATTTTGTAGATATGAATGAGAAATCTTGCGTGCTCATTGGTAAATTTACGAGAAACATGTTATTATTCTATATTTTTAAATTAAGGCTGATGTATAATTTTTAAAAACTTCTTAATAGTCTCCACAGAATAGAAGCCAAGTGTTTTCTTGGTTATAATTGCCCACATTATTTAATGAAATTTTGGAATTGGAGGCATATGTTTAAATATAATATTTTGGAGAAATAAAAGCTTAGACTTTTTTTAGAAAATCTGTATAATGCATTAGATATATGCACATTTCCATTTAAAAAAATGCTTCGAATGAAATGAAAAAAAAATTTGCGATATAAATATTTTTGTTATAATAATAATTTAAAATAAAAAAAATCTTTGAATATCCCTATTTAATTCGATTTTAGACCATTTAAATGGCCACCTCATGAATCTATTTATCTGTGTTCCATCGAGGCGATCAAAAGTAATGAAATTCAAAAATTTTCATTTCGGTAAGTTTTGATAACGGAAAGATTACCCTCCCTTCCTAAAATGTTAACACTGATAAGTAATTAAGTTATGAATATTTTTCGAAATATGACAAATGCGAGTTAGGAAATATATAAAAATTTAGATTAAGGTATTTTATCAACTATACATTTACCTACTCAATATAATTGTCCACCGCCGTCTCTAACATTGGACTAGAAATATCCCTATCCACATGATCAGCGTCATAATCAAAAGTGCAAATCCCAACTTCCTTGATAAGAGAATCTGCCAGGTTTATTTAATGCGAAAATTGATCGATTTATCTATGAGCGAATAAATTGAAGCACGGATAAAAGTTAGTTATTGGATCATAAAATTCCCATTCTGTTTGTATTTTTATGGCAGATTTTAGCGCGGGTCATTTAGCCGAAGTTTGTCATTTTATAGTGATTCATTCTCACTTTAAGATCAGTTAGAAGTTAATATTTTCTATCAGCATATTTTACTTTCTTGTATACGTAGTATAGAGAAATATAGTAATCACCAAACAATTCGAACCCGAGATTTTGACGAATCTCCGCGTTTTGGACCTCCTCGAGTTCGAAAAACATATTTTTATAAAATGACCGTCTGTCTGTGACAATACCTCAAAAAAACGTTAAGCTAGAAGGATGAAATTTGATATGCGATCTTTACCCCTAATTAAGAAACTTTAAAATTTCGAGCAAAATACGTTCAGAGAGAGCCTGTCTGTCCCTAATTTAACAAGATAAACTACAAAACGAAGAGAGCTAGGTAGATAAGATCCGGTATACAGCTTTAATATTTATAGTGTAAAAACCCAATAAATTTTAGACCAAATCCAAAGAGGGTTGACTATCTGTCGGTCTGTATTTGTAGAAACATATAAACGCAATAAGTGAATATATTAAATTTGGTGTAGAATTTTGTAATTACAGGTGTAGGTTTTGTTTTTGTCAAATGTTGGTTTCAATTATTTGGGAAAAGCGCATCTAAATCACAAATTCGATTTTCGGTTATTAACCGCATGCCTGGGATCACTCGCCTATAAACTCGTCAAGGATGACACGACAGATTCAGTAAAAATGCAAAAGTTAATGTTTCGTAACTATTGTAAACCAATGTCATGCAAGGCGTTCTCTGGGATAACACCTTTATTAGAGAGTATGCGAGGAAGTTTTGGGGAGTCCACGCCCACTGGTTTTTATTCGTATTTGGTTTTCCTCTTTTTCTGTTTGTAGATCACAATTTGCTTCAAATCGATTTTAGTAGTAAGTTTTTGTTTTGTATGTTCATTATATAATATAAAAGATGCATCTACAAGGGGGAAAAGTGAGCAGGAGTGAGAAGTACATCATGGACGGCCAGTAAAAGCCAAATGACATTTAATCAGGTCTGAAGTATGGTTGACATGATAAAAAACTGTCTAGACGGACACATTTTTGAGTTAAATATAATTCGTCATGTCTTCCCATTTGGAAGTGAAGCATGTCCCAAAATAATTGCAGTATTTGAATTTGCCGCCTTCAGTAAAGTGTTGGCAACCCTATTAAAAAAAACCATTTGACAGCTGACAGTTTAAAGTTAGTAAAAATGGAGCGTTACGCGATAAAACAAAGTGTTAACGCAAGATTTGAATTAAATAAACACATTTTTTTCCCTTTAAATTGTTATATTTTTTGAATCGTAATGTGTATGTATGGAGTAACACATTAGAAAAATGGTTTTACGTCTTTGCTGGAACATAATCACTCTTTTATCTAAATCTTCTTTGACCATTTTGCATAAATATGGCTGAGTTTCGTTGATGCAGCGTTGAATTTCCACCTTCAATGCATGCGTGTTTGTGGGCTTGTTGGCACAGGCCTTTGACTTCAAATAACTCCATAAAAAGAAATCCAATTGTGTTAAATCACACATTCTAAGGGCCGATTTTCAACTGTTCGAACTGTGGCCTCCAAACTTTAATTATTTTTGAAATATTGTTGAACAATGAAAACGTTCTATCGTGTGACGCCAAATTTTTACAAATCCAAAACTATCAGATAAAATGGTTTTTAAAATAGGGTTGCCAACACTTTACTGCACGAATGGTGGCAAATTCATATCTTGCATTATTTTTGGGACACACTTTATATAATCTTCCTAACTGGAAATAAGAAATTTCCACCTCTAATAAATAAATTAAAAAAAAAATTAACTTGCATAAGATTAAAGTAGATACGATTAAGCCTGTATAATAAACTTCCTTGAAAGAATATATTTTAATTACATACTACATAAGTTGAAAATTCTACCATGTGGACTATTTAAAAGTATAAGTTTAGATAAATTTCTACAATCCAATTATAAATTCGAACCAATTTCCTATTTGCATTAAGTAATCTTCTGACAAATACAGAATTTTTCTCTATAACTTAAAGTACCATACCTTGCATCATTGTTTCTCTTTTTCATGGTCACATTTTACGCTTTTAGGCATTTGGATTTTGAACACATTCCATGTTCCGATTTTATTTTAAATTGATACAAATATTTTAATTCTATGAGTGGGTTGCAGCTTACCCAAAGATGACTTTTGTGCCATAAAATACAAACTCAACTCCGTTACTAAAAAGAATTATGAAGACTAGATAAAGCAAGCTTCTCGTTACACATGAGTATATACGAATAAAAAGGAAGTTACAGATAAAATTTTACTTCCTCGAAATCATCATTTCAAGATCTACTCGGAGCTAAGAATTTCGAGCCTTCTCCACCTTTTTCCGCTAACTAAATCGTTAATATAAAACATCTTTTCAATTTTAGGCATGCTCATACGGATTAAAAAGAGTGAGAGAACAGCTGTCTGAAGTTTTCGCAATACGTGAGAACTTTTTCTACGAAAGAACTTGATCCATGAAAGTGAGACGGGAAATGCGGTTTGAATGGTACTCTTCTCTAGGATTGCGAGACGCGGTGTGTGGTTTATGTCAGAAACATTTCTAGGGAACACTTTGTATTTCTTTGGAATTTGAGTTTCGGCCTTCAATTTTACTTTGAGTCACAGTTCGATAGAATACCAAGGAAATATTTGAACAGAAAGTTTTGGGTAATTATTTTCTTAAATGTTGAATTGTCGAAATAAAACAAATAGATAAAAGATGACATAAAATTTTTTTTGTTATTAACTTCTTTATAGCGGATTCATTCCTTGTTTTAGCTTTTTGATTTTGAGAAATCACAGATCAAATCTTAAAATTTTTTTGATAAAATTATTTAATTAAACTTATTAACTAAGAATAAAAACTTTTTATGATTTTGAATAATTTATTTCATTTATATTAATGCCCTATTTTATACCAATAATAAGGCTATTTCTTAAATGTACTTTTGAACAGAGGTCAGAAGACTAGTTATACCGTAAATGTCGCCTCTATTTTAATAATTTTAAACATGTAATTAAAAATGTAGTAATTTAAAACTTAAGAACAGATGATGGAATATGAATGTGGATAATGATGTGAATATTTTTCAGTTGCCTATTTTATATCTATGAATTTCTTCTGTTAATCTTATAATTATTAAATTCAATGGAATTATGATTCAGTATTTAAAAGCCAACACATGCAGGCAATATATTCTGTCTTATTAAGGAAAGAATCAACATCAGGAATCGAGAATAATTTCGATGAAGATATTTTTAATATTTGGAAGTGTAGCGACATGCTTTCAGGCTTTTGAAATAAGAAATTTATTTTTGAATTATTCAAATTTTTGTCTGAATTAAATTTATAATAACAATATATAACAATTATAATAACAATAATAAACGATTTATAACAATTTATAAACAATAATTTCATCCAGAAACACCATCTTCCATTGGAAAATGGAATAATATGAATTGTTGCAAATAAAATAAAAATATAAAATAATGAATCTTTTAAATCTTGGCACCTGGATACGGCTGGAAAAAAATTCCTCTTCCTTAAATTTTTGCTATAATAAAAGAAAGAAAGGAAGAAAAATATCAATTGATGAAAAAAAATAATATTTCCATTACTTTAAACTTCTAAAACTTTAAGAATCCAATTATTGCATTTATACGAAAAATAGCTAAAATTTATCCATTTTTTTTATTGTTACTCTATTAAAGTGTCTAATTACCTAACAATGAATGCAACAAAATCCGCTCAAAGTAAATGTTACTTATAGAGAAGAAAAAAAATTGTATTTGAATCACAGATTTAGTGGAAATTTTTCATTTTTAACATGGAATGTTCAAAAACAATTTCAATATTATTCGTTTAGTTTCGTAAGGCTACACTTAAGCTGTTCTTGTTACTTTCTAACAATATTGAGCAATTTGGTGAAAAAAGAGATTCCATCTGCTGTTCAAAAAGAAAATGATGAAGCTTTGGGTTTGTGCCTTTGAGAGTTTGACAAAAGAAACATTTTTAAAATAATTGAGAATATTCGAATAAAAAAGATAAGAAAAGAATAGGAATCTTCGATATTGTTGAAGATCAAAATCTTCTTTCCTAGAATTGCAATTTCAAGACCAATTCTGAACTTAACGTTGAAATAAATATCAAAAGAAAAAGAATTTTGATTATTTTCGACAGGATTCAGTTTTCTAAAGCACTGATATTAGCACTTCAAAATAAATAAATAGCTTCTATGAAATAAATAATATAACTTCATATTGCAAAAAGTTATTAAATGCACGTGGGCAAAAATTGAATAGCCAGACGAGAAACAATCAAATTGAATTTTAGGAAGAGAAAAATTTATTGGAAATATTATGTAAAAATTCATAATAAGAAAATTCCAGAAGTTGAACGTGCTTTACTTCATTTAATTTGTATATTTATTATAAAAACATCACTGTGAGCGTTCTTTTTTTGCTCCGTCTTTCTTTTACCATTAAAAAAAATACCCAATGGGAGTATTCTTCCCAAAACTTTCTTGCATGCTCTCTAATAAACTTGCCATGTCGGAGAATATCTTACATGGCACTGGTGTACTATAGTTATGAAATATTAACTTCTGGTGTGTATTTAGCATTTTTACTGAATCTATCATATTATTCTTGGGGAGTTATTTGGCGGTTAATCCCTGGCATGTGTTAATGGTATTTGAAAATCGAATTTGTTTTAGACATGTTGTTTTTCTCAATCGATTGAAAAAAAATTGCACTTGCAGTCACAAAATCTCATACCAAATTTAATATATTTAAATCATCGTGTTTTTGAATTATGGCTGTTACAATCTTCTGAAAATACAGACCGGCAGACAATCAACCCGTAGTTGGTTTTGGATTGGAATTTGTAAAGTGTTTATACTATAGATAATAAATCTTGTGCCAAATTTTATTTAACTCTCTTCTAATTTTTAATTATGTTAATTTATATTCTTTTTAATTATCGTGTTAACTTATATTCTAACAGCCGGGCAGACGGATTTCCTCTGAACAGATTTTACTCAAAATCTGACAGAAATATGCAAATTTAGAATAAAGGTCGTATACGAAATTTCAACTGACTAGCGTAATGCGCTTTTGAATTATCTTTGTCACAAATAGACAGATAATCAGACAGACATTTCCTAAATTGTGATTTCCGAACTCAGGAAGATCTAAAACGTCAAAATCCCGAGTACGAATTTTTCGACGATTAATATACTTTCTCTATACTACATATGCGAGAAAGTAATAATCAGAATCATTTCCTTAAATTGTATTCTATTCGGGATAGTCTAAATTTTTTTGACTTCCGCCAGCATATACAAATAAATAGAAAGAGAGAATAGCTGTCCCAAATTTTTTCAATAGGTGAGAAAAAAAAACTTATGACCTTTTTTATATAAAAACTTTATTTATACAAGTGAGATAGCAAATATTGAAAGGAACAATATTCTTTTTCGCCAGCATTGCAAGGTGTGGTGTGGCATATGTCAGGGATATTTCAGGATGTTGTGTTTATTCTTTTGGAATCTGAGATGTGTTAAGTATACTCAGTCACGATTCAAAACTTTAAGCAAATATTTTTACAATGCTTTTTTGGTTAGTTACTTCTTAACGAATGAAACGAATGTTGAAGTTAAATAAATACAAAAATAGTAAGTTTTTTTTTCTTTTATAATGAATATTCATTTGCTGTTTGCTTTTGAAGTTTCATACATTGTTTGAAATTTGTCTATCTACAGTTATTTTTTGATTATCTAATTTAGGTTACTAGTCAAAACAATAAAATATGTTTGCATGGTTTTTTTGATAATCATTATACTTTTTTTTAATCGTTGAACGAAAATGTAATGTGTCATGCAAATGTAAACTTACACTTACGAGAGTGTAAGTGTGAAGTTAGTTTTGGTTCTATGTTCATAAATCATGAAATCACCAGAAAGGTGGCAAAAAAAAAAAAAAAGAAAAAAAATAATTCGGAAAGGATGGAAGATATTTGAACATTTTTTGTTTAGAAAGTTTTTTTTTTACAATAAAAATCCAAATTATTTTCTTGTATACTCGAGATTTAAATTTAAATCATTTCTATTTGCTTTATAAAAACAAATAAGTGGTAATTTTTCCAATTTATTCTCCTCAAGAATGTTTAAATTTTATTTTTCCCATTTAAATTCATTGTGATTTAAAGAACTGCCTGTCTAATAGATTTTATGAAGTTTTATTTTTTTATACCGTCTTTCCTCATAGCACTGTTTGGTATTAACAAAATTATCATTTAAAAATTTTCAGTAGAGCTTTTTAATACTAATGTTAAAATTATAAGATTGTTAAAGAATTATCTTAAAATATTTTTTTCTGTGAAATAAAGATTACCAAAATTCGTGTTATAGAAATATTTCATGATCATAGAGATTTCTTCAAGCCTCTGCTTGATTTTACATGAAGTGCAATTTAAATTTAGTTGGAAAACATTATTTGCATTTAATATAGAAAATTAAATTTATCTGTCAGACGATAACAGAATTGTTTTATCGCCATTTCGACGATGCCGATGATTTCTGTAAGATTCCAATATAATATGAATTCTGCATAGCCAGAAATCTTGATACTAGTACATAAAAACAGCTCTTATAGTACTGTATCTCTAGGATCTACAGTTTGCAAGAACGTTGCGACATTATATCCTCTTTACGAAAAAAACGTTTTTGGAAACGAACATCGATATTTGTATATGTTTGAACACAAAGTTTAAAATGCCTACCACGCTTATTGAGATATACTTGTGCGTGCTATGGAATGTCGTCAATTATGTTTGCATCATATTAAAAACTGCATTTTGTAAATAGCAATAATCTTCGCATGATGATAATGCATTTCATTCGTGAATATAGCGACGTGTACTTTGTTCTATGCAATGATCATGCTTCGGGAATTGCTACGGATTGTGCTTGTTGCTATCCATCGTGTCATTTTTCTGATGCCAAAATCATCCGTAGGATGAGCAATAAACCGAGAAATACTGGAAGTGTCGATTCGTCACTCAATCCCTTACTAGCACAAAATATTTTCGAATATCTCCACGATGTTCTCTGATATCCTGAATATCGGACAATATTGTAAAGACGTTGTACCAATGTTATTGGGCACTTCGTGCTAATAAGATATAGACGAATATGGTGGAAGAACATGTGGTGGGATTACGCCAGCACAGAACACAATATTACAGCGAGTGGAAGAAACTTTCGAGTTTAGACAATATGCATTAACCAGGAAGCTGAATGAGAGTAGCAGAATTGAACACAGGTTGTTAAAGTCTGAGAGGCTGTATCTATTTCATACACAACCATTCCAGGTATACATTTCAATGACTTTCAGCGATTCATTTACTTTTGTGAATGATTATAGTAACAACATGAAACCACCGATATGCTGTCATTGCCATATTTCATGTCGATGAATGCTTCTCAAGTGTTGGGATCATCAAAGTCCAATCTTTTTGTCTTCCGCCCAAAGAGACATAGGTCCACGGATAATAAATTTCTGGGTTTATTTTGTTTTGTTCCCATCCCAAAAGTTAAAAGGAACTTGTAAAATTGCTCCATCTTGGAATTTTTGCAAGAGGATGAGAAACTTTATTATGCTCTTTTTAATTGGGGTATAATCTATTTTAAAATTGAAGCATATTTTTAAAAAAACTGTTAGCTGTAATAGAATTTGAATATGCAATTTCATTATATAATATATAGTTCTTTTTAAAAAACTGTCGGGATGTAAGTATCTTCTACTGTCTATTAATTGTAAGTGTTCCGGTAATAACGATAAAAAAAATCATAAATATAAAATTTATTCTCACATTCTCACTTTATTTTGTCGTAAGAAATGAACCGCAGAATACGCAATGATAAAAAAAATGAATAATGAAATATTTAAGTAGAAAAATGTTGATGACAGAAAGAAAACATTGCAAAATATAATAACGGATAACGACGCCTTACTCTACGAGACACCATTAAATACTGGTAGGAAAATACAGCTAACGAAAACACAAGGCAACATTTGCCGAATTCGGCAACACACATACAATAATAAATCGCTAATTAAACAAGAGAAATAGCACAATAGCGCTTGGCACACTCAATTGTAATACGATTAGACTCAAAACAATCTACTAGACCTTTATGTGAGCGCATCGTCCTTGTGTATCCCAATAGATTTTGATTCGTTAAAAAGATTCGTGGATCTTGGTTCCTAATGCAATTATCACGATATTTCTTGTATTCTTCAAAACTTGCATCTCATCGCGAAGTATCCACATTTATCACCAAAGTCATGGGTCATTGACTAAGTGTTCATTAAGAATATCTGTAAATTTCTCTTTTCAGAGATAAAGCTTTTGCAGAAAAGCAATATTACAAATTCGCGACACTATGCATAGTTTTTTTAAAAATATGACATTTTTCAGTTTAAAATCAGCGATTAATTGGAGAAGAATTGATAGCATTGTTTCATGCTCTTTTAATTATTGCTATAAATAAATAAGTTTACGCAAGTATCCATAGAGTATTTAGAAGAATAAAAAGTAAATTGAGAGCAAATTATGTAGATTCACGATTTGTGTATAGACACTAAAGGCATTTTGAAATAACTAAATTTCAAAAAGGTAATATTTTATTCAAAATCCTATAAAAGATCTAACTTCTAGTGTGTCAATCTCCGCTATCATGGCCATGCATAAGTTATCTATTTCGTTCTATTGACTTTTACAAATTTAAACTTTTCAAAACCTTCATTTATAAAATATATATTCTTAACAGAAGCCCCAAAATTTTGTCAATACTCAAGCGAAACGACTTTATACAGCGCAAGTTCGATAAACTTTTCATATCTACTACTATTAGGCTACGAATAATTTCATATCTTCGATATTTTGTTTTCTGAAAGGTAGCCCACGAAATAACGGAAAAGAATATTCTGCAACGCACGTATTCCGATATTCTCCCACGGTTACGAGGAAGCGCATGTGAAGGAGGTTTACTCCGTAGTTCGGCGTCTTTATATTTGGATAGGAAATGGCAACAGAGGCACGATGTACCTGCACGAGTCTTGGAGTATTCAGAAGTTGAAGGAGAATTCGATGATGGCCCACTCGTAATCTTACCGTATGAATGATAGATGCGTGACGGCCAATGGGAGGGTGGGTTGGAATGTAATCCCGTAAGGGATTCGGTATTTAAGAAGCGGAATTTTTTTTATATTTTCGATGGTGAAGATTTGTAATTGATTGGGTTTACGATTTGGATTGCATACGATTGGGAAGATTGTAAGACATACATCGGTAAATTTTATTATTTACAAATTATGTTTCAATGATGCTGTTGGAATATTATGTAGGCTCTTCTGCTTGGGCCATTTAGACTTCTCCACTTTTTCTTTTTATGCCTGCTCTTTTGGCTGTTTTTAGCTTCTAGTACACAAGATTATGAAACAAATTTTTTTTGAATAGCTAGTCCTTTGATAGCTATTTAAATTCTATTTTTAATTTCATTTATGAGCTTTTACCTCTGTAACGCCACTTTTGGCACACACCTAATATGATTGGGTTGCTACTAACTTAACCATTTGAAATGTATCGAATATTGGGAAAAATGTTGCAGAATAAACAATTTTCGAGCTCATTTGGCCGGAAATATTTGAAATAGATACGATTGCGCAGTAGAGTCAATTCATAGTCACGTGATATGCGTCAACTGTATCCTGTTAATTTGCTTTTGGAACGATAATGGATTATAAAAAAAAAGCAATATTATATAATGTAAGAACACAGCAAATTATTGTTTTCTGTTCGTCATCTATAACAAAATAATTTGCCGTTATAGATGATGAAAATAGAAATATTTTTCATGAACTTTAGCATTATTTCAATTACCTGTCTTAATAACCATTAACTTCTTATGTAAGTTAATAATTTTTAATGAAATTATTTTACTTAGTTATAATTATGTTCAATTAAAGAGTCAACTGCTTATTCTGCATTCATTATTTTGAATAACATTTAAGAAATTTTATTCATTACTATTTTCAATTAATATTTAAGGGACTGAATAATAAAAAAATATTCATTTACCAAAAAATATTTTACATTATTTTTTTAAGTATAGTTTAGATTCTAAGAAACTCAATTTACTGCAAACTTATTCCATTTTCCACATACATTATTTTTACTATAACTGATATTTTTTTTTTTTGCTGCAAAGACCAATTTGTCTTATTTAACTTAAGCTAGAAGTTTTACATGCATGACTTATTTTACTTATATGCCTGTTTTAGAATTTATAATGTAACCTGTTATAATGTATTACTATATCATTGTGTTTGTGGTGGATAAGATGAATAGTGCGGACCACTTTAAAGTTAAAACAAACACTTTTATTTCATGTCGATGTAAGAAATTATACTCTAGGATATTGTCAATGTAATCTTTTATATATGCACGAATACAAATTACGGTTAGAGCTAATATATGGGTATGAAAGAGTTAGTTGGAATGTTGTTATATAACTAATGGATAATCATTAAGATTCAAGATTCCCAAACATTACTTATATTGACGAATATTTATGCTTAAAAGTATATTATATATAAATTTCAAAATTAATGCAGTTAGGAGCTGAAAAAGTGGCAGAGTCAGTTATTTAATTCTGAAATGTCTAACATTTTAATTGGATTAAATAAAAACTCTTAAATTTTATCAAGAAACTTGGAATCCATTAAAATTACAATTTCGGTTATTCTAGAATTAAAAAAAAAATTGTCTTTTTAAGATACAAGGATCTTAAATAGACGAATTTTAGATACTGTAATTACAGAAAGTATAAAATCCTTTAGTCATATTATCCTTCATTTCCAGATATATTTTTATTGACTCAAGGAAAATTATCAAATGTGTTGAAAAAAACAATGAGTTTACTCCATCAGAAAAACAAGAGAAAGTGCGAGGCTATGTTTTATTATATATTCTTTTTAAATGAAAGTATCGAGTGTTTTTTTGCGAAGAAAGGAAGAGGAAGAAAGTTGTTACAGAGCCTAAATAGCGATGTATGGCAAAGTACTTATGGGTATTTTTTTTCTGCACATAAAACTGATTGAAGAAGAAAGGCAGCAAACTGAATCTCTAGAACTCTTTAAAGAAAAGTTATACGATAGGGAGTGAATCCTGTTGCTCTTCTTTACGTTAGAGATATTTTAGATATATTTTTCGCCTGAGTACAGTTTGGAGAAACTGAAGAAGAAATTGTGTATTTGGCATAAAAAAGCAAACAGTGTCTTTTTTAATTTTCAAGCTTTAATTAAAAACTATTTTGCACATACACGACTGATTAATTAAGCAGAAGTAATGATTTAATAATAAATCTAAGATAACAGAATAAGTCTCAATTTGCAGAGTTCAATAAATTCTTTATTTGAAAAATCGTTTTCATATATAATCACTGTCATAGAATACATTGTTACTGATTACTTCACTTGAATTCCACTACTAATAAGTCCGTAAATTCACGGGGTTTGTTTACAGTTGGTATATGGTGTGAAAACAATCAGTAGGCCTCAATAACATACGACGATGACTTCGATTAAACACGAAGACAAGGACAGCACAGAGACGACACTTGTACACAGGTGAGACGAACACAAGCAACAGACAGTTGCAAACCACAACATACAGTAGCCCATAAGTAGTAATCGGTAGCAATAACATCCACAGCAGACAAAGGGGCCAGACAGAATTCAGCAGGAGAGGGAATTTTCATAGCTTTACTCTAGTCTCTCCAAACGACTGCAATTCTCCACTGTCTCCTCGCTTTAACTGTATCCAGCTGCCGACACACTACTACACGACTGGCTACTCCACACACGACACTATCCTGTTTTCACAATAAACGCCAAGATTCGGCACACAGATCAGCGATCGTTTAAACTCCACACAACGCTTGTTCTTCGTTGCTTTGTTATCCTCTCAAGACTCGATAATTGTCTACGACTCCGACTAACTTCAGCTTGACACTGCCGACCTTTTATAGTTCTCCGGAGGCGGGTAGAGAAGGTTCTGAACCAATCAGGAGTATCTCAGCTCCCATTGGCTCAGTTGCAAAAATTCTGGAAGTTTCTAGTAATATCTATTTTATTGCCAAATGAATCGCCAAATAGTCTCCAAGTTTGTCGCCAAGCTTTGAGATCACTGACACGCTACTCGATCAGCACTCGTCAAAGCTGATCGAAAAACGATCTTTCCAGTGATTGGACTAACCATGCTGGGAAGCAGTATTACAGGTTTGTAACAATATTTTCAGATTACTTGCTTCTGATTTTAAATTACTTTTAGTTTAATTGTAATACTTAAGAATTCCTTTGCGTAAAAGAGAATTTGTAATTTTTTCCTTTGAACATTTTGGCTACATATGCCAACCATATTATTAAAAACTCACGCCTTTTTTTATATAGTTTCTCTAATAAGCATCCACGTTTTGATTCTAACAATATCTGAAACTGATTTCGGCTAAATGCATTATTGCCGAAACTGAATGGTTTGTGCTATGCAGGAATCCCATGGTAGTCAACATGTTAAGAGCCATGGTATGTTGGGGAAAGAATTTTGTCATTGTAACCGGAAGTTTGTAGATTTGACACGTTTCCCATAAAATACAACCGTGCATTTTGAATAAGAACATATTTATAAGAGTTCTTGTGTTTTTTTTTAGTTCAGAAAACTTATTATTATATATTTGGCTGGAAATTTATTTTTGAAAATTATTGCAGTTTATTCAAAATACTTGAACAGAAATTAATTTACATTCTTTAACTCTCCTCTTTGAATTCTTTCATCAACTTGAATATGGAATTCATGCCTAGAGTTTTGTTTTTTAAACTCTAGATTTAGGATATGGATTTTTATTTTTTTAAATAAAGAGTAACATTTTCTAATGAAACTGTCTATTTCTATGGAGATTTAAAGTGTTTTTTTGAGGCAGCAGAAATAGATCTCCAAAACAAAGAGCACGATTTAACTTTTTTCTAAACAAGCATCTGTTAACAGATGTCTGCAGCAATACATAATTTTATTTAGTTTAAAATATTAAATGTATCTGTTGCATTTTAAAATTATTTCATTCAACTACGAATGATAAAGTTATAAAGATAAAAAATATTTCGAACTCCGTGTATATTTGACTTCACTCCTATCTTACTTCCATTTATTAACAACGGAATGAAAGCGAAATAGATCTTTATTCTATTTTATTATGGAAGCAACTTTTATTTCTATTACATTTATTCTGAGAATTATTCCATTTTAGATAATTTTAATCTTAACAATTTGTCTTCATAATTGTGCCATAGAATTTTGTGAAAGAATGAAATTGAATGAAGTTATAGAAACAAACCAAAGAGAATACTTTGTTTACTGTCATATTTATATCACAGACACAACTTATCAAAATAACTTGTGCTGTATAAGGGGTTTTCAGAACTGTTCACAAACCACTTACCAAGACAACAAGAATACTGCTATAAACTTTGAGAAACTGCTTACTCAGCTGAGATTGATAATGAAGTAGTAAGCCTTTAGTTGCCATAGTAATCTCATTTGACTTGTTCTTTATCTTACTGTATCAGTTTAGTATCGCACGGAATTGATGCAAATCGGAGTGTAGCATAGTTCATTAAAAAAATGAAATGATCATTTATTTGTAAAAATTCTTTTATTTAAACATGAGAGAATATATTTTGTGTTGCACTAATCAAAATTCATCATTTAGTTGCTGAATATAGCATTATGAATTTAAGTTAGAAATATAATTTTGTTGAAGGATGAAAAATTTCAGTTGGTTGGAATACAGTTGGAATTCAGTCAGTTGAAAAGAGGAATACGTGATTACTTAAACTGCTTTTGATATTGGATTATTCATCTATAGGGTAAGAGACTGTGTTAGTTTAAAATAAGATAATGAATACAAATCATGACGAATTTACGAAGCCTTAATAATACTGTAACGCAATTAAGTGCGATAGAGATTTACAATATTCATAATAAATGCTGAGTGCATGCTAGGTCAATGATCCACAACCTTGATGCCAGACTTGGCAATCATTTGGCGATTTGGCAAACGAATTAAGCGACTTTGGCAAAGAATTGAATATTCCAAAAATTTCAAAATCTATAGCGATATCTTTATTAGAAGCTTAGATCAGAAACCTTCTAGAAATTTTTTACATTGTTGGGAGGCAGTAGCAAGTAAAGTTAGTACAGAAGGAGTGGGTTCTTTCCTTGGAGTACTGATTGTTGAGCAAATTTTTGAGCTGGGCTTTGTCTGCTTGTTTTAAATCTGTACAAATGCTGCTTTTTGAATAAGCTTCGGGTTTCTACTCTTGCTCCGTATCTTCTTGCGGAATAAAGCCTCATTTTCTGTTAATCCTGATGATGAAATTCTTTCATCATACACACATTGGAGGATTTCTCAACAATACCTTGAACGGTGGAATTTCACTCGCTTAACCTGCAATTTAAGATTCCACAAGGGTGTAAATGTACTTTATTTATTTAAGCGCTGAAAATGTAGTGTTGAAACTTTAAACATTTGATTATATAATTTTAATTGTTGATGATCTATTTCAATTCCTCTTTACCACTTGTTTTGTATAGTTTTAATTATAAATTTAAAATCAACTTTAAAACTAGATTATTAAAAAAAATATCGATTTATTTATTGGGTGCATTTAAATGTGGTTTTACCTCCTTGAAGTTATTTTTCACGTTATTTACTTTAGTTTTTCATTTTTTTTTAAAGCCAGCCATTTATATATAAAGGTATCTAACTTTTAACTCGCATTTAATATGACGGTAGTAATTCTAATTCATTACTTACTTGTTAAGGCTTCAGCTTATTTGTAATCAATATCCACTGTACAGAGTTTTTAGAGCTCGTATTTTCTTTGGAACTGCAAATATTATAAAGTATTCATTTCTACTACATCAATCTAAAAAACAAATTAGTGCATATTATTCAGTTTTGGCTTCACCTTACATTATTAATATGTCTGAAGTTTTGAGAGAATACATTATCTTTTATCTTAAAGTTTAATTTTCTAAAAAAACATTTAGCTACCGAATTCCGAATTAATTATTTCTGTCAAACAATTCTTTATATTATAATAGATTTCTCTCATGCAGAAAGACTCCTCTAATTATCTCAGTTATATGAAAGATGACAAAAATTTCGAATGAATAAATTTTTGAGTTCGTGCGTACAAAAATTCAGCTCCTTCTTAATCAAACAATAAATACCGCCTCCTCTTTAATCGAAAGACAAAAGGTGACCCCTCTCAAATCTTTTATAAATTTCGATACTTCGCAGTGTTCCAAAATTTACGTAGAGGGGAAAAGTTTTAAGATATTGTTCGTAAAGCAAAATCAAAAATTCTGTTTATCTATCTCTTTTCCAAACAATGTGCCTGGTTTGCATAGTAATAAATCCGTACTCAAGACTTAAATTCAGATCTCTTTCCTTTGAGGTAGAAATGTTAAACATAAAGAACTTTTTATTAGGATACAAGGATATGAATGGAATCTCATTTATCTATTTATTACTTTTGCTTTTATTTTGAAGTTAGCGAGGATAATAATGTGTAAATTTTTATGACAAACAAATTAAAGTCTTGAATAAACTATTTAGAGACGTTATTTTACATTTTTATGGTAAATAAATAGGTAGGAGTTTGAATAACATATTAAAACTAAGAATTACGTGCAATAGTTGGGCATTTGGTGCTTGCTTTCGCTTAATTCTTTGTTTCAAAAATACAGAGGCAGTGCGTTTTCTTTTATTTATAGGGTTCAATCGAGTTTCCTTTTCTTACAACAATGCTCCATGATCTATTGCTTTTCATTTAAATTTTGCATATAATTTTAATAAAGCCATTGATAGAATGGCTTCTATCTTCATTTTGTACTGTTTCAAAGTCCAAGAGTCGACCATGACTCTTTTTTTCTCCCTGAGCTATTGTTTTCGAAGATACGAGGGGTGATACAAAAAAAAAGTTTACAAGCAGCAGTATTTGGAAAGTAGAAATTGTGGATGGGAATATTGTTACCCAGAGTGGCGAAAGATGGCGCTAGTTGTCTTGGACCGGTCGTTCGAGCAGACAGTGATAGCACAGAGAATAGAAACAGCGACAGTAGTGGTCTCGCACGGAGGTGTGAGCCGCGATACAATTTCTATGGGCCAAGAATGTGTCCCCATCGGACATTCACAGACAAATCGTTGAAGTGTACGGGGGCGAAGTAATGAGTAGAAAACAGGTGGCGAAATGGTGTCGTTCTTTTGAAGAGGGCAGAGAGATTGCTGGAAAAGTTTAGGTGGAGGTCTGAAGTCGCCCCGATTTGGTTCCCAGTGAATATTTCCGTTTCCTGGCATTGAAGAAACATTTATCCGAAACAAGGTTTATCCGAAAAAAAAATGTAGAGGAGTGGCTCAATTGCCAAGGATCTGATTATTACGAAGACGGATTAAACAAATTGGTCCAGTGGTGTGATAAATGCCTCAACAGGTTGGATGATTATGTAGAGAAGTAAACGCCACATAAGTCTCTTAATTACATTTGTATCTTGGGTCTATTGTTATTAAAGCATTTTTCCTTTGCCTTGTAAACTTTTTTTGGATCACCCCTCCTACATTCTTGATAATAAGAGGTTTATGTTATCACCATGATGGAGTACTGAGGGCATTACCTATTTTGTATACTAAGATATGGGCCGTTGAGGTTGTTGGTTTGGAGGGGGATGATGTACGGTGACGTGATCGCTACAATTATTGCCTATTTCTTAGCCACCTAAATTGATGGATTCGTTGCGCTTGAAATTTTTTGAACAAGGGATCATGAAAATCCTCAAATACCATGATATATTGTCTTTGGACGGATTTTATCATATTCCTTTTCCAGTAAAATAAAACTACACGAGCTAAAAATTAAAAAAAATATATATGTGTGTGCCAACAATGTGGATATGTTGCTCTTTTGAGTATATTCTGTTTAAAGGATGTTTTAAAACGCTTAATTACCTGCGGTCTGTCCATATTTTCATCTTTTATATCTCTGCATTAGGTATGCTACATTTCCGGATTCGGCCGAGAAAAGCATATTTTTTTGTTCCTTTTATAGTCCTATCGAATTTAGGACAATATTTGAATAGCTACTTGTTTGCTGTGTTTACATGGACTGTTTACAATATGTTATACCCTTGAGAGAAGGGCGTAACATATTTCAAAGCTATTAACTCTCAATTCTTCGCGACATGGAACTTTTAAATATTTATTTAGGACCATGCACATTTTAGCGGTTTAAACAGAAAATGAGCATATTCCTTATGAAGTTTTGAAAAAAAGGAAATTCCAAAATTGTTGCCCTAATAATTTTCTAATTTTTCCGTTTTCTTATTTGATTTTTAAGAATCATAGTCTGAAACACATGTAACAGGGCATTAAATGGATGTTGCTTTCTTTACAATACTTTAAAGATGGCCTTTATTTATGACGATGGCGATGAACTACTCTGGCACATCAGGAGAAAAGAATCTGTTTACAAAATTTGCTCTCCTGTTAATTGCTTGTAATCCTCCTTCCAGGAAAGGGAAAAGTGGACTTTTGAAGATTAGAAAGTATTAGCAGAATGGATGAATAAATTCAGCAAGTTTTAAATTTTATAAAAATATTAGCATTTAGCAATATAAAATATTATTTTTGCAATTATTTTGAATTTGAAAATAAAAATTTAAATTGTATGTTAAGATAATCTCGGATGTTTTGAGAAGAGGATTCTCATATAACATAAATTCATGTCAAGAGAAAAATATTGTTATTAATTAGCGGAGAAAGATTTAAAATTCGCCAAATGTAATTTTACAACCTTATGAGATCCCTTTTGTTTAAACATTTTGTTTGTTGTTTGTTTCCGGCAACGAAATTATCGCCAATTCTTCAACGTTAATTAAGTAGCACCAAAATTGTGATTTTAGCTCATATAACGCAATATTTCGTATTACGAGAGGATAAATTCAAAAATTTCATATACTCTTTTATCTGTTTTAGTACAAAGAGTCAGGTCTCTCTAATTTCAGTTAGAATGTTTTTTTTTTGTCTTAGTTGGTCCTGAAGCTTCCAATTTGGAATTTCGCTTCGATCAGTCTACAGATTTGATTATATGCCCCATGTAATGCGATTTTCTGGTACAAAAAACATATCTCCTATGTCGAATGAAAGCTCATTATATTTGCAAAACATACTGCTTTAATTAATCGTTTATCTTGAAATAAATTTCAAAATAAACAATTATTACTAGAAAAATAGAATTAAAACCAGAAAAATAAAACCACAGGTCATTTCAAGCATGTGTGTCGATTTTTACCTCTCTACTTACATTATTCCGTAAATTATTGCATTTTCGAATGTTAACGGACTTTTGATTCTCTAGGTATGTCTCATATAACATGATATTCTACAACAGAAAACATATCACCCACGTCGAATGGAAGTTCACTGTATTTGCAAAATATATTGTTTTAGTTTATCGTTTATCTTGAAATAAGATAAGTTTCAAAATAAACGATTATTACCAGAAAAGTCCATTTCTCAATGCCTTGAACAATATTTCTTCCATTCCTTCTAATACAGATCCATATCGTCATTTTTCAAACGCAGAAATTCATCAACGTTTTCAAACAGAATTTTTCGATGACATTTCTGTTGAAGCTGTTATAGGAGAAAGCAAGAAAAATGAAGTTTAAATGATGTTCAACTTAAATGAAGTAGAAGGCACCATCTTTGGCGATTCGTATCTGATATGGATTGATTCTCCGTAACAAAACAAGATTTATTGGTTTGTTGTTTCAAATGATGGATGAAGCTTGAACTCTACATCAGCTCAGACATTCAAATGCATTTTGAGTGCTTAATCTTATTTTTATTTCTGGTTGCCTATTAATGTAGTAGAACTGTAGTTATTGACTGTTATTTCCTGAACATGAAATTTATGCCTTGTAATGATCAAATACTAGCAAATATTCATGACAATGACATGATGATAATATCACAATATGAAAATTGTAGTTAATAGGTATTGTGATCATGAAAAAAATAGTGATAAAATAATGCTACAAATTTTATCTTTCCTAAATAAAGAGGGCGATATTTTAGTCTAACTCCTTCAAAGAACTTTAACCACAACTCCGACAAATTACCATATTGACACATATTTTTCACTCCATTTATTTCCAATTTCACTTTCCTTTCCTTTTTTTGAAAGATTTATATTATAACTTATGTATAATTCATCTTTGTTTTACAATTTTTCTGTGAAGTGTGCCAATTAACATCGAATAAAGGACATGAATCTATTCGCTGTGATCTTATCCTAACAGCTAATGTGTAAACCATTAGAGATAGACATTAATTTTTATTTTGGAAAAACCCCAAATGGAATAATGAATTATATTTTGTTATATAAAATTTCTAACTCATTAACATTTAAGAAAGTTTTCTTTCTTCTAAGATCAAAACTTCCTAAAATAGCCCTAGTGTTGCTTTACAAAGGGATGTTAATATAATTAAACTAAACATCTAAATTAAAAACTGTCTGATTTATGAATATCCCTATTTTATTAATAACCTAATTAATAACCTAATTAATAACCTAATAACCTAATTAAGCGGTTTATTTATTAGTAAATAAGTTTGGATCACAGATAAGTAGGTTCTTTTTGCGTAAACACACTTATTATCCTTTACCGCTTAAAATGTGATAAGTCCCTTGGGAAGAATATCTTATTTAAGTTCCAGATTATTCAAGCTAGAAACTATATTTCTAAGAATATAAAACAATCTTAACACATATAGAAATTTAATTCACTATTAAAAAAACTATGAAACTATGATATCTTGTATTAGAAGGTTATATAAAGCAAACATTCTTGCCACACATGAGAAAAATTGAATAAAAAGGAAGTTGTAGATCAAAATCTTCCTCCCCAGGTGTCTCCTTTCAAGATCAATTCTGAACTTGACATTGGGAAAAGTTTCAAAAGGAGAAACTTCGAGCTTTTTCCGCCGAATCCCGCTTTCTAAAGCGTTAATATAAAACATTTTCCAGTTTCGGCCATGCTCGTACGGAAAAAAAAAGAGGGGGAGAACAGCTGTCTTAAATTTTCTCAGTACGTGGGAACTTTTTCTTTGAAAGAAGTTTATTCATAAGAGAGACGGGAAATGCGGATTGAATACTTATTTTTCTATGATTGCAAGGTGTGGTATGTATTAGAGGTATTCTGGGAATCATTTGATATTTTTTTGGAATATGAGATTCGGCAAATTTACTTCGAGTTACAACTCGAAATTCCACATAAATATTTTTACAGAAAGTTTTTGGCCAATTGTTTTAAGGTTTGAAACATGCAGGAATAAAATAAACGGAAAATACCACTAACTTTTTTTGTTTGGTTTTTAAATTTATTTTACAGTGGATTCATTACTCGTTCTTTTCTAGTATGTTTTTCATAGAGAAACAAAAGACAATCTTGACAAATTTGGTTTATATTAAAAAAAAAATTAATCGAAATTTTTTACCTTCATCTTAAATTAATTCTGTATGGTTTTCGATAGTTTAATCTAATATTAATGTATCGTTAAAGGTGACAATTATGGTACTTGAGCTGATAGCCGCATTTCCAAACTTTCTCATCATACCATCTTTTTAAGAGTCATCGTTTTTGAAAATTATTGAAGTTGTGTATTGAAATTGGATAATTATTTTAGTCAAAGCTGGAATCTGAAGCATGCGATTTAATATATAGCAATTTAAAATTTAATCATTTTAAAATAACTGAAATCGTAAGTGAAAAATATTCACATGTTTCTTTTTAAATGTCTTATCAGCATGATTAAATTCAGTAATCGATTATAAATTCCAGTCACAATTCGAAAAAGGCGAAATAAATATTTCTACAGAAAGTTTTTGGGTAATTTTTCTCTTAAAGGTTTAAAATTTTAAAATAGGAAAAACCACGAATATTTTTATTTTCAAATTTATTTCATAGCGGATTCATTCTTTGTTCTTTCCTTCAGTGTTTATAGAAAAATAGAAGACCATCTGCTGAATTTTGCTTGGTTTTAAAATATCTTAATTGAAAATTCTATAGAGTTTTCAATAGTTTAATCTAATTACATTAATGTCCTGTTTTCAAGTGACAGACTATTTTTAGGTCTTCGTACTTCAAACATCGGCCAGATGTTAAGAACGGTACTTGAGCTGGCAGCTTCATTTTTAAACTCCCTAACCATGCCAACTGGCTGGTTTCTTAATAATTATTAAGTTTGAAGTTGTGTAATGAAACTGGATATTATTTATTCGAAGCTGAGATCTGAAACATATGATTTAAAATATAGCAATTTAAAATTTAAGAATATCAATTTAAAATGACTTATAAATAAGTGAAATATTATCATGTTTCCTTTTAAACATCCACATGTTTCTTTTTAAAAGTCGTATCTTCATGATTAAATTAAGTAATCGATATTATAATTCATTATTTAAAAAAAGAATATATACATGCAATGAATCCATGTCTGGATATGAACGGAATCAACAAAAGGAAACTGAGAATAACAATGGTGATGAAGATATTTATTTGGATGCGCAATGATATGTTTTTTTTCTAATTTTCTGAAATGAGAAGATTATTTATTTCTCATTTACCATTCCAAATTGTATGAACCAATTGAACGTTGAACCAAAAAGAGCCAGAATATTTTTCTATTAAAGAACCATTTCACCAGAAATAAACGGATAACGAATAAATATTTAATTTTGTTTTTCACTTAAAAATTATCTGTCACATTGATGTACTTTTCATGTTTTGTGCCTTTATTGGAAGGTGGGGGGCTGAGGGTTAATTATTTCATAGGTAAGCTAAGGATAACCAGATTATGTTTAGATGCGCGTTTTTTCTTTTGATTTCGAAATAAAAATAAAATAAAGATCAATGACCTCTTAATCAGTTATATTAAGGAATAAATATGGATAAAGCTTCTATAAAAGGTTGATAACTGCCTTTATTTGTTATTTTTTCTTTATCTGTGGTGGAAAAAAAGTTCGCTAGATTATTTTTTCTTAAATGACTATTTTTCAGTGTTGAACCTTTTCTTCACTAACTACTATTTTACATTATATTTTACAAGATCAATTTCATTGCAGTTTTGTGCGTAGACGAATGAAAAATTTTTTGGATTATATAAGAATAATTAATTTGGATTGCTTACTATCTTTTCTCTTCTCTGTTTTCACTAAAATATTGATTGCAGAGTTTGCTAGGATCAATATCACTTTCA
>JAPMOR010024998.1:635722-711314 GCA_026543865.1 Argiope aurantia | reverse complement strand
AACAATTAATTTTGAGCGGTTACTATCATTACACTCCTCTAATTGCACTAAAATATTGATTGTAGAGTTTATCAGGATCGTTATCTCTTTCAGTCTCATTGTTCAATAACTGCAACGAAAGGGAAAATTACTATGCTCTGCATAGGTAGTAGAAATTTCGCCCCCGAATATATGTTAATTTATGGGAAATATTCCACCTGTTCTAGTTAATACGTATCATTTCCACCTGCTCTAACTGTTCGTAACAACATGAAACGAGCTGTGTATTTGTTAAAGATAACAATGGTAACATTTGATTGAGCTTTTACGTTAATTACAATGCTATTTTTAGATACTGAAATTGCCTATTTTCCCATGTATTATTGGATTATTTCACTCAGCCTTTAATAATTAAATGTTTTCATATATGAATTTTATTCTTTTTTATTCAAACTGTTAGATGATAAATGAGATTTTTCTGCTACTATTTCCTAAATATTCAGCGAAAACGTAGAATTTCTTATGCAGTTAGCATAATTTTTGTTTGTAATGAAATATATGAAATTGAAACATGCTACATTTTGAATGTATAAGAATCAGAAATAAGCAGATGTCTTTGTGTCTGAAAAGCAATAATATTTTTCCTTTCTTTTTCAAAAAGTAATTTGTACCTAGAGTGTGAAATAAATTCATTTTTAAATCGGAGTTTATTAATATTCAAATAATATATATATTCACCGTGCAAACAATGTTATTTTGATATCCTATACGAACTTGAAACAACATCATTAAAGAATCGGTTTTTTTCAAGTAAATCAACTCAGTGATTACAGGGATTTTAATTTCTTCTTAAATGCATTTGTAGAAATTCAAGATATATTATTTTACATTGGTTCTAGAATTTTACAGTATGTTTTTCTGAGTTCACCATTAAAAAAGGGTAGTAATATTATTCAGTTTATATGCATGATGATAACGTACTTTAAAAAAATCATGCAAAATCAATAGCTACCACTCTTATTTCAAAGAAATGAATTCTTATATCGGAGTGGGAGAAACTGTGTAAAAATCTAACTTCCGTAATTTGGTTTGTTTATTCATTCTTAAATTAGACAAAAAATATAGGAGGCCAGTGACATACACAGAAATTTCTAATTACGTTACAATGAATATAAAACAATTCCGTTCAAAAATGTTAAGTCTAAAGAAGGAAATATTTTGAATTAAGCATATTTACTGCAAAATTGTATTGAATATACTATGGAATATTTAAAAGAATATTTAAGTTATTCCTAGTTCAATAATTGTTATTGCTAAACATCATTGTTGATTTTTAATAAAAGTATACATTTTAATAATAAAGATTATTTCTATTCCGAAAATAAAGAAAATTATGAAATCTTTGAATTTTGAACCTGAAAAATAAATAAAGGAAGCATTCTTATAAAAATTGCAAATAATTGAATAAAAAAAGACAATAAAACTGGAATTTCCGAATTTTTTTGTAGATCAAAATCTTCGCTTAGAACTATCCTTTAAAGATCAATTCTGGACTTCGAGAAAGATATCGAGAAAGATATCAACGTCGAGAAAGATATCAAAAGGAAAAGAATTCCAAATCTTTTTGACCAGATTCCGTTCACTAAAGTGTTCATATAATTCCTTTTTTTTCGACTTCGGACAGCACATATAAACAGAAAGGGAGAGAACAGCTGTCCAAAGTTTTTTCGGCAGGTGAGAGCTTATTTTTTTGTAAAAACTTTGTCCATATAAGTAAAACGGGAAATGTGAACGGAATGGTATTTTTTTGTCACCTTTGCGAGATATGGTGTGACATATGTCAAACATTCCAAAGCGTAGTTTGTATTCCTTTGGAATATGAGACGCTAAATATGCTCCGAGTCACGATTCTAAACTTAAAGCAAATATTTGTACTGAGAAGTTTTCGTTAGTTATTTCTTAAAAGATGAAATTTGTTGAAGCGAAATAAATTCGAAAACACTGCATTTTTATTTCGTTATTAGATTTCTTTTAAGATGAGGATTCATTAGTTCTTTGCTTTTGAAGCTTTATATAAATATCGGAGAAAAAAATTTGTTAATTAAATTCTGGGTTTACCAGTACTGAAGTAAATGAAGAAAGGCCCCTGCGTATCATTTGCTCAAAATTGTTGGCCGCAGACAGCATGGAACCTAATAAACTTAAACGACATTCGGAAACGCTTCATAGTGAGTACGTCAACAAACTCAGAGAATTCTCCGAATTAAAATTAAAATCATTTAAAAACCAAAAATTATTTTTAAAGAAACTTTCTGAATAAAAAAAGCTTTAATTGCATCTTACAAAGTTTCATATAAAATAGCCAGATGTAAAAAAACTTCACACCATTGCTGAAGAGCTTATTTTGCCAGCAGCAATTGAGATTGTAGAAACTATGTTTGGAGATAATTTTTCAAAACAATTGCAGTCCATACCTCTTTCAAATGATACTGTTGCTCATCGAATTGGCGATATAGCCGAAAATGTACTTTGTCAGCTTTTCTCGAAGTTGCATGACACAAAGAAGCTTTGGCTTCGAAAGCAATGAGTCCTAGTCTGAGTATTGTGTTAACTACGGTTGTAACCCTAGTAAATTATATAAAATCGAGAATCTTTTCCGCACTTTGTAAAGACATGGGTTTCAGTACATTCAGCATTACTATTTTATTGCGAGGCAAGATGGTCATGAAGTGGGAAATTTTTGCAACGTGTTTATGAATAAACAGAAGAAATCGCCAATTTCCTAGCAGAAGAAAACAGACCGGAGGTCGAGAATTTTCGCGATGGTTTATTTGTGATGAAATTGAGGTACTTGGTCGACATATTTGAGAAATTAAATAACTTGAATCTTCAACTCCAAGGAGAAAATACACATACTATGTTGGATACGACTGATAAAGCTAATGCTTTTTGTAGAAAATTAACATAAAAACCAATGTTTGAAAATGTGGATGATTGTACTAAAACTTACAAGGCTGAAGAAGAACATTTAAAAGTTGTTTTGTAACCATTGAAAATCTTTTAGCTATGCTGGTAAAGAATTTTAAAAAGTATTTTCTTGCTGACGACAAACTGATAGCAAGTTACGAGTGGGTTAGCGATGCATTTCATAAGACTCCCAAAGGACTCTCAATTGATGAGGAAGAAAAATTCATCGACTTCACAATAAGTGGCGAAACTAAAAGACAATTTAGTAATAAATCGCTATTTGAATTTTGGGCAGGAGTAAGGATGATTTTTCTGCACTAAAAACAAGGGCATTTCACATTCTATTACCATTTTCAGCATCCAACTTTTGTGAAACTGGATTTTCTGCTGTGGCTTCTTTGAAGACAAAATATAGAAACAGAACTGAGAGTGGCTATTTCTAATACTAAGCCTTCCTTTGAAATACTTTGCTTTGCAAGACAGGCCCAAGAAAGTCACTAATAATTATTCAATTTGTTTTTGATTTAGTATGTTTTGATTTAGTAAGTTATTAAATATGTCGAAATGTGTTTTGTTTTCTATGTGTATGTGCGCTTTCGTTTCAGTCAGTGAATACATTTTTTAAAATAATATTTTCTCTTGGATATTCTCGCGCCCCCTTAGGGGTCGCGCCCCACAGGTTGATAATCGCTGCTGCAAGGCATTAGTGGTCTCGCCCCAAATACCACGATTTTATGCGAGCAGATAGAGGGGGGTACACCTTTATTAAAAATTCCATATTAATCACCAAATGGGCATTTGTATTGGGGTATTATAACAATAGAGCAACGAAATGAATCTTAAATTGATAATGAACAACAATAAACATCAATATGCTTTATTTGACAAAAATATTGTCACGTAAATACTTTAGTGTGGAACGCAATGACACACACAAGTAGAGCTAAACCAATTGATTAACTCAATTCAGAACACAGTGACTGACAGATCTTCTGCTTTTATACTAGCAGGGAAAGTTCCATAATACTATTCTGGAGACAGTAAGAAAAGTCCAGAACACTTGTCTGGTAAACTAAAGAAATGTTCAGAATCTTCTGGAACATGAAATAAAGGGAAACATAAAATCAAGGAATTAAATATTTACACTCTGAATTGCATTGTCTCTAGCGGGATTCGAACTTACGATCTCTTGATTATGAGACCAGTGCTAGGACCATTTGGCCGTGGAGAGTCGACTACCTCTTTTCAATGCGGCATTATCATAATTCAAGAAACAAAAGTTAAATGTGAAAGTGATGAGGTACTGACTAAAAAGCAAAAAATGCTTAGTAAGAAATATCACGTGAGTTATATTCTAGACATTAATAAGATAATAGTAGCTTGAAAAGAAATATTTTATATAGATTTCGCTCGGTTGAATGTTTTAACAAAAAATAAACCAACCTATATTTGTTTTCTTTGTTCAAAATGCAACTATTTCCCCTTGCTGTAATGGTTTGGATTTCAGATGCTGCTCTTCTCGTAGCAGGATCATTACTTGAATCTATTATCTTGCTGTAGAATTCTTTTAAAAATAAGTTCCTTTTAAGATCCCATTTTCGTTATATACTGTTATTTTATTTTTGAAAATCCTAAATATGTTTTCTTGTGGTATTTTACATAAAAATAAATAAGTGGTAATATTGGATTTTAAATATTTTTTGTTTTTTTTTCCCGTACAAGAACAACTAAACGACTCATTTTCCTGACGTGTTTACTCTGATTTTAAAACGGCAGATATTATTTATTCATTTTTTTTACTTCTACGTTGAAATTCTTTATTTCAGGAGTTTTTGTATTAATGAATTTCATATTATCTAATTTTTCCCTTTCTTCTTGGTTCTGTTTTATTAAGAATGCATAGAATTCTCAGAATTAAGAAAGAATCTAGAAGTTGAAAATAATAACTTAAGTAATGTGCTGATGGCGCCAGAAAATCTTAAAACACTGAAGGAACATGCCAAAAATTGACAATTTTTTACCAACTATTTGAAAGCTTTGCCTTTTATTTGTTGTGAAACGAGAATTTGGAGGAATATTGAGAATTTTGGGGAGATTTTCTTAATGGGGGGGGCTTTCTCCTTGTTTAACAGGTTAATAGTTGTGCTGGAATAGGAGGAGAAAGGTCCGAGATTGACCACTTTGTGGATAGGAGTCAACCGCGTTGAAGAGGATATCATTTTCATGAATCGGACGGTTATGATAAAAACAGCATTCGACCACATAAAATCCTGTCGATGCTGCTTCATTCTGTGGTGGCTGGGTTGTCGACTGTACACAAGAAGTATTGTTTAGTACTACAAAAAATCATCATTCAGAAAATTTCGATAGAATTTTACACACTTGTTAAAATTATGGAACTATTGAGTGATCATCTTAAAAGCAAATTTTCCCTAGTAACAACGATTTTTAAAATTTATCTTATAGCAATATTATTACCATTGTAGAAATTTCTCTAAGCCTCAGTACGATATTTTATTTGAAAATGAACTTAAATTTTTGTTGAGAAATTAGTAAGCGAATTTCCAACAGATAAATCCAAAAAATAAAAATAGCATAATAAGGTATGTGACTACAATCGAGATGAATTATTTGGAAATTTTTTAAAAGCAGTTAAAATTTAGAATTTTTACAAAAAGTATATCAAAAAAGATCTATATAAATGAAATATATCATATACCCAAACCTTTTTAAAAATTGGAAGAATGGATGTTTTTTACTTCATTAGAGATATAAAGAAAATAAAACCAATCTTCTAGTTCAGAAACTTATTAAATGATTTCTTTAAAATCTTGCAGATAGCTCAAGAAATATATATTATAGATTCGGAACTAAAACAACAAGCCGTATTTATGCTAAATCTTTAAATATTCGGTTTAAATATTGGGGTTCGGTTTAGTTATTCAGATACAGTATTTTCTATTTTCTAAGCATTAATAAAACTATAGAATTGCAGAATATATTGAGAAATTATTATGCCAAATTTAAACGAAAAATATCATTAGGTTTCAATTTGACATTTTTTCGAAAGAAAATTCAACCAAAATTTAGAACTGTCATAAGAAATGAAGCAAAACATTACAATAAAACAAAATCAAAAATGTTTAAAATCGAAAGATACTGACAACAGAAAATGGTCAAAGCAAAATTTCGTTGTAAAGCTATTAGTATGCATAATATTTTAAATAATGGTATTTTTTAAAAAAATTCAAGATTAATGATTAGATAGAAAAGAATTGGCGTTGTTAAATTACTACCATAAATAAACTTATTCACGGGCGTAATTTATTGTCCATTCAGTTGAATAGAAAGTAATAAGATTCATAATTTAGTCTCTGAAAGCATGCAAAAGGATTAAACCGCAAAGGTCATGCTTGATTGAAAATCCGATGTTGGATATCTGATTCCTGAATCCGATTCCGATATGAGTTCCAAAATTCTTCCCATGTAATTAAATCTGCAAACTTGACAAACCTATAACTTTTCAAAGTGTTCATTTATAAACTACATATTCTTGAAAGAAACACCATAAATATGTCACTCCTAGCGCACAGTAACTCAGGATTGTATAAGTTCGTGGAATTTTTTGCATTTACGCCATCTCTGGATGTTTTTATATTCTTATTTAATATTACGCATTTTATTAAAAATAAATAAGTGTTCAAAATACATTTTAAATGATCATCCGCTTTCAGTTTTCAAATTTAGAATGTATTTCTCCCAAAGAATGATTAGACTGTTTTTGAGTAGATGCATAATTACAGAACTTCCATTATGTTACCTTGCAAGGCAAAATAGTTATTTTCTTTGAGGTAAATGTGACGTGAATATTTGTGTTTTAAAAAGCTTGATGTTTATTGAATTTTTTTGCCTTTGAAATCTTATATATTTGATTTAAATTTTGTTTGTTTTTACGTATTATTGTTGGCGACCAACAGCTTTACTGAAGGAGAAAGTAAATTATATTCTTCAACTATCCTATTTACATATATTTTTTAACATTTTGGATATGGCTTTTCTTTCTAAGTATTTTCTTAAACTAGGTTCAAAATTTTCTTTGAACAGCAAAGATAATTTTTTTTTGCCTAACAAAGATAAGATTCTAACTTTTTTTTCTAAGGAAATGTATAGGTGTTTCTTTCTTGTGCCTTAGATTTAAAATATTCTTTGGCAACAACGATGGATTTTAATTTTGCCATACAAAGAGCACAACTTGATTTCTTTTATTGAAGTCCTTTAGTCCTTTGTCAGTAGCTATCTGAAGAAATGAATAATTTTGTTTCATTTTGAGAAATAAAATTTTTTAATTCTATAATTATCAATAAATAATATTCTTTGATCACCTTTACAATATATTTCATTAAAATGCATATAGTAAAGTTATAATGAATTTTAATTGCGCTTTTTTTGGAATGATGTATATTTTTTTATTCGACTGCAATCTTACTTTTTTAATAGCAACTAGTCTCCTTTGGCGACCGGTTGTTTCGCCAGGAACATTGGTTTTATACAATTTCAATTAGATATAGCTTCATGTCCGTATTTCTGTCAAACAGTTCAGATATTAAAGCCGCATTATTTTGATAGCCCTATTTACGCTCTACTCAGAGTGCATGAATTTGTTTAAATGTAAACAAAATCTTATGAATCACAGTTCTATAAAAAAAACTTAAGTTCTATTCAGTTGTACCTCTATTTTTATTTTTTTCGTATACGTAGCATTCAAAATAGATAAATAAATAGATGAAAAAAAATTCATACTCGAGAATTTGACGAATCTCCACGTATTAGACTTCTCTGAGTAGGAAAAACACATTTTTGGAAAATGTCCGTCATCTATCTGTGGAAAAGGTAACTAAAAGATGCTTTGAATTAAACAGATGAAATTTGGAAATAGTATTTATACAGAATTTATAGATTTATATCAAATTCTAAGCTTTTATCGGGAGGTTCGTTTAAAGGAATGTAAATTAACACGATAATTAAAAAACGAAGAAGTCTCAAGAGATAAAAATCGGTAAGCAGAATTAAAATCTGAAGTCTGGATTGTCGAACGTTTAACCGAATGAAACAAGGGATTGTCTGTCAATCGATCTGTACTTTTAGAAACATATAAACGCGATAATTCAAAAACGAAATTTATACATCAAATTTGGTATTGGATTTTGTGGTTACAAGTGTAGTTTTACAACAATCGGGTGGAAAAAACGCATCTAGATCATAAATTTGATTTTCAGTACTATTAAATTCTTGTCAAAAATTAATAGCCAAATAACTCGCGTAGATTACACGATAGATTCAGTAAAAATGATTAATTCGCATCAAAGATTAATATTTAGTAATTATTGTATACCAATGCTATGCAGAGCGTTCTCGGGATTACATCTTCATTAGAGAGTATGCTTGAAAAATTTAGGTAGAACACTCCCACTAATTTTATTTACATGGTAAAGTTCTCTGAAAATCAACAGATTACTTCTTTAGCTTTCAAAAATGGAAGAAAATCATATAATGCAATGTTTGGTGAAACAGTGTAATCGGTTTTGAATTTCAGAGCAACTATGTAATGTATTGTTAGAAATTAATCAAAAAGAAAAAAAATATTGCCAAAATTTAGGAAAATCAAAATTAATATCATTAAAAATAATTTTTAAAATTTTAAGATGAGCTTAAAAATTATTTTTGTGTTGTAATATATTCGGAAGTTCTGATGTGGAAAATTGTCAAAATTTTGTTTAATTTGTAGTTAATTAAAATTTTAATTACAATGAAAATAATCAATCCCAGGTACACTCTTCCATTCCCAATAGGAAACAGAATAAACCATTTGATAAGTATACCATTTTGTTTACTATAATATTTATATGTAAAACGCATTTGTGTCGTGGTAATATTTGCTTAGTAAGGGGTGCTAAAGCTAACTTAGATACCGAGCCTCATAAACCGAAGCAGATGCATTTCTGAGACACTCGCAGGCTACAAGACATGAATTCGGCTATAAACTATCTTGAGAAATTTCTTAGTCAGCTGCGACTGTTAATGAAGCTGTAAACCTTCAGTTGCTATGGAAACAACACTTGACATTCCCTTCGTTGAATCTCTCGTTATTCTGGTTGCGCATGGCATTAGCCTAAATTAAATTATAAAATACTTAAATAAGAAAAGTTTAAAATATTAAAATTATGGTTTTCTTATGATGTAATTTTTCATTTAGATATTGCAGAATGTATTTTGAAATACAATAGTGGTCAATGAAAAAGCATAGTTTAGGTTTATGAATATGGTATAAATTGAAATCCCTGAAATAAAATTTTCTCCTATTTAAAGTAATCAGTTGACTTGAAAAAGGAACTTATTATTACATCATTGCTTGTGTTATTGTGGCATGCTTTAAAAGGATGGATGGGCGAATTGTTATTCTGTTAACAATATCTCATACCTGATTGTCAGAGATTAACTAACAAACTTCTTGAACACAATATTAGTAATATTTCCACCACAGTTTTCGCTTTACAAATTAAAAAAAATATTACAGTACATTTTAAATGTAGATATATGATATTTTTAAGTTTTTTTTCTTTGACATGGGATCTTCTCTATCCATAATGTTCACGAAAACACGGATCATAATTAATCATTAAAATGTGACAAACTAATAGTGATCCAACAACAGGAAAAAAAGCAAAGCCTTATATATAGTTACGGATTAATACAAACCCATTAAGTCAGTAAGTTAACGGGTTCGTTTGTAGTGCGTGTATAGTGGGAAAACAATCAGCACGCTTCTAACGAACAACAACGTTCACTTTTATTCACACGAAGGACACGAATACAAAGACGACAAATATACAGCCGAGACGAACACAAGATGGCACACAATAGTCCTCAAGTAGTAATCGATAGCAATAACAACCACACCACACAAAGTGCGCAGACAAAATTCAGCAGAAGGAATCTTCGTAGCTTCCCTTTACGGTCTCTCCAGACCCTGAAATTCTCCAATATCTCCTCGCTTTAGCTGTATCTAACTGTCGACACACTACTACACCACTGTCTACTCCTCAATAGGACTCGATGCTGCTTCCACAATAAACACCAGGGCTCTGCACACAGCGCAGCTTCGCAATCGCTTGAGCTCCACACAACGGTTGTTGCTTCGTTATCCTCTCGATAACTCGATACACGATTCCGACTCCGTTCATTGCTGCAGCCGACTTTTTATAGTTTCTGGGAGGCGGGACGAGAAGGTTCTAGATCATTCAGGTGTATCTCGATTTCTATTGGCTGAATCACTAAAATTCTCGAAGTTTCCAGTAAAATCTATTTTGTCGCCAAATTAGTCGCTAAGCTCTGAGATCACCAATGCGGCACTCGATCAGCACCCAGCAGAGCTGATCGTAAACGATCTTTCTAGTAATTGAACTAACCGTGCTGGGAAGCCACATTACAGGTTTGTAACAAATATGTAATATAACGATGAAAGAAAATATTAGTTATGCCTACTATTAGTTTGGTTCGTAAAGGGTATGATAAATAATAAAAATTGAAAACCTCATACGTTTTTCAGCTTCTTCTATTTATTCATACATAAGTTTATTCGCCCTACCTTAAATCATTGAATTAATTCAAACATACGTACAAAAGAAACATATCTCACTTGCTAGACACCAAAGCAGAAGTTGGGATTTCGCATCTGATAATAAAGAACAAAAATGCAGAGATATTTTTAACTCCTTCCAGCATTACAGATGGTGGTGGATGATTGTATAAACTGATTGTACCAGTCTCTGCATAAAATATGACAAAATCTAGAAGGGTATAGTTTCATTTGACACTACTGCAATTTAATAAGTGTCATGGTAATGTAACATATATTTTTATTGAATTTAATGTTGAAAAGGTAGAGGTGTGATTATATTATTCCAATTTCTTCTGATACTTAGCTTGTTCTCCTTTGCAATTGATTTTATCTAATTTTATATCAAAAAATTATTTTCATGTCTAAAATTAAATAATTAAATATGGTTTTATTTGTTGAATGTATCTAAATGAATCTGCATCTTCCTCCAGAATATATATAATATAATATTGTTAGACATTTAAAGAAAAACCATGCGAAAGTTATTTTCGGATCCGACTCTTACGGTCCTTGTGTTGTTTTTCCAATCTCGTTCCACGATCTCAATGAAAGTACACAAACCAATGATTCGAACCCGACCTTTTTGCGAGTTTAGTGTTTTGTGGTTGGCAGCAATCGCAATGCAAATCTAGCTACTATTTTAATTTCGGCTCGTGTTTTTCCGGTGTTTTGGCTCGTTCTTTTTTTTTTTTTTTTTTTAGAGAAGAGAAGGATATGGAATATGAGAAATGTGTTTTAGCTTTAAGATAGAGAGCGTTGACTGGTTGGCTATGCAACTGTATGTTGTTTCAACAGTTTAAATATGCCGATTAGTTATTTTAGACGGTTCGAATCTGAGGTCTGGTAATGTTGATTTAAGTTTTTATTATTCAACTTATTAATTTGATTGTTCCAGTTACGAGCACTTTGACTTTATTCTTGATTTTTAATAAAAGTTATTTTTAAGAAACTGTTCATCTTTATGCCTTCTCGACACAAAAATTTCACTGCTTGCTTTGCTAAGGGTTGGGTTAGTTTACCCTAAAGTATAACAGAGTTGATTATGAGCCTAGAAGGATAACAGTTGATTATAGGCCCAGAAGACTAACATACATATATATATTTGAAATATAATATGAAAGATTTTTCGAAATTAAATAATTTTTCTTAATAATTTAAGAAAAATTATATAAAAATATCTAATTTAACTGTGAACTCGTATTCGAAATCGTGATAGTAGTTCATAATTACTTGCTTAATTAGGCTTTGTAAATATTCTGAATCTATTATTAACAATACTATCACTTATTTAGTATTCAAATATAACTAAGACACTGTATTAATTTTGGGCATATTATTCTAGAAATTAAATATTTTAAATATCGTTCTTTATATTGAATTCATGCTAACATATATTTTCGAATTTAAGCAAAAACGAAAGATTTTTTAAATTTTTTTTAAGGTTTAATTTTCTGATAAAAAGTCTGAATACTCAGTTTATGTCGATTTACACATCATGATAGGTTTCTCCCATACAGCAAGAGACCCACTCTTTATCTTTGCTGTACCAACAATAAAAATTTCTAAAAAATATTTTAAATGAATATAAATTTCTAAAGTCAATTTCCGAATACTCTTTTATCGAGAGACAATAGTTGTTTCCCTTTAAACTTTTATAAACTTCGACCTTTTTACAATGCTCCAAAATTAATACACTAAGGGGAAAAATTGATGGTACTGTTTTATAAAGAAGCAAAATCAAAACCCGTTTATCTATCTTATTTCCGAACATTGAAAGCCATTTGCATAGTAATAACCTCGTATTTGATATTTGCATCTGTGTATTTTCTTGCCTTTAAAGTGGAGACTATAACATGAATGAGATTGTTTTGCAGTGATGAAAAGATATGAATAAAATTGTCTTTCTATTCAATCGTCGAAGTTGCGCCCGCAGAACATTTTTACAACAAATTAGAAGTTTTGAACAAACTATTTGGAGATGTACATTTTTATCGCAAATAAATTAGACGAGTTTTGAATAAAATTTTTAAACTAACAATTACGTGTAATAGAAATAATTTTGAAGGAAGTTTTCCTTAATGATTTATTATTTTTTTCAATTTCCAAAACTTTAAAAAATGAGAATTTTATCATTTAAAGAGATGAGTTTTCTTTTATTTAAAAATTGCTTCTTGACCTATGACATTTTGTTTATTTATATTTCGCATATATGTTCGATAAAGCCACTGATAAAATGGCCATAGAGTTATTTACTTTTGGTCTGCTCTTATAACATCTTATATTTTGCCGTAATGTATTAAATGTTGTTTTCGAATAGTATAATTTAAAGGCAAAGTATGAAACCCCAGCATTCTATAGAAAGCCTAGGCATTGTATATAATGCTGGAAATTTTTAGGAAAAGTAGGAAATATGAGAATTATTACATACTTTCCCTAGTCATTGTATATAATATCTTGGTATTCTATAGAAAGGCAAATGCTGTTTAGGTAAAGTATGAAAAAAATTCCTGATAAGGCAATTACATAAGTGACATACATTCCTCAAAAATTCAAATGTTATTCTGAAAAAATGATGAGGGACATTAAAAATTTATTCAAAATACGTGAAATAACCGAGTCTGTGATGTGATACTGTAAATACTGAAGCCTTTTTTAATAGAATAATTGAGTTTACTTTTATTTTCCACAGTCATCACATCATAGCGATTGAGCAGTCAATAGTCGCTGAGTTATTTTTTATTAGGAATTTTGGCTTTTTTTTATATCCTTTATTAACTTCTGGTAAATAGTTTCGGTTAAGAAAAAAGTTTTTTCGCAGCATGAACTCAAATTTTGAATAGTTCACAGTGGAATCGTTGTTTCATGTCTTTAGACCATGACTCCTACTTTAACACTACATCTTGCGTCTCCATTTTCATGTTCGTCATCTGACCGCGGTTCAAAATTACGAGGTCCATCCCAAAATAGCCCTAGTGTTGCTTTAAAACGGGATGTTAATATAACTAAACTAAACTCCATTTTCATACATCAAAGAGCAAACAACAACAACAACAAAAAAAAACACAATCAATTTTGTGCAGAAAATATTTAAGAGAATTGCGTATTTTGACACACCGCGAAATACAATTGACAAATTCGGAGCCTGAGAGGGCCTTTAAAATTCAAGTGATATTTGAAACGAATCGGAGATCATACTTTACCTGTTTCTCATTTGACATTTCTATAGAATGCCTAGGAAATGTGTAAAATATGAATCCTATCATGCATAACTGGCAAGTTTTAGGCATTACATACAATACATAGATATTCTACAGAATGCCCGATTTCATAATTTGCCTATAACATATACACTGCAATGTTTATGGTGAAAGTATGATGGAGAGATTTCATCTCTTTCGAACGTTAGTGCTTAGACATGGATTATTCTGAATGTAGGTATGGACGGAGGTGGCGTGTGGTTTTGTGGGCGCCACAATCTCTGCCTTTTCTTTGACTTTTCAGTTAGGTGGATTTTTATTGTTTGAACTTCTTTTACTATTGTATACGGAGACCATCTACCATGTCTATAATATACAGAAGCTGTTCTGGTCCCAATGCTAAAAAAAGATGAAGAGAAGAGAGAGGAACAGTTACGTGGGAGTGTGGGGCTAATACCGAGAAAAGGGTGTCTTTGTAGGAGCTCCAGTGGGGAATTTTGAGAAATGGGCTTAAATTTAAATCGTACGTAATTTAATTGTATACATGAAAATAGCTATCGATTATTTAACCCATAAGATGTAATAAACGTCTTGTGTACCTTGACACAAGTGATGACACTTTTCTTGGCAGCACAAGTTTATTATAATTTATGGGTTAAATGATCGATAACTATTTACATATATACAATTAAATTCCGAATTAAATTTTGACACACTTTTCCAATATCAGCCACACACTCTTTCAGTATCAGTCCCACATTCTAACGCAACCGTTACTCTCTTCACTTTATTTTCTTTTAGCCGTAGGGGCCGGAACAACTATGTGGAGGTTACAGACATGAATCATCATATGCCATACACCACCAATTTCGAGCAAGATTTTATAGTCAATTTCTTTGCGAGCAGTTTCACATTTGGTTCCGATAGTTGGTGCGAAAGCTTTGAGAAGGAGATGCCAGCCCAGGCGTCATCCTCGTCATTTGACCTCGGTTCAAAATTACGAGGTCCACCACAAAATAGCTCCAGTGTTGCTTTAAAATGGGAAGTTAATATAACTAAATTTAATTCTTAGCAGTTTGTAAATTTATATACTCAGAATACATGATGTTATTAATCATTTTTTGAGCGTTTATTATAAAAAACGAGCATAAAAGCGCTTAAATTTCTCGTGATCTACTCATATTTTCATTTTTTAAATTATTTTTCCATGGAGTCAAGCTTTATTTTCAGATACTACGTATTCGAAATAGAAAATGTTTATTTTGGATAATTTTTATCCTCTTAACCAATTTAGGTAAATATTTTCCTACCTACCTGTTTACATAAATTATGTAAACATAGCTATTCAAACAAAACCTTTTTTTAAGATAATGACTGGAGTAAAGCTAAGATTTAAACTAGATAATTCACAAAATGGAATTTTAAAAAGCTTATTTAAAACTATCGAAGATTTAGCTGTTTAACGGAAGTCTTGAAACATTCCTTTTAAACTCCTGAAGAAAAGGAAAAGATCCGCTTATAAGTTCAAGATAAAATTGACTTATATGACAAAGGATAATTTCCTTTATAATCTATAGCTCAACAATCTTCAAATAATGTCATAATCTCGGTTAGTGTTTCGTGTATATTAAATTTTCCGAAATGGCTGTCCTAATGTTTCGTTCCTACGTTAATTTTTATAAGGACTATAATATTATATTTCATGGGTTTAAAACACGTGTACTAAACATTGTTCTTTTAAAATACCTTAAGAATGTCCTTATTATCGCAGGTAATAAACTATTCTCATACATCGTTAGAATTTAATATGATTACAAAACTTAATATCCTATTAACTGCTTATAATCCTTCCATCAGTAAAGGAAAAATTATGCTTTTAAGATTATAAAGTGTTAACAGAATTAATGAATAATCTGAATATATTTTAAATTTTACAAGGAATAATATGTAGCAAGAAAATATTATTTTTGTAGTTAGTTTAAATTTATAAATACAAAAATTAAATTGTGCACTTGTTTATTTTCGATGCATTCACTTTAACTTCCATATAACGTGAATTTGTATAAAAGCAATGATAAAATTGCAACTATAGTTCATACTACTCGATGAATAGTTCCTTCCATATTACAAGAAATATAAAAATTATAATTTTTGTATAGTTTTGATTTTGTTTTTCACTGAGTGAGATCTCTATCATTTTGAATAAAATTGTTTTTTTTATTTTTTATTTTTACTCTTTCATATTAGAATATCACGATGACTATGTGTCCACAGAATCATTCTTATGTTCCGTATAATGCGAATTTCCTATTCTGTAGAATCATCACCCATGTTGAATGGGAGTCCACTATATTTCTGAAACAAATTGTTTTAGATTTATTTTAAAGAAGAAATATTTCTTTTAAAAATGACTATTTACTCCGTTGAAAAATGACAGTTTTCCAAACTATTCTTTTTTTTATATAGAAGGTAAATAATATATTCTGCAGATATTTCACCGAACGGGAACACATTGGAATAAAGCAATAAATATTGTGGAGATAACTCACCATTAGAATGTGCTAAAGAGATAATAACAATTTTTAAAGTTTTGTTTTGGGGTTTACGGAGTCGGATACCACTATTTTCAGTTTGTTTGAAATTTTTTCTATTAGAACCCTTCCATATTAGAATATAGCGTTAATTTTGTATTCACAGAAACGTTTGAATCTTCCATATAAGTCGATTTTCCTATTACGTATTTCCTCTTGTGTTGAACGAGATTCCACTAAATTTGTCAAACATATTGCTTTTGATTTATTTCAAAGACTAACGTCTTCTTTTAAAAATAGCAGTTTTTACTCCGATGAAAAATATTTCTTCCTGGTATTTTTGTTCATATAGAAGTTTAATAATACGTTCTGCAGATATTTAATCGAACGAGAATTATAATGTTATATTTCAGTATACTCTCATATAACATAATTCAGTATGCTTTCATATAACATAAATTCATGAAAAGAGAAAAAAAATTGTGACTTCAGCTCATATAACGCAATATTCCTCTGTACGCACAGGATAAATTCAGCCTTTTTACATATTTTTTATTTATTTTTTTAGTAAAAAGAGCCAGGTCCCACCAATTTCGGTTTAAATATTTTAGTTGGCTGTAACTCTTCTACATTCAAATTTCGCGTTGATTAGTTTACAGATCTGACCTAAATATACGTATGTTCCATATAATGCAATTTTCTGCCACAAAAAACGTAACTCCCTCGTTGAACGGGAGCTCAATGTATTTTCAAAACATATTGCTTTATTTAATCGTTCCTCTTTAAATAAGTTTCAGGATAAACGATTATTACTAGAAAAATAGAATTTCTCGCATCTCGAACAATATTTGTTCCATTGTCGCCCCCTCCCCCCCCATTCTAATTCTGTTCGGTGTCGTCACTTTTCAAACATAGAAATTCATCATTTCGAAACAGAATTTTTCGATGATATTTCCATTAAGAGAAAACAAGAAAAATGAAGTTTAAATGACGTTCAACTTAGATGAAATAGAAGGCACCATCTTTGGGCGATTCGTATCTGATATGGATTGATTCTCCGTAACAAAACAAGATTTATTGGTGTGTCCTTTCAATTGGTGGATGAAGCTTCCATTTTATATCCACATCAGCTCAGTCATTCCAATGTGTTTTTATTGCTTAATCGTAGTTTTATTTCTGGTTGCCTTTTCATGGGAACTGAGAACTGCCGTCATTGATCATCACTAAGTGGATTTTTTTTAAAAGTCCTTTTCCCTTTATGATTGCTTGAAGACTATGAAAGCATTGTAAGATTCTATAAATACAAGGTTATGAATGTTTTGTCGCTCAAAACTAGATGTTTTACTAATGCCACATCATTTTCCGATGTATATTTTTATTATTATTACAAATGACATATAATTAATAATTTTTTGTAATTAATCTTTGGTAAAGGTAATTTTAACTCATAATAATAAGTGCTGAATCTTTTATTTAATTTTTCTTTCATTACTTATTGTCTGTAATAAAAGGATATTCCTTTGGAATTTCATTGACAGTTATTTTCTGAACATGAAATTTATGTCGTGTAATTCTCAAATACTAGCAAATGTTCAAACGACATTGATATTATTAAAGCTGCATAGAGAAAATTGCCATTTCCTTTCGCTTTCTAAATTAAAGCAATATCTCACCGGAAATGCATTAAACCTGATTTATTCCATCTTGGGATTGAACTACAAGTTGCCATCAGCAAAACGAGACAGCTAAAAACATTTCTTGGATAACATTGGCATTCTAATAATAAATAAAAATATTAATACATTTTCTACAAATATCAGAATATGAAAGTCGGAGTTAACAGATACCATTGTCAAAAAAAAAATTAGAGATAATGTAATACTAAAATTTGTAATCGTAGTCAACTGACGAGTTCAATACTTTAGTCTACATTATTTCTCAAAACTTTATCTACAGCTTAGACAAATTACCATATTGAAACATATTTACACTCCATTGATTTAAAATATCACTTTCTTAAGATTTTTTGAAAAAATTATATAATGACTTTAACATAATTTATCTTTGACTTACAATTAACAAAGTTTGTCAATTAACATCGAATAAAATTGATATGTCTATCCGTTGCGAACATATCCTAGAGATAGACATACGTTTTCCTTTGGAAATGGCACCAAACGAAATAAAGAATTATATTTTACTATATAAAATATATTTTAACTCATTAACAGAAAGATTTCCTTCTATGACGAAAACTATATGAGTGATGGAGGCTTTGAATATTCCTATTTTATTTCTAACCTAATTAAAAAGTTTATAAGTCAATAAGTTTGGGTCACAGATAAATATTCTTTTTTGCACAAACACATTTATCACACTTTAAACGGAAATGGACAATGAATGCCTTTGGAAAAAATATTGTTACGAATTTTTACCGGGGTTCGTTTGGATAGTGGAAGTTATATGGTGTGTAGAACGCTCAATCAGCAGACGGCAGTAGAAAAGGAAACAACGACGTTAAGAATTATATTTTTTATTTACACGAAGACACACAGGACAGCACAAAGACGACAACTATATACAGCACAGAGAAGTCAATTATCTTCAGCCGCGAGACGTGCAACAGCAGCACACACAACAAAACTCTACTGCAGACAGTAGCGCACAGCTTAGTTCAGCACTAGCTTGACTCCGTCGCTGCTCTGCTAATCCCTGGAAGACCAGTTCTTCACCTTCGATTCCGACTACTCTGCTCTGTCGCTTCCGACTACTACTACTACTCTTCTTCGACTCCTCTGATTTCTGACTTCCTCTGGCAGCTGCGGCTGCTTCCTTTTATAGGTCTCAGGAGGCGAGGTTCCTACTAGACGGATCGGGAAAATTCTCGATGTTTCGAGAATTTTCCGAAATGGGTATAATCCATTTCGGCGCCAAAGTTGACAAATTCGTCGCCAAGTCACCAAATGGTCGGCAAGTTTGTCGCCAAGCTCTGGGACCTCCGACGTGACACACGGACTCCGTCCACTACCGATGACTTTAAAACAGTCTTTCTTATAGTGGAACAAACTATACTGGGAAGCCGAATTGCAGGTTTGTAACAATATCATATTTAAGTTCCATATTGCGTAAGTTGGGAATTCTATCACGTAAAGTGCTCAAAAGTAATAATTTTAATAAAATTTCTAATTCATTAAGCCTAAATTGAGGAATTCGTCCTTAATTTCAAACTATGTAAAACAATCTTATAACACATACAAGAATTTCAATCATTACTAAAAAACATGAAAACTTCAATATTTTACATTTAAAGATCAGATAAAGCAAGCATTCTAGTTACAAAAGAGAAAAATCGAATAAAAAGGAAGTTGTATATAAAAATCTTCATCCCCAGAGACTCCTTTCAAGATCAATTCTGAACTTGACATTGAGAGAAGTTAAGGAACTCCGAGCCTTTTCCACCGGATCCCGCTTTCTAATGCGTTAATATAAACCCTTTTTTTAATTTCGCCATGCTTACGCGAATAAAAAAATAAAGAGGGAGAGAACAGCTGTCTTAAATTTTCTGAGTACGTGAGAACTTTTTCTTCTGAAGTTTATCTATAAAAGTGAGATGGGAAATGCGGACTAAACAGCACTTTTTTTACTTTAGCATTGCAAGATGTGATTTGTATTAGAGGCATTCTGGAAATCGTTTTATATTTTTTTTGAATATGAGATTTGGTAAATTTACTCCAAGTCACAATACGAAATAACCAAATATTTCTGCAGAGAGTTTTAATGCAATTCTTTTCTTAAGAGGTCTAACAGGTTGAAATGAAATAAATAAATGGGAAAGACATCTAAAATTTTGATTTTGATTTTGGAATTCATTCGACAGCGGATTTATTCCTTGTTCTTTCCTTCAATTTTCATCCAAAGTAGAAGACTACCTTCTAAAATTAGCTTGGTTATTTATATATTAAAATAATTTAATTGAAAATTTTAGCTCGAACTTAATAAAAATTTCATATGGGTTTTGATAGTTTACTCTAATTATATTAGTGTACTGTTTTCAAGTGACATATTGTTAGACGGACTTCGTTCTATGAAGATTAGCCAGCGTACAAGAATAGCACTTGAATTTTAGCTTCATCCGTCGTATATCAATAAGTTGGTCTTTGATAATTATTGCATTTGAAGTTGTGTAATGAAATTGAATATTATTTTAATCGAGACCGAAATCTGAAACATATGATTTAAAATTTAAAAATATTAGCTTAAAATAATTGGTAAATAAGTGAAAACATCCACATGTTTTTTTTATGTCTTATCTTCATGATTAAATTCAATAATTAATATTATAATTCATTACTTAAAGAATATATACATGCAGTGAATCCATATATGGATATGAACGGAATCAACAAAAGGAAACTGAGAATAACAATAGTGATGAAGATATTTATTTGGATGCGCAATGATATATTTTCTTTCTAATTTTCTGAAATGAGAAGATATTTATTTCTCGTTTATTATTACGAATTGTTGTATGAGCTAAATTTGTGTATTGCTTTTAAAGAGCCGGGGTATTTTTCTATTAAAGAACCATTCCACCAGAAATAAAGGGATTCAATATTCAATTTTTGTTTTTCACTTAAAAATTATTTACATTGATGTACTTTTCATTTTTTATGCTTTTATTGGAAGATGGTGGGGGGAGGAGTTAATTATTGCATAGGCAAGCTAAAGGTTAATCAGGTTATGTTTAGATAGGGTTTTTCTTTTGATTTCGAAATACAAAAATCAAGATAAATTATCTCTTAATCAGTTATATTAAAGAATAAATATGGATTAGACTTCCATAAAAGAGTTGATAACTGCCTTTATTTATTATGTTTTCTTTATCTGTGCTGGGAACAAATGTTCGCTCGATTATTTTCTTTTAAATGACTTTCAGTGTTGAACATTTTCTTCACTAGCTACTATTTTACATTATACTTTACAAGATCAATTTCATTGCATTTTTGTGCGTAGGCAAATGAAAACTATTTTGGATTATATAAGAATAATTAATTTGGACTGCTTACTATCTTTTCTCTTCTCTGTTTTCACTAAAATATTGATTGCAGAGTTTGCTAGGATCAATATCACTTTCAGCTTCATTGATCAACAATTGCAACGAAAGAGGAAAGTACTACAAATTGAATACGTAGCAGTAATTTCGCTCTAGAATGAATGTTAGTTTACGGAAATATTCCATCTGTTTTTCTTGATATGGATCATTTTCACCTGCGCTGCTGTTTATAGTAACATGAAATGGACTGTGTATTTGTAAGATACACATAATGGTAACATTTGGTTCATTTCTTGCGTTAATTACAAGTACTATTTTTAGATATTGAAGTTGCCTAAATTTCTTATGTGTTATTTTGTTCTTTGAATCGTTATTTAATAATTAAAGATTATAATATGTAGGTTTTATTTGTTTTTTCCCAAATTATTATATGATGAATAAGCGTTTTCTGTTCAAATTCCAAAATAGTTGACGAAAACGTAGAATTTCTTATGCAATTAGGTTAAAGTAGAATTTTTGTTTGTAACGAGGTATATGAAAACTAAAAATGCGACATTTTGATTGCATAAGAGTAAAAAATTGAGCAGATGACATTCTGTTTGAGAAACAATCACGTTTTCTTTCAAAAAAGTAATTTGCGCACAGAGTGTAAGAATTTGTTTTGAAATCGGTGTCAATTGATATCCAAATAATATTGAAATGTATTAAATGGGCCGCCGTAATTTAGCCTTGGTTCGTAAAGGGATTTTAAGAAATATTTAAAACAACAACCGTTTGTTTTTTTACCAAGTGAATCTTCTCAATGGTTGTATACATTTTGATTTCTTTCTAACGGAAAAAATTAATGCATCTTTAGAAATTCAAGTTATGTTCATTGTACATTAATATTACAGAGATATAATTGCCTTCGCCTTATCTTTTCAATAAATTTTACTTTTTCTTCAAATATTTTGAAAGATTCAATTCTATTTTAGATGAGTTGCTTTTAAAATAAGAATACTTTATATTTTTATCTTAAGTTCTATTGGTTAACATAAAATTTTGATAGCTTTTAACAAATGGTAAAAAAGAATAAAAAAACAAAAACAATTGCAATCTTTGTATGACAAATTTTCTTTAGCATTTTAAACCGATATTCTCAAATGCATATTGGAACTGAGGGAGGCATAAAACTTCGAAATTCATCAAATAGTTGAGATAAATTATTTTTAGAGGTACTTCCCTTGCACAATTTTTAGGCGATACGACGTAAACATTGAAATAAGAAAAAAATGATGTTCTATTTAGCAAGATTGTCAGTGTTATCAGTGTTAAAATTGAGATCTGATAAATTTAATTCTGAAGAGTGATGCACTCAATGCAGTAAAATATGATTTATTAATTTGTTCCTTCAGATGATTTATTAAACTTGAATATATGAAATCACAAATCCAAATATTCTAATAATGCATTTAATACTTTCTTTCTTCTCGCGTTTTTCTTAGAAATTGACAAAAGTTTTGACAAATTGAAAAGTGATTTTTATTTAAACTGTTTTTGAAGGTCTATCTTCCACTCATAATGCGATTGCTTCATGGCCCCTATATTAGATGAAGTGAGAATTGTAAAATATAGTCAAGACTCTTTTGTTTTCAGAAGTATAAGTTTAGAAAACACTATATTTTTTCAGATATTGATTGTCATTATTCGTTGCAAAATTCCTAAAGACTGAAGAATTTTTCTTAAAATGAATGATAAAATGAGATTTTTAAGATTTTGGAAATGATTTCTTACAAAAAATGTAACGTGAAATGAAAAATGTGAATATACGTTTCTCTAATCAAAATATATTTGGAAATAAGTAAATTGAATTGTTTTTAAGTTGAAATTTGCGTTATATAATTATTTAATACTACAAGAAATCCAAACCAGCTGTGTTACTCAGTTCAATGAAATTTAAATAGGACTCATTTAATAAAATTCGTGCGTTTAAGTCGTAAGCATTTATTTTTACACCTTACTGAAATAAATACGAATTTTGAAACATATAGCGAACAAAGATCTAGACATGGATTTTTGGTAGGAACAATAAAACTTTTAAAAAGAAGCTAAAATAACAATTTACTAGAAGCAGATTAATAATTTCCGCCAGAAACATCATCTACCACCAAAGAATGAAAAATGGCATATTAAAAATAATTGGAAGTAAAAAGGAGGTGGGGGAAAAGTTTGAAAAACTTTTAGTTGGTGCCAACTTAGGCTTTTTCTGAAAAAACATTTTTCATCCCTGAAATTTCTATGCTATTACAATAAAACGGGATGAAAAATATTTTATTTATTAAATTCACCCATTATAGCGCAGTTTATTATAAGTTATGCAATAAATTATTGATACATTTTTAAAAACTAACTAAGCATCATCAATATTTTTATTAATATATATAATATTTATTTATAGTCGCGTTATATATATGTTAAAATTTCTGGTTATAGACCAATATATGTAATAAATTCTGATCGAAGAAAAGCTTATGCCTAAAGAAAAAGATATTTGAATCACTCATGTTTACTTCCATGTTGTAATCTATACAATTTTGAATATTTAAAAACAATTCCGAGGTTTTCTTCTTCAATAAGGCTTAACGAAATTTTTATTGTTAAACGTCATTCTTGATTTCTAACAATATTAAACATTTTAGTAATAAATAGCAATTCTTTGTGTTACACAAAGAAAGGAAATTAAGAAACCTTGGAATCCTTCATCTGAAAATTAGATAAAAGAAGCATTGTTATAACAATTGAGAATAATCGAATGAAAAAAGACAATAAATGAGCTGGAATTGTCGAATTTTGCTGTATATCAAAATCTTCTCTCATAGAACCACCCTTTCAAGATCAATTCTGGAATTGACGTCAAGAAAGATATGAAAAAGAAAAGAACTCCAAATCTTTTCGACCCGATTCCATTTACTAAAGTGTTCATATAATACATTTTTTTCGAATTCAGCCGGCACATATAGATAAACAGAAAGAGAGAGAACAGCTGTCCAAAGTCTTTTCGGCAGGTGAGAGCTTTCTTTTTTTTCGTAAAAACTTAGTCCATATAAGTGAAAAGGGAAACTTGAACATGGAATGGCGTTTTTATGCCACTATTGCGAGACAAGGTGTGACATCTATCAAACATTCCAAAGTATAGTTTATATTCCTTTGGAATCTCAGATTAAATATTCTCTGAATCGTGATGGTTCTAAAATTCAAGAAAATATTTGTACGGGGAATTTTTTGTTAGTTATTTTTTAAAAGATGATATTTATTGAAGCAAAATCCCAAAATATTACCAAATTTTTATTTCGTTAATTAGATTTTTTAAGATAAGGATTCATTCGTTGTTTGCTTTTGAAGCTTTGCACAGATATAGAAGAAAACATTTGCTTGAAATATATTGTGCATGTAGAATTCTTCGGTGATAATTGTTTTGTATTACGAGCTGAATCAATAAAAATGTTTATATGATTTTTTGATAATCATTTTATTTTTGTCATTTATAGTAAATAAAAATTATTACGTGAGTGTAAGTTTCAATCATATTTTTACTTTCTTGTATATGAAGTATAGAGAAAGTATTGAAATCTTTTTTGTTAAACTTAAAAATTTTGAACTCGGGATGTTGACGAATCTCTACAATTTCAACATTCCTGAGTTTGAAAAACACATTTTTGGTCTTATATTTGTATGTCTGTGAGCACGATAATTACAAAATACCTTGAAATATATAAATGAAATTTGATATATTGACTTTAAAAAAATTTTAGCTTTATATCAATTATGCGTGATATGGCGCATCATAAGTATGCGAGAAAGTTTTCTTGAGACCATTTCCACTAGCAACCCATATTAATCTAACTAGCAATCCCTATTAATCACCTAAGGATTATTTGTACAGTTTTAAAAAAAAAAAATGGATCCATCAAATGAACCTTCCATTCACTATAGACGACAATTAGCATCAAAATGTGCTTTATTAACATACTTAAGTATCATGATTCAAAAAACAGAAGTTAAACATGAAAGCGACGAAGCACTTACTAAAAAGTAAAAACTGCTGGTAATAAAAATATTACGGGACTTGTAAAACAGACATTACTGCGATAATAGTAGCTCGAAAAGAAACATTGTGTATAGAATTTTTAACAAAGGATAAGCCGAGCTATTCTATAATTTGTTTTCTTTGTTCTAAATGTAACAATCTATCCTTTCTTGAATGGCTTGAATTTCAAACTGTGTTTCTCGGAGTAAAATCATTAGTTGCCTTGCTGTAGATTTCTACTTCAAAAATACGTCTGAAAAATAAGATCTGAAATTTCCCATTTTAGATCTATAATGTTACTGTATTTTTGAAAAATTCTAAATATATGGTTCTTAATGGACTTTTATTTAAAAATAAATAAATAAATGAATAAATCATAATATTTGTTTTTAAATAGTTCCTGTTTTTTTTACTATATAAAAACGACTATGAGATTAATTTTTCTAATATGTTTACCCTGACTTTAAAACAACAGATATTTATTTTTTACTTCTAGGCTGAAATTGTCATTTAAGGAGTTTTTAATTTAATGGATTTTATAAAGTCTTATTTTTCACTTTCCTCTTGGAACTGTTTAGTACTATAAAAATTACCATTCAGAATTTTCGATAATACCCTTTTTTTTAAACACATCCGTTAAAATTATGAAATTATTCTCGAAATCAAACTTTTTGTTCTCCAGAAACAACGCTTTTTAAAATTTGTTTTATCAATATTATTACCAGTGAGGAAATTAGGGTTAATGATTAGAACTAATGATATGGTTCAAGTGTGACGCAGGCCCCACAAAGCCCTGAACCCTGTAAGGCACTGTGCAGGCTGGCGGTGACTCTATATTGGTGTGTGCTGTTTTTACATAAAATGGACTAGGTCTAACTGAAACGACTGAGACCACTGACTGGAAATTATTATGTTCAGCTACTTGAAGGCAACTTAAGCTATTCATAGACTTCATGTACCCAAACAAAAATAAATTTTTTCTGGATGTCAATGAGCCATATCACGGGGCCACAACCGTTTGAGAGTGATTTGAGGAACATTCTGGATAATTCCAGCGAATGATTTGGAAACATAAATCGCTTGACATGAATACCATTGAGAAAATATGGAACATAATTTAGAAATCAGTTCGTGTACAAGATCTTGCATTGTCAACACTTTCGCAATTATGGACGTCTATAGAGACAACATGGATCAATATCTCCGCAGGGGACTTCCAACGTCTTGTTAAGTCCATGCCACATCTTGCTGCACTTCGCCGCGCAAAAGAAGGTTCGACATGTTATTAAGAGATATTCTATGCCTTTCGTCACCTCAGTGTATAGGCATTCGAAAACATTTTCTTGCATTAATTTCTCTAGAAAAGGAAAAAAAAATATTAATAAAATAATTTTAAGCAAATTAGTTCATTTTATTTATTTGTAAATTGGGACACTTACAAAAGTAGGAAAAAAATATTACCAAAACCTTTTTAAATGAGATACAATCCATTTTAAAAACTGTAGCATATATTTTTTAAATGATTTGTTTTAATAGAGTTTGATAAATTGTGCAGCTTTATTATATAATCATGCTAAAAAGAAATATTTTCTTAAAAATATTGTAGCGAGGCGCAACAGCTTCTGCTGCGCATTGCATTTTTTATTATTCAGCTTTAATGAAAGACAAATCATAATTGAAAAATAATTTATTTTTAATTTCTGAAATTATACTGTCATAAGAAATGAACTGTATTAATAAACCATTTCTATAAAAGAAAATCGCAAATAAACGTGCAAAATCCAAAGATACTGACAACAGAAAAGGCCCATTGTGATTGATTACATTTCTACAAAGCAAAATTTTTGTTGTAAAGTTGTATTAGTATGCATAATTTTTTAAATGATCATAGTATTTTTTAGTCCGTGATTAACGATAAGTTGGAAAAGAATTTACGGAATTGTTATATGTGCTTGTTTAATTACTGCCATAAATAAACTTATTTGCAAATATAATTCATTGTCTATTTTGATGGATGGAAATCTATAAGAATTACAATTTATTTGTGGCCTTTGAAAGCATTCAAAAAGAGCAAACTGCTGAAGGTAATATTAATTTGATAAAAAAATCCGTGTTGAATATCTGATTGAAGAAACCGATTCCGAGATCATATCATTCCAAAATTCTTTTGCTATTAAATCTGCAGATTTTGACAAACCTATAACTTTTCAAAGAAGAAACACCAAAAATTTGACATTCCTCATGCGCAATAACTCTGGATTGTACAAGTTCGTGGAAGGTTTCACATTTATACAATATCTTCAACATTTTGCTTTCTCAAAGCATTCCTACGAAATACTAGAAAAGAAAATTCTGTAGCCAACGTATTCGGATATTCTCTTGGGATTACAATGAAGCTCGTAGGAAGGAGGACTACCCTAAAATTTGACGCCATTTATTTTTGGCTAGGGAATGGCAACATGGATATGCTATACCTGCATGAGTCATAAAGTATTCAGAAGTTGAGGGAAAATTCGCCGAAGGGCCACTCGCAATCCTACCGCATGAATCATAGATGTATGATGGTGTCTTTATTCAAGAATTCCAATGGGAAAGTGGGTTAGAGTTCCATTCCAAGAAGGGTCCGATGTACATACTTTTAAGTATCGAGAAAGCTTTTATTTCGAAGATTATCTGTAAATAAGTTGCTATTAACTTGACTAATTGAGAAGAATTGAATATTGGAACGATTTTGCTGCAACTGTCTATTTTCCAGTTCATTTGGCAGGAAGTAATATTCAAATAAATAAGTACAGCTACACAATGGGGTAAATTTATGCACTTGTAGTACAGCTGTTATGCGCCGTGCCCTTTTATTTTTGGAAAGCACAGCGGATTTTAAAATACTCAATAGGATGTAATGCAACAGCAGATCACAGGATAATGTATTTTTTTTTATGTCGGAAGGAAAAAAGCAGATAGTTATTTCATGGATATTAGCTTTGCATGAATCGTCTGCCTCATATCTATTATCAGTTTAGTAATTAACTTATTATGCATCTTAATAACTATTAATAAAACTTTTGCTTTAAGCCATTGATCTGAAGAATATTTATGAAAACATTTTATTTGTAATTATTTTTAATATTTAGGAAATGAATAATGAAAACCATTTTAAAACAATGTATTTCAGCTTCTAAAAAGCTATATTTCCTGTAAATCCATCTTTTTCTAGTGCCATATTTTTTACAATGACCTTTACTTAAAGAAAACCAATAAAATTAACACCCAATACTTTAGTAGTTTTTATAAATTTCATCAAAACATTTGGAATCCAACTAAGTGATAACTTTGGTTGTTCTAGTGTTAAAAAAAATCATGCCTTTTTAAATATACAAGAAATATGAGGTTGAAATACAGGAAACATAGAAAGCACAAGGTTGTCTTTTAGAAAACTCTATTGTAGCTGTCATTCTTCCCCTGATTCTTTTCACTGTCTTGGAAAATCTCTGAAATGAATAGAAAAAAAAATAAGCTAATAAAAAAATAATAAGCGTCAGAAAAGCAAAGGAAAGCACAAGAATAAGTTTTCCTCTTTCTAAACGAAGGCAATCAGTATTTTCTCTGTGTGAAGAAATGAAGAGGAAGAAAAAAACCTTTGTAGAAACTAAACAGCATTGTAAGGTAAAATACTTGTGGTTTGTTTTTCCTGTACGAAAAGTTATTATTGAAAGGGAAATGCAGTAAAAGGAAGCTCTTGGATTCTTTAAAGAAATCCTACACAATAAAGGGAAGACTGTTGTTGCTATTCTTTCGTAGTTAGTGATAATTTATAGAAGTATTTTTTGTCTGCATAGTTTTTGAGGAATTGAAGCTTTAGTAAAGTTTGGAAAAAAAAGTCTTTCTAGATTTCAAACTTTTACTTCAAATAAAAATTGTCTTCTTTAATCTTTTACATAAAAGTGGTTGCATTATCAAGGAGAAATAATGAAATAACAATAAGATAATAACATAACAAGATGGTAGAACAAATTTCAATATGCAATGTTTTGAAAACTTGGGTTTTTATTTGAAGAATCAGCCCTTAATTAATATCGATGTTTGAGAATCCATTTTTAGATCAATTTGTGCCAATTTTCAAATGGCTTTTAGTTCAGTAGTTATGTTTAAAAGACAATTTTCAATAACAGGGAATTTGAAAAATAACTAATCTTTAGTCAAGGTGTTCATTTCTCTTTGAACACCTTGACTTCCAATGCCAACCATATTGTTGAAAATGCACATTTATGCAAAATAATACTTACTAAAGGCATCTTTTTTTTACCCATCTAATAAATTCTTATCCATTTATTTATTACTAAAAATTTCTGAGCCTCCACCTAGGACATATTACTGGAATTGAATCTTGAGTCCTTCAAACAATAGAGAGCCTAGTTGAATAGTCTCATAATAGTCAGCATGTTAAAATGAACGGTTACTTGGCGATATGTTTTAACTTTGGAAAAACATAGGGTTGTATGTTTTAAAATGATTCTGTGCATCTTAAATCCATAAGAATTAAATACTTTTTCACTTGTTTGGCATTGACGATTAATGAAAGTGGACTGGTTCATATATTGGTTTTGTTATATAAATTTTAAGGTACATCTTTGATAGTTGTAGTGTAGCTTTGAAGAAGATACCAGAGGGATCAATTAGTAATTTTTCTTGTGTAACTTTTAAGATATTAAAAAAGTAACTTTTTTTTGTTTTTGTTTTGGGAGAAGAATTTCTTCTCTGTTTCATAAAATTAAAAATTAAGCGTTATTTATTGGAGACAAGTTATTAATTATTTAAATGGAAGTAGCGACTTTTTAACAAATTGTAGAAAATATACCATGAATATCACTATACAATCTGGCCAAAATAAATCATTATTTCCAAAAATTAGTTTATAGAACAAATGGTATCATGAAAATGATTTCTGGACGCAATTTTTTTTTCCAGTTTTAACTTTAATTTTGTTTTAAAACTGTGAAATTGCTTCACAATTAGAAGTGGTTAATCAAGAATAAATTTTATATGTTAGAAAACAGATGTCTCTTTTTGTTTATTAGTCTGTTCTTTCGAACAAGTTATGTTTTTCTATAATTTTTTTGAGTTGAACATTAATATTAACTATTGGTTTTTGTAATGGAAAATCATTCATTCACTATTAGAAATATAAAGTGGAATTATAAATGTCACGATAAAATTTCTTTTCGATTATAACGGCTAATTTATTAAACTTTAAGTGACCTTCATTTGCTACGCAGCAACAAGATGTGTTGAAACCTTAAAATGCGTGAATTTTGTTAATATTCAAAACATGAACTTTGAAAATATTTAATGATAAAAGGGTATTGAAGATAAAAGCTATTATAAAATTTAAATTCATATTAAAGCGTTTCCCCATCTGATAAAAAGCTCTTTAGAATTTAATGGGGTGATTAAAATATAAATGAGGGAACTTTATGAAGTTAATTTTAAATTTTTATAAGATTAACACAGCAACTTGTGTCATTTTCTATATATTAAATATATTGTTGAAAAATGGAATTTCGGTTATTTTTTAACATATCTTATGTGTAATCTTTTATGATATTTATGTGACATATCTTGTGTAATTTTTCATTACGTGTGTTTAAATAATTAATAAATGTATGTTGATTCTGTCTTATTTAAAATAATGCGTGTTATTAAAAAAACAAATAAGTAAAATATATTTCAATTTTTGAAGTAAGCGTGTTAAGTCAGTTTTCCAACTTGGAATATATTGATCCCTACGAATGATTACAAATTAATTGTTTTTGAGTAGTTATAAATTTACAGAGCTTCCATTATTTTCCTTTACAAAGCAAAATAGTTATTTTCCTTTGAAGTAGGTATGGCTTGAATAATATGTAAAAAATATTTTAAAAAGCTTGATGTCTTTTTGCTTTAAAATTTTATTATTATATGTTTATTATTATTATTATATTATATTTGTTTTATTATTATATTTGCTTTAAAATTTTATTATTATATTTGCTTTAAAATTTTATTATTATACTTTATTATTATATTTGCTTTACAATTTTATTATATTTGCTTTAAAATTTTATTATTATATTTGCTTTAAAATTTTATTATTATACTTTATTATTATATTAGCATACTTAATTTTATATATTATTATATATTTGACTTTAATAATTCATAAAAACGAATCAAATTTTAGATTCACAACATGAACGAAAGAGAAATTAAATTATATTTATTTATTTTTATCAGTTTGGATATGGATTTCCTATTTAGGTGTTATTGAACAATTGTATATAGTATTACTTGAACTAGATTCAAAATTTTCAAAGAAAATTACACAAATCAATATTTTATAAAATAAAAACGGTTTCAATATTAGAAAAACGATGTAATGCATTGATAAAAATTAAATAAAAAAGATATGTTTCAAAGATTGTCAAAATTTAGAAAAATTATTTGCACGACTATAAAAATTAATATCATTAATATATTTTAAATTTTAAGATGGAGTTAAACTTCTTTGTGTTGTAATAATTTCGGAAGTTCTAGCTGGGAAAAATGGCAATTTTGTTTCCTTTTTAGTTAATTAAAATTAGAACATCAATCCCAAGAACATACAGTGTCTTACAAAAGTGATGGGACACTTGTGCTTTACAAAAGGAAACTGTAATAAAATAAATAAATAAACATGCACAAAATTTTTTTGGGTGTGTTTCATATTTAAAGTTAGTAACAATTATTACATAACATACATTTTGTCAAAATATTAAAACATTAATTTAATAAAAATACAATTGTTTAGAACGGAGCAAAAAATGGCTCACATAAGTGATGGGACACTTACTTTTTCATCAAATATTTATCCAAAAATTTTACTTTTTAAAAGGTTTTAATATTTTGTTGGATTTCCTTTTACTTTTAAAACATGATTTAATCTTCTTGGGATGGATTCGACTAATTTTTTTGTGATTTCTGCAGTGATTTTACCCCATTCTTCTTGAAACACCGATTTTAATTGTTGTTTTGAAGAAAAGGTGTGTTTGTGAGTCTAACGTTCAAAGTAGTGTGCTTGGGGTCATTGTCCTGGTAGAATTTAAAATCGTTATAAAGGTTTAATTTTCGTGCTGAAGATTTCAAATTTTGCTTTAAAATGTCAATATACTGGTACTGATCCATTATACTGTCAATATAAACATGATTACCAACTCCAGCGGTTACACCCGATATACACCCCCATACCATAACTCCTCCACCACCATGCTTTACTGTTGGCATTAAGTTCTGTTTGCGAAATTCTTCCCTGTGTTTTCTCCACACCAAGATTCTACTGTCAGAACCAAATATATTAACTTTACTCTCATCAGCAAATATAACTTTATTCCAGTAATCAGAATTCTTATTTATGTTGGATTTTGCGAAAGCTAGTCTGAGTTTTCTATTCTTTTCACTTACGAAGAATTTTTTTCTGGTTACTCTCTACCGTGATATCTAGCAGATCGAATTATCCTTCTAATAGTCTCAGCATTAACAATTATTCCATATAATGCTTGTAAATTAGCAGAAACTTTAAAAGCACTCTTTCTTGGATTTTTTTAAATATTTTGAACGATAATTCGCTTCATTCCATTGGATAGCTTTGAGGGTCGGCCAGGTCTTCTTTTATCCTGAATAATATGATTCTTTTTATATCGTTTAATGATATTGAAAACTGTTTAAGCAGTTTTTCTAATAGATTTTCCACCTTCAATATGCAAATTAATAACTAATTTTCGAATTTCAGGCGAAGTTTCTTTTCGTTTAGCATTCATGGCTGCACAGAGCTAAAAAACACAAAAATTCCAAAACAAACTGGAAGGAAATACTGCAGACGATTTTATAAATTATTGCCAATTGCTTTTTTGTAAAAATAAAACCACCAAAAATATTTTTATTGCTTATTTCAGACGATTTTTGTTGCATATCTAATGGTGTCCCATCACTTATGTGAGCTATTTTTTGCTCCGTTTTAAACAATTGTATTTTTTATTAAATTAATATTTTAATATTTTGACAAAATGTATGTTATGTAATAATTGTTACTAAATTTAAGTATGAAACACACCCACAAAAAATTTGTACATGTTTTTTTAATTTATTTTATTACAGTTTCCTTTTGTAAAGCACAAGTGTCCCATCACTTTTGTGAGACACTGTATTTCCATTCCCAGTTTGAAATCGAATGAATCGTTTGAAACAAACTGATAAGAATGCCAATTTTTTAATGTAATATTTATATCTGAGACACATTTGTGTCGTGGTAACGTTTGCTGAGTAAGGGATATTCCGAGCTAACTTCGATACCGAGAGCAGTCTCATAAACCGAGAGCCGATGCATTTCTAAGACACTCGCAGGCTGCAACAAAAATTCGACTATAAACTATCTTGAGAAATTCCTTCATCAGCTGCGACCGATAATGAAGCCGTAAACCTTTAGTTATGAAAACAACACTTGACTTGCTCTTCATTGAGTTTCTAAGTGCATGATTATTATTCTCTTTGAGCATGGAATCAACCTAAGTCAAATTATAGCATACTTTATTTAGAAATGTTTAAAATTATTGTTTTCTTATGATGCAATTTTTTAAAATTAAATATATCTGAATGTATTTTGAAATATAATAGTGGTGAATGAAAAAAGCACCATTTAGGTATATGAATGTGGTATTATAAATTTAAATCAGTCAAATAATTTGTTTAAAGTGAAAAAAGCAAAAGGAATTCATGATTACATCATTGCTTGTGCTATTGTGATATTCTTTAATTGGATGATGTGTTTATCTGGATGAACCGTTATTCTGTTAACAATATCTGAGATCTGATTGTCACAGATTAACTAATTTCTTGAACTTCATATTAACGATGTATACTACAGTTTTAGTTGTATAGAAAGTATTATGGACTTGGGCAGAGTACTTTCGAATTAAATAATATGTTATTTGCAGTATAATTTAACCCCTTAAAAGGCCTTTTTTTTTCCTGTCATATTATGTTAAAATATTTTTAGGCTTGAAATTGGAATAAGGAAAGGGATTCATTTAACTTATTATATAAATTTAATTTGAGTAATTAATAATTAAGTAACAAATCAAGACCCATCATTTTATGGGAGATAAAGAACTAAAGCATTTAAGTTTCTGTCTTTCTAAAAAAATTTGTCAGAACTTATGCCAACCTACATAATTTCATACAAAGATTGATAAATTTGGTGGGAAGCATACTTCCCACGGCCCTAGAGAGGGTTAAATGTAAATATATGATGTCATTAAAAATTTTGTTAGTTTGTAATGAAATCTTCTCTATAATGTTCACAAAACTCAGATAATAATCAATCACTAATTAAATCTAACAAAGAAATAATAATCCTTTAACAGGGAAGAAAATGTAAAGCCGAAAATAAAATAAAAGAAAGTACTAAAATAAAATATTAGTTATGCCTTCAGTAGTTATTGAAGGGAGAAAATGGTGAATAATGAAAATTGCAAGCTTCATACTTTATTTTGGCTTTTTCTGTTTATTCATATTAAAGTTTATTCGCATATCCCTAAATCAGTCAATTAATTCAAACACAAAATAAATATTTCTCACTTGCCAGACGCAAAAACAGAAATTGGGATTTCGCATCTGATAATGACTCTGACCAAAAGAACGAGAGTAATTTTAACTTGAGCTGAGCGTTACTGACTGACGTGGACGATTATATACATTGACTGGGCTAGTCTCTGTATAAAATAGAAATTCTAGAATGATGTGATTTAATTTGCCCCATTGTAATTTTATACCATTGTAATGCTGCAAATATTATTATTGAATTAAATGTTGAATATTTAATGTTGAAAATGCAGAGGTTTGGTTAGGTAGTTCTTATTTCTTATGATACTTTGCTTGTTCTCCTCTGCTATTGCTTTTGTCTAATTTTATGTCTAAAAGTTATTCTCATGTATAAATTAACTAAACAAATAAAGGCTTTATTTGTTGGATGAATATAAATGTCTTTCTACAGAATATTCTTTTGAAATATAAAATAAAAGATTCATAACTAAGCAGCTCTTCTTAATAATTTGATATATGATTTATTTAAAAATGCATAATCTTACCAATAACTTGTATTCAAAATATGGTAATAATTCATAATTTCTTTCTTAATTAGGTTTAAATGAAGGAATATTCAGAATCTACTATTATTATTACTATTTATTGAGTATCCAAATAAAATTAAAAGAGACTGTATTCATTTTCGGTGCCTTAATGTAAAAATAAAATATTTTGAGTACTTTACTCTATTTTGACTTCATGCTAACATTAATATATTTTTGAATTTTGGCAAGAAAAAAATATTTTTAATTTTTTAATCTTATTTAAATTTAAATTTCTTGTTGAAGCATTTGAAAATATCTCTTCTGTAATGAATTTCTTCCACACAGCTTCTTATTTTTACTATGGGAGTGATGAAAAGAATTTTCTAAAAAATATTTCAAATGAATATAAATTTCTAATGTCAATAATTTCCGCCTACGCTTCAATCGAGTGACAGAAATTGTTTCCCCAAAACTTTTATAAGCATCCATTCTCTTACAATGCTCCAAAATTAATAAGAGAAAAAAACTAAAATTGCTGTTTATAAAGAAGCGGAATGAGAAGCTCTGTTTATCTATCTCATTTCCGAACAATGAAAATCATTTGCATAGTAATAACCTAGTACAGGCTTGTATCTGGGCATTTTTTTTTCTTTAAAGCAGAAACTATAACATAAATGAGATTGTTTTTATAGTAATGCAATGATATGAATAAAATCTAATTTATCTAGAACCTTTGTATTCATTTGAATAGGCTGCGTCCGCAGAATATTTTTACGACAAACAAATTAGAAGAGTTTTGAATAAACTATTAGCAGATGTACATTTTAATGATAAATAAATTAGAAGAGTTTTGAATAAAATTTTTAAAATAAACCATTACGTGAAATAGAAATAATTTTGAAGGAAGTTTTCCTTAATGATTTATTATTTTCAATTTCTAAACCTTTGAAAAATGAGATTTTTTTTATCATTTAAAGAGACGAATTTTCTTTTCTTGCAAAATTGTTTCTTGACCTATGACATTTTGTTTTATATTTCACATATATAATTGATAAAGCCGTTGATAAAATGGCTATTGAATTATTTACTTTTGGTCTACTCTTATAACATCTTATATTTTGCCGTAATATATTAAATGTTGTTTTCGAATAATATAATTTAAAGACCCCGTATGAAGAGAAGTATGAAACCCCGGCATTCTATAGAATGCCTAGTCTTTGTATATAATGCTGGACATTTTTAGAAAAAGTCTGAAATATGAGAATTATTACATATTTTCACTAGTCATTGTATATAATATCTTGGTATTCTATAGAAAAGCAAATGCTATTTAGGCAAAGTACGAAAAAAGTACTGATAAGGCTATTATATAAATGACTTGCATTTCTCAAAAATACAAATGTTATTCTGAAAAAATGTGAGCGCAATTAAAATATTTATTCAAAATATGTGAAATAACTCGAGTCCGTGATATAATACAGTATCGTACAGATGCCTTTTTCTATCTATATCTATACTTATAATTAAAGCTCAATGTGTGTGTGTTGGCGCTGTACAGGTCAGGTCATCTGACCTATAGTTACCAAATTTGGTACATGTATATCTTAGAGGTCGGGAATGTGCACCTGGGGTCCCTTTTTTTGAATTTTTAATTAGAATTTTAATTATTAATTAAAAACTAACTTTCACGCCAAAAAAATCTTCCATTTTCCCCACCGCCAAATGAGTAAGGCTTCAGTTTTTTTCCCCAACAGTAATGAGGCTAGTGTTAACATTTTTCGTTTCGATTATTTCAAACGATTCTGTTTATTTTCTTAATGTTTGATGCATTTAAAATTAAACATTGTTAATTAATCGATCTTTCAGATTCATTCTGAAATACTTTTGAATTAAAATAACACAGAATAAAGGAAATAAAAAATTTCTAATCTGCATAGCGTTACGCCAACTGGCGTAGAAAAATTCGCGCATTTGCGTTACCGTAATTGGAGTTGAAAATTCACGCATGCACATTGTGTTCTGATTGTTGTTACTGATTGTGGATTTGATTTAAATTATTTTTAGGTTAGTTGCATGCTTTTGTAATTAAATTGTATTTATGTTATATATTTTTTGTATATGCTTATAGATTTAAGTACATCGTTTTTTAGGTAGATTTTGTTAACCTGCTTTCAACCGATTATTTTAAACGATTCGTTTTATTTTCTTAGTGTTTGATGCATTTAAAATTAAACATTGTTAATTAATCGATCTGGTCATGATGAATCTGAGAACATTTTGCTGACAAATTCTTGAAATATTACATAAATTAAGAAATATATTCTTTAGTGCCCATAAAGTTTAAACGCTCAGTGACTGTTTTCAGTAATCATATTACAAAATAAAAAATACTGTGTTTCAGTAAAAAATATTATTATATTCATTGCAGATTAATATCTTTCCCCTTTAATTTAAATTATAAATTCTACGGGAGCTAACCGAAAGGCCTTTATAATATTATGAGTGAATTATATGACTATCAAAATTTGAAGTTTTAAAATATTTTGATGAAGAAGCTATTAAAGTAGGAATTGCATAAAATATTTAATTATTAATATTTTAACGAACATTAAGATTGGTGATCCGGCTGGTCGCCATAGGCGGCTAGTACTTATATAAAGCTCGATGTATGTGTGTGTGTGTGTGTGTGTGTGTGTGTATTGGCGCTCTACAGGCCAGACCGTTTGACTTACAGCTACCAAATTTGGTACATGTATACCTTGGAGGTCGGGAATGTGCACCTGGGGTCCCTTTTTTGAATTTTTAATTAGAATTTTAATTATTAATTAAAAACTAACTTTCCCGCCCAAAAAAATCTTCCATTTTCCCCACCGCCAAATGAGTAAGGCTTCAGTCTTTTCCCCCAACAGTAATGAGGCTAGGGTTAACATTTTTCGGCCGATTATTTCAAACGATTCTGTTTATTTTCTTAATGTTTGATGCATTTAAAATTAAACATTATTAATTAATCGATCTTTGATATTCATTTTGAAGTACTTTTGAATTAAAATAAAACAGAATAAAGGAAATTAAAAACTTCTAATCTGCATAGCGTTACCCCAACTGGCTTAGAAAAATTTACGCATTTGCGTTACCATAAATGGCGTTGAAAATTCGCGCATGTGCATTGGGTTCTGATTGTTGACACTATTTTCTAAGGATTCGGATTTGATTTAAATTATTTTTAGGTTAGTTGTGTGCTTTTGTAATTAAATTGTATTTATGATAGTTATATATTTTTTTTATATGCTTATAGTTTTAAGTATATCGTTTTTTAAGTAGTTTATTTTAACCTGTTTTCGACCGGTTATTTTAAACGATTCTGTTTTTCTTGGTGTTTGATGCATTTAAAATTAAACATTGTTAATTAATAGATCTGCTCATGATGAATCTGAGAAAATGTTGTTGACAAATTCTTGAGATAGTGCATAAATTAAGATATATATTCTTTAGTGCACATAAAGTTTAAACGCTCAATGACTCTGTTTTCAATAATCATATTATAAAAAAAAGCTTTGTTTCAGTAAAATAATATTATATTAATTGCAGATTAATCCTTTCCACTTTAATTTAAAGCATAAATTCTACGAGAGCTCACATAAAATTAGATTTATACATATTCCGTTATGACCGAAGGCCTTTATAATATGATGAGTGAATTATATAGTCCCTGGGTTCCTTCTTAGTAATAATTTTGGCCTTTTGCACATCATTTATTAACTTCTGGTAAATAGTTTCGATTAAGAAAAAAAATCCCGTTTTTTGCAGCATTAACTCGAATCTTAAATAATGCATCTTCGAATCGTTGTTTCGCATCTTTAGACAAGACTCCTTCTCCAACACTGCAGCTTGTTCCTCCATTTTTATGCTGCACAGTAAAAAACTGAATGTTTGTTCAAAAAATTTAAGTAAAATTGATTATTTTGACACTCCGGAACAAGCCACAAAGTGCAACTGACAAATTCTACGCCCAAGGAGCGCGTTAAGTCACGTGCCTTGTCAAGTGATATTCAAAACGAATAACAGATGTATTTAATTCTTTGCCGGTTTCTGATTTGAAATTCTATAGGATGCCTAGGAAATGTATGAAATATGAATAGTTTAATACTTGCTGCCTAATTTAGGCATTGCATAGAATGCTGTATTTCATAGTTTACCGGTACCATATACACGACTGTTGGCATATTATGTTTATGGTGAAAGTATGACGGGGAGATTTAATCTCTTTCGAATATTAGTGCTAGGATGTGGATCATTTTTATAGTTGGAATGGATTGTGGTGGTGTCTGGTTTTGTAGGTACCACAATCGCCCCCATTCCTTGACTATTCAGTTAAGAGGATTAGTAAAGTTTTTACTTATTTTACGATTGAATATGGATACCATCTGTCATGCCTATAACCTCCGCTTAGCTGTTCAGGTCCCGCTGCTGAAAGGAAATGAAGTGAAGAGAGGAACAGTTGCACGGGAATGTCTGTTGGTAGGAGATTACGTTTAAATCAGAATTTAATTGTGAATATGTAAATAGTAATCTATCATTTAACCCCTAATATATAATAAGCTTGTGGTACGAAGAAAAGTGTCATCACGTGTCAAGGCACGCGGCAACACATGTTTATTATATCTTATGGGTTAAATGATCCATAACTGTTTACATATACACAATTAGATTCCGATTTAAATTTTAGCTCATTTCTCAGAGTTCCTACAAGAGCTCCTACCAACACACACTCTTCCCGATATCAGCCACACTCGCCAGCGCATACTGTTCCTCTCTTCACTTTATTTCGTTTTAACCGTGGGACCGGAACAGCTACGTGGAGATCATAGGTATGAACCATCATATGCCATACTCTACCGATTCCGATAAGATTTTATTGCCAATTTCTTTTCCAGCAGTTTTCAAATATATATTTCCAGAATGTGTATGATAGATATTCATATGCTTATAATTTGAAGATGTTTTTGGAGCCGTGGTGGCTTGGTGGTTAGATTTCGTCTTAGAAACCGGAGAGTTTCAGGTTCGAAATCCTATTCCACCAAAAAACCGTCATGTAAGCGGGTATGGTACACGTTAAATCCGTCGGGGCCAAGCGTCCTTCCACTGGTCTGATGGAGAAGTTTGGAGAAGCGGAGGTCACTTCAGGTGTCGTCCTAGTCATCTGACAGCGGTTTAAAATTACGAGGTCCGTCGCGAACTAGCTCTAGTGTTGCTTTACAAAAACGGGACGCTAGTATACCAAAACTAAACTAAACTTGAAGATGTTATTAATCGCTCTTTTGAAAGTTTATTATTAAAAGGGAGTATAAAAACACTTTTTACATTTATTGTGGCCTTTTGATATCTTCATTTTTTATTATCTTTCCATGAAGTCTAGCTTTATATTCGGATACGTATTAGACAGTGAAATTGTTTATTTTGATCATTTTTATCACCCTATCCACTTTAGGTAAATATTTTCCTATATACTTATTTACATAAATTACATTTATAAACCTATTCACGCAAAATCTTTTTTTTAAAATATTAACTGGAGTGAAGCTAAGATTTAAGTTCGATAAAATCACAAAATGGAATTTCAAAAAGTGAATTTAAAACTATAAACTATCTAGCTGGTTTTAACAGAAGCCTTGGAACACATTGCTTATAAAGTTATGAAGAAAAGAAAACGACCCGCTTCACTTATAAAGGAAATTATCTTTTCACAAACGAGTAACGATTCAAGTCTTTGTAATGTCATAATCCTGGTTAATGTTGCATTAAAATGTTCTAAATGATAGTCCTAATGGTCATTAACTTTTCAAAACTCTACAGTGTTATATTTCATGGATTTAAAGCACGAGTACTAAACTTTGATACTTTAAAATACCTTAAAGAATGGCATCATTATCACAGGTAATAAACTATTATAATACATCCATAGAATTTAATTTATTTAAAAAACTTAATATATCCTGTTAATTGCTTATAATCCTTCCTTCAGTAAAGAGAAAATTCAGCTTAAAGTGTTAACAGAATTGATGAATATTTTGAATAAATTTTAAATATTACTAAGAGTAACATGTAACAATGGAAAATATAATTTTTACAGTTATTTTGAATTTATAAATAAAAATAATTTATATTTTGCAATTGATTTTCAAATTTAATATTTGATCGTTACTTTAGTTGATTTTAGTCAATTCGTATAAAGCAAAGATAAAATTTCAATAGCAGCTCATATTTCTCGATGAATAATTCTATATTACGAGCAATACAAAATTATCATTTTTACAGTTTTTGATTTACTTTTGCCTCCCCGAATGAGATGCCTCTATTTTAATTTGAATAAAATTTTTTCCTTTTTATTTTTAACTCTTCGATACTAGAATATCGCAATGACTCTATGTCAAGGGTGGGCATTACGTAAATCGCGATCGACCGGTCGACCTCCAAGACATTTTGGGGTGATTTTACTAAGGCCTGAGACATGCATATTAAAAGAAACATATTTATGGAAAATTGCATTCTCTTTAACTCTTGAGGAAAACGAAGTTTTCTATTTCAAAATGACATAATTTTAAAAGCATGTTGTTCAGAACCTAAGAATAAATTCTGGAATATAATGGACATATCATAACTTAAAAAAAAGTTGTATATCATTTAATATCTTTCTTTGGTTCTTCCTACCTGTGTTAATCTACATTTTCAACAATGAATGTAATAAAGACAAGATATCAGTCCCTTCTCTCAGACTACTACTTACAATCCATTGCTAGATTAGCATTTAGTAATAATAATAGACCGAAATACTGGCGGACAGTGCGTAGCCAAAGTCTTTTATATAACAAAGAGAATAACTTTATACGAGTTACTTTATATAAGTTATACAACTAACTTTATATGAGTTATAATAAATATTCTGAGAGAATATTTATTATAACTAAGAGAACTGACTTTGAATGAAAATGATTTATTTAATGTATTTTGAATTTTTTGATATTAAATGCATCATTTGATATTATTATATCTGTGGCAATTATCATTATGTTTGTAGTTATATAGGTACGTAAATATTCCATATTTATTATTAAATTATAATAAATATTGTAGATATGCACCACTGGTGTAAAAGAGGTTAGACCTCAACACCTTGAAAAAATTAGAAGTAGTCCATACCCTGAAAAAGTCTGCCCACCCTTGCTATATGTCCACAGAAGCGGTTGCATTTACCCATATAATGCTGTTTTCCTATTACGTAGAACTATTTACTGCATTGAATGGGAGTTCGCTATATTTGTGGAGCATATTGCTTTAGATTTATTTCAAAGACAAACGATTTTTTTTAAAAATGGCAGTTTTTTTACTCCGTTGAAAAATGATATTTCTCCATACATTCCGTATACATTTCTTTTTCTCAAGAAGAACAGAAATTATTCAATATTATTTAATGTAACCAAAATAAATAAGCAAAAAGCTGATAACGTTAATTATCATACCATTACATTATTTGCTCTTAAACTAGAAAAAATAATTCAGTAATATTAAAATAATAAAAGAAAACTTTGTCTTATATAGCTTTTTTTTTCAGTTAAAAAAAACTCTTGCAGCTGTTCTTTTCAGCTGCAATAAAGAAAAAGTTTGCTTTTATAATCTTAGTGGAGTTTGCACAAATTCTCTTTAATATGGAAGGAAAATAAACATTCGCTGAATAAATAATAATAGAACTTGAATATATGGCAGTTTTTCAAACGCTATATTAATAAAACCAAGAAATTGAATTTCTTAATTTATATAACATGTTCTTTAAATATGCTATATTAAAAAAAATTAGAATTTAAATTATACTACGCAAAACAACAAAGAGTAATTTGAACAAAATAAATTGTGAGATAAATATGCATTACATGTACTTCTACTAACCATAATTTTCTTTCATTTCAATAAGGAAACATCACATATATATTCTTTTTTATGTTATATTCTAAACTATAATAATAATAATAACCTGTTCTTATAAAACTAATATCCAAGCAGACGTTAATTTAATTAGAATATTTCAACTAAGAGTAGAAGTTTCCGATAAAAACTATTCAGCAAAATCGGTTCAAAATTGTTTGTATTCATTTACAAGGATTCAATAACGAGATAAAAATATCATTTAAAGTGCTTTTAGAATTGTAGCTGCATACAAGGGTTATGGATTTAGAATAATTTGAATAAAATTGAATATCAGGGCGTTTTTTTTCCTCAATACAAACAGAAGGAAACCAATTATTCGATTACTCTACTTCATTATGATTAATATAATCAATTTAAAACATTATTCAACTTCTAATTGCATGAAAATATACTTTTATTTGTTTTACAACTGACGACAAACTACTTGTTCTTTCAGATCATAACTTTCCCAATAACTTTTAATTTAAATTTTTTTCTACTCTTTTGTTTGAAAGACACCCAGTTTGAAAAGACAAGTTTTTGTTTGTTTGTTTGTTTTTTGTGCAAAGAAACTACGTTTTCTTTACTTGCTTTGTTTCTCAATCGATTTTTTTTTAATTTCAAAGAAAACGAGTTAGAGTGCCATGGTAAAAAAAAATCCAATAATTCTGGAAATATATTTTCAGTTTTATTTTCTTAACATATTCTAATATAGAAATACCTTTACAATATTTATTGCTTTATTCCAGTGTGTTCTTTTACGAATAAATGTCTGCGGAATGTATTATTAAACTTCTATATAAACAAAATACCTTGGAGAAATATCATTTTTCAACGGAGTAAAAAAACTGCCATTTTTAAAAGAAATTGTTTGTCTTTGAAATAAATCTAAAGCAATATGTTCCACAAATATAGTGAACTCCCATTCAATGCAGTATGTAATTAAAAAAATTCAATACGACTTCTCTTTGATTTAGTTTGATTTAACTAAGCACTTCAACAATGACTTTTTAAATTTTCTTTCCTTGTAATTTTTTTTTATTTTCTCAGTTATCAAATAATTTAAAATTTGCAAAATATTTCATATTTACACATTCTATTAATATGCTTATGGTTCTTCCTTTGTGAAGATAGGTCAACTTTCAGAAATAAAAAAAGATTCTATTTGTCGTTGTTACTCAGTAGAATAACCATTATTTTATAATAACTAAACGTTGACGTTCTGTAGTATTATAACATGTAAAATTATAACATTATGTATATATGTCTTATTCACTAATATATCTGCGATCATGTAACATAATTATGCTCTAGTAGTATAGTTTTTGTATTATGAAGATACATAAATATTAAGCTTAAATTAATATATCTTCGGTAAATAGCTTGTCCTGAAATAAAAAAAAAAAATGCAATTTTTGCCTAATTGCATACACATCAAATTTTATTCACATAAAGACGTTTCTTGGGTTATTTTATTCAAATTCTCATGGAAAAATATCCATCATTTCAAAATTGTTTGTTTATTGCAATGAATTTTAAGGCATCGAAATTCTTCAATAGCTCAAGATAGAATTTGTTTTGAGATATACTTACTATTTTCATATACTGCACAAAAAAACGAGAAAATAAAGATAAATGATATTCATCTTAGCAGAAGTAGAATGCATTATCGACGATAAAACGTATTTGAAGATGCTCTTCTAAATGCAAAAAAGCATCTATTATTTTATTTTTCCAGTTATCTGTGATACATGAATAGTATGCCAACACTACTTCAAATATTCTAATGTATTTTGGGATCTTAATGTTTCCTTTATTTATAGTTACTTTTTCCATGGAAACGCAGTCGCTGATCAATAAATGTTTTCTAAAACGTTTCTGAAGACTTTCCTATCATTGTGATTGCTTCTAGACCATCAACGTTCTTTGAAGCACCGTGAACAAAATGCCAATGACCTTGTGCTGCTAGAAGTAGCTGATTAGCCATTGGTCGTATTTTTCTGATGTCATCATTAATGACTTGATAGATTGTACTAAAGATGAATGAAGAAAATAAAGATTCCATATTTAAAGTAGATCATAAAATAACTTTAAATTATCTGCAAAATCTTTTCTCTTAAAAATTTGGCTTTTGAAAGTATCTAATTCTCTGATAAGAGGAATGTTTTTGAAGTTTTATAGGTTGTCATTGTTTTAAGATAAAGCTGACAATATGTAAGCATTTAATACCAGCAATTATTAGACCATTAAATGGTAACATCAAAAATAAAAACTGGAATAAAACGAATCTAATATCTAATATCACAAGATAGCTAATATCACAAGAAGGAATAATAATAAAACTTTGGAATGTGATTAGATGGCTAGATCAACATATGAACCGCAGAATTACTGTTTTTGTAATTCTACTTATCTTTTGACTCGGAGAAATGCAGTTAAAATATTGAGTAGCATTTTCTTTTAATTTGGTTGTCTTTCACAATACGACATAGAGTTAAATAGGATACGATAAATATTAATTTTCTCTATGGGACATTCAAAATTTAATAACTAATATTGTATTTACAAATTCGATAGGAATAATGTCATTTCTGTCTATTAAATCGTGTGTTTTGGAGTTTTACAGACTAGACTATATGATCTACATCTATTAAATTTGGCATATATAATATAATATACTGGATGGTGGAGATATACACGTGGGAGAGATATTTAAAAAATTTTAATTAAGCTAAATTGTGCCCCTCTTTCCATGATAAATTTCAAAAATATTATCGTACAAAAATGAATTTTGCATCGTTTGAAAAAAACATTCTCTTTAATGATATCAATATAATAGTTGTGTGAATTTTTGCATGTATTTTGACATCTTTTTAAAAATAGTTTTTGCTTAATTTCAAATAACAGATAACATTATTGCCCTGAATTTCAAATAACTGATAACATTATTGTCCTGAATTTCAAACCATTTTCATTGATTTATTAACTATTTGATTGTGTGATTTTATAGAAGGATTCTGGTTAGTATATATATATATATATATATAATAGGTTGCAACAATGATAAACTAATCAAGTTACATTATAGAGAAATTTAGAAGACATATGAATGGCACAGTCATCTTTTTGATAGTACTATGATGTTACAGAATTGGTTTTCACTAGAAAGGTCCATATACAGAATAAACAGAACTTAAGAAAGACAGTTAAAATAGGTCTTTAATGTTTGACAATTTTGTGGAATTATGAACATGAAGTTATATCTCAATGTATTTGTATTAACATTAACCAATATTCCCAGCGAACCAGTTGTTTATCAGCAGCTATTAGTTATTAATATGAAAGTCATTTATTTGAAATTTTATGTTTTTTCATAAGAATGAAAACAAAATTAGTAGTTTAGAGCGTTACCGATTTCTGAGTAGGCAAATTAAAAGTGTACTTTCTATGAAATAAAAGCAGGAATAAAATTTATATATACAGGTGGTTATCAAAATAATGGAAACACCTTAGATTTATAAAGAATCCTTTATTTGTATGGCGTTGGACCGCCTTTGGCATGTAATACAGCTTGGATTCGCCTAGGAATCAATGTATGCAAGTGTTGAATAGTGTTTAGAGGAATATTACAACATTCTTCCTGGAGATATTGTGAAAGTTCTGGAAGAGATGCCGGTGGAGGATATTGATTCCGTATTGAACGCTCTAAAATAGACCATAACAATTCAATTATATTGAGGTCGGGTGATTGTGCGGGCCAAGGTGGATGTTTTTCATCCTTGTGTTCATCAAACAATGATGGGACAAGTATCGTTGCATGGATAGGTGCATTATCATCCTGGGAAAATTCCACCTCTTGCAGGAAACAAAGTTTGCATCATAGGATGGACCTGGTCAACTAATATATCTCTATACTTCTCCCCAGTGATCCTTCCTTTCAGGATTACGATTGGTGAAGCATAAAACCACGACTTGACTGCCCATATCATTACAAATCCACCCCCATGCTTGACAGTTGGAAGGAGACAATCACGATCATACGCTTGCGCAAGTGTCCTCCAAGCGTGCACCCATCCTGTTGTAGGGTAAAGTGTGAAACACGATTCGTCAGACCATATTACTTTCTTCCACTTGTCAATCGACCAGGTGTTGTGAGCGTGACATCACTGTAGACGACGTTTATCATCAACATCTGTGACAAGTGGCTTGGGAATTGCTGCTCTTCCATAAATGTTCTGTCTAACTGTAATCACTAACACTGGGGGATTCAGATGGGTATTGAGTTCTGCCATCATTTTTACTGCAGTTGTTCGCTCTTTAGACATTACAATCCTTTTCAATACGTGTCGGTCTCTTTCACTGAGCTTCTCTTTCTGCCCACTATTTTGCTTTGTGGAGCTTGTTTTGCCGCGCTCTGCTTATGCTGTCGTAACTCTAGACACCGTACCTCTAGAAACGCCAAAAATTTGGGATGTTTCGATCACACTTGCTCCAACTAGATGGCCTCCTACAATTTGGCCTCTTTGAAAATCTGAGAGGTCCGACATTTTACGCTTTCTAAAAAAAATCCAAGAATTACAGAACTTCAATAAAGCTAAAACATACTACCAGAATATATGCATTTCTATTTAAATAAAAAAATGTGGCTATTAGTATATTTTAATGCTTACGAAGTGCATTCCAAAATGTCCCTTTTATTCAGTGTTTCCATTATTTTGATAACCACCTGTATAAACAAATATTTTACTGAAATATGTCATTCGAAATGTATTTTTTATGACGCATTTGAAATTTCTTTTATTGTCCTCCATTTATAATGCCATGGAGACTCGAAGCCTTTTTGGTTGGTAAAGATGCCATTTAACTTCGAATTTCTCTGCTCAAATTTCCTGGCATCATGTAAATGGTTGAAAGGATAAAATGTACTGAATTTAAATTTGGGAATTTTAGTAAACCTAAGGACAAACTAAAATGTTGTAAACATCAAGAAAATGTTAACTAGGGGAAAGTAAAAGCAGGGTAATATTGTATAATTTTAAAATTCCCACTGAAGATTATTTTACAATGTTGAATATCCAAAAGCAATAATTCATATTAAAATGTTAGTTTATTTATCATAAAATGAAGAATATGATGCTATTTGCTATTTTATTAGATTTTTTTGGTAAAAGAATTTTAAATTTTTAAATCCCAAATTATTGATAAATAAAATTGAAAAATTACCTTATTAGAAACACTTATTAACACATATTAGCAGTTATTTATTAGAAGTATTTGTACGCTTTAGTAAATATTTTATTAGAAATACTTATTCGTATGTTTTAGTATTTATCTTAATAGAAGCACCTATTAGAAAAACTGAATGCCCACCCGCTGCATAAAATAAAATTATGTGATTCGAAATCGTAATCGCAGAGAAAAGACCCTGGAATTTATATTAGCTAAAAGAATCTTCCCTCTAAGAAATGAGGAATGAGAAGCGAATAAGAAAATGGTACAAAATAAATGGTATTTTCGCTTTTGTCGGGGATCAAAATCTTCGTCTTTAGAATCACTTTTTCAGAATCGGTTTCGGCTTTGACGATGAGGAAGGTATCAAAGGAAAGGAATTCCGAACTTTTCCTCCATGAATTCCTTTCTTTAAAGCATCAACCTAGAAAGTATTTTCGACTTTGGATAAACCATAAAGACAAAAAAAAAAGTGAAAACAGCTGTCTAAATTTTTTTTTCTGTACTTTAGAACTTTTTCTGCTTAAAACGTTTATCCTTGGAAATGTTAAAATATGACTAGAATGGTATTCATTATGGGTGGAATCATGAAAAGTGTACGTAGTCGGAACCATTATAGAACTGACTTAGTTTTGATATGAGATGGAATTAGAGTATATAGACCCGTGATTCAGAAATGCAGGATAAAGATTTGCACAGACAGTTTTCAGGTATTTACTTATTTAAACACATTGAAGTAAAATAAAATCGTAACTAACGATTTAACTTGTTTTTAGATTTATTTAAAAGATTCATTTACTTAACCATTTCTGAGATTACATAGAGATGACGAGTTTTAGTCAGTTATATTAACGTCCCATTTTAAAGCAACACTAGGGTTTTTTTGAGACGGATCTCGTAATTTTGAACCGCGGGCAGATGAGGATGACACCTGAGCTGGCATCTCCTCTCCACACCACACCAGCGTTAGGACGCTTGGCCCGGACGGATTTAACGTGTACCAGATCCTCTTACACGACGGTTCTTCGGTGGAATAGGGCTCGAACCTGAAACCTTCCGGTTCCGAAGCCGAGACCTTACCACCAGGCTACCATGGCCCTATAGAAATGGCGAAGAACTCATTTTATTTGATTTTTTTCTTACACTAACAAGAAGTAAAATCCCAATAGTGCTAAAGAAATGTTCGAATTTTTGAGGCATATTATTGAGAAAGAAATTTTTGAGGCATATTTATACATTGTCTATTTACTGCATCAATGGCATCTACTCAAATCTCCCGCTAGACAAATAAAAATGGTTCTAATAGGGCCTCTATGAAAATACAAATAACTTTAGATTGGAAAAAGCGATCAAACACTTTAGTGAATTATTTATGTTCCTTGCAAACTTCAAAGAATGCTTTTAAAGAGACGATTGTTGAAAGAGACAAAATATTGAATTTGAACGAGATTGTGTAATAATATGCGAGGGAAAAAGTGGATTTTTGGAAAAAAAGTCTGGAAACGATATATTCACTGTGAATATTTGTTGTAAGTAATGGGCATGGTAGATGACATAGTGGTCTCTCTAAGTAGTGGCCGAATGTGGTCACTTTTTCTTGTGTACAGCCGATCACAGCGCCATCATTAAATAAAGCAGTATCGACAGGATTTGTTGTGGCTGATTTCTGTCTTTATTATAACTCGTCCACAACACCGGCCTATTCACCGAACTGAAATCCTCTACGAGGCGGTTGGCCCCTATCAACAAGATCTCTGATCTTCCTCCTCATCTTCCGGTATACCTATCACTTGTTAAACGAAGAACTGGCCAACACTTTAAGAAAATCTTCTCAAAATTCTCAGTATTCCCCCAAATTCTAGTTTCGCAACAAAAGAAAGGCAAACACGTTCAAACAGATGGTTAAAAACTGTCAATTTTTAAGATGTCTTTCAGTGTTTTAAGATTTTCTGGTGCCATCATTACTGTAGTTAAATCATTATTTTCAACTTTTAGATTCTTTCTCAATTCTGAGATTTCTATGCATTTCTTTAAATAATGATAAAAGTTCCAATTCCTCCACAGATGCATTTATTTTTCCGTATTCTTCCAAATCTTTGAAAGTTCACGGGGAATCTTCCATGCCCTGATATAATTTGGATTATCAGTGAATGGTGTCTTATTTTTATTTCTGGATTAGGAATAAAGTCATAAGTTACTCCGTATGTGGCCACAACTAGGATGGGATACACTGTATATGAGACTGAATTTTGGAGCATTCTGTTTCACTTGTAATAGAAATTCAAGATTTTGTTGGCACCAGATTAACATAGTGAAAGATTGTTTAGAAGAAAGTTTAATAGAGAGCTAGATATTGTGTGTTTATGCCTTTTTTTCCAAATCGCTGTCATGACTTAAATGGTATCAAGATGGAACTCCAAGGAAGATTTATTGTGTCCTCATATGAAAGCTCTTCTTTATTCTACCAATAATAGCTAAATATTTTTTAGAAGACCAGGCTAACGCTTGCAGTCAAGTGGTTTGCAGCAAAAACAAATTGGGCTTGCAACAGGAGTTATGCTCTTGGGAACATGAATGCTGTGGTAGCAAAAGCACTTGGATTGTTACCCCACGTACCTTGATAGCAAACTTGTACGTCAGATTAATGATTGAACCGATTGTGCAACTATATTAATATTCTGAAGGACATTATTATACAGTATAACACAAGTACCATACAAATGCTGTCATTTCGCGTATTATTCAAAGTATCGACATGCTGATTTAATTTACGAGATTACCAGATCTTTCACAAATGCTGACTGTGGTACTTCATTGGATAACAAGTTGAACTGCATCACAACCGTCTGGGACTGTTGCCGATTTGATTGATCAAGTGTAAATGGGACGGAGTTTCAAAACGTTCGACACAATGCACAGGCACTCGTATGTTTGTACTCAAAATCGTGGCGAGTAGATAATTGTTAATGTTTTACAATTTCACTTTGAATATACATATACTTTAACCTATGACCTTGAAGCTTTAATCAAATAAATATGCTGTTTAGAAAAATGCTTCGTTGCTGATTTGTTTAATGCTTTGTCAGGTTGGTGCATAGTTTCTAAAAACAATCGAAATCAATTTCATTCTGCAAGTTTTCTGAATTAATTTTAATTAATTTCATATCGTACATTTTCCAAACTATTCGCATATTGATTTTAGATTTCAACAGCATATATCGAGAATTTTGATAATTATTCATTTATAGCGTTGTGAATAGTCCATGTACTGATGAATGAGCTTAAAGGTACAAACAAATTGAATTGCATGATTTTAGTCAAACTAGAGGCTTCATGTGGGATGAGTGGAGAGTGGCTGTTGTGCAGTCCATGTTATCTGATTATTTAAGAATGTTAATAAGTGTAAAATGTTCTAACAGAGCGCGCTTCCTAAATACCACAATATTATAAAAATTTATACTTTATTTAAAAAATTATACGAAGCAGATTTTTGGTTGTCATATTTCTGTGAGTGCTTAGTAAAAAATTGTAAAGAATGGAACGCAATACTCTATAGGACAAATCGTTAAATCTAGCAATCAAATTTGTAACGTAGTTGCTTCGAATGTACTTCGGTCCCTTTTCTAATCAAGGAATGAATATTATTTTATAGTAAAAAATTATAGAACATATCTTTTAAATTAATATTCTTTCTATTATATTTCTTTTGTGTATATTTAAAAATTACAACATACTCGAATTTTCGAGTACAGATATCAAGTTAGAGCATCAGTTTAGCTATTTAAGAGATAAATGCCTTTCCTCGCTGTCAAATTATAAACGTCAGATTGCTTTCAAACTACCAAAATAGTTAAACATGGGAATTAATTTTCTGTATTATCATTCATAAATTACTAGGAATATCTTAAGATAATGGTTCATGGGATGAAAATATTCACCACCCTTGAATACTGTGTCATCAGCGCATTAAAAATTCAAGCAGGATTTTTTTTAAACATTGGTTGCATACTTCCAGAGATTAACAATTCAGGGCAATCTGTATGGAAGTGTACAATGTTTCGAAAAATTCATTCCTCTTAACTTTCTTGTTTAACGTGATCTAATCTGTGTAAATATTTTTGTGCTGTAGTCCTCTGTAGAATTATCGATAAATAACTTTTGAAAAATTCTTGTCAAAACAGAGTTTTAAAATGAATGATGCATAGTGGCTCAGATATCTCGGGCATTTTAAGAAATTTAATATCCATTTATTTCAGTTGCTCTAATATTTTCAAAACACACTTTTATTTATTAAACTTTCTTAAATAATCAGTGAATTTGTATGTGTTTTCAGGGCTCTACAGGCTGGAATGTTTCATTTAGAGCTACCAAATTTGGCACAAATATACTTTTAGGGGTAGAAATATATAACTGGGGAGTGACATTTTTTGACATTTTTATTAATAAACTTTGAAAATTAATTTCGGAAGACTTGTACATGATTTTAAAATAAAAAAACACCTTTTTTTCAACAAATGATTTATTGCCGTGATCCCCCCCCCTCCCCACCAGAATTTTAATAATTTAAAAAATATTATTCTTGAATAATTTTTGATATTTCTAACTCTTGTAATGAAATTTAAACAATTTTATTTCTTTCATAAATATTTAATCGCGAGATTTTCATGTGTTGTTGAAAGTTAAAGAAGAAAAACGGTTTAATATGCATGTTGTTCTTATGACGAATAAGAAGGTGAAGAACATAACCGCAGGAGACAGCAAACATGTAGATGGAAGAGTACCCAGACATTTACATTTTAATGATATTATAATACTATGTGGGCAATATCATAATGCCATTAAAACACAAAGGCATTGTGATATCCGAAAGGTTTACGGAAGCAAATAGAGCAGGTGTAAGGCTATTAAAAATAACAAAACTTAGTTACATTTTGATTTAAGAATACCTTTTTGAGGTAATCATGAACAACAATTTATGTCAAATAAATGTAAATGAACTAAATGCAGCATATATTATCGTCAAACCAGCTGCCACAGAACAAAGACTCGCATGTAACAAAATGGTACTTTTTTTTAAAGAAAAGCAAATATTTCTATATTGTTACGTCTGCAAACTAATTGCTTGCGTCATTCTATTAGTTAAACAAAACAATGAAAGAACATTTCCGGTCAGTAGAAATTCTAATCAAAATGCCATCTGCCAGTTAAATGCCCGTAACGTGAGCAACGGAGTGCTATTAATCGTGCAGGAAGAGTTTTTTTTGGGGGGCCATAAGTCAAAAGACAAGAAATGGTTAAACAGTTCTTTTGTTAGTAATAGGAAAGTACGGTCCACTGGTAATTAATTGCATTCATCAAGTCAACGGCAAAGACACAATCGGTCACGTGGAGGAAAAAGAAACCAGTTCAAGACATGATAAAAGCGAATTTTATATTTGTTTCTCCTTTTCCACCAGCATTCAAATAACTAGATTATTATTTTTAAGCAGATATCGTCTTCGTTTTGTGTCAGAGGGGCTTGAAGAAAAACCTTAATCAATAATTCGATTTGTTATTTTGTTATGAATTCGGTGTAATTCAGTATGAGATGCAATACTCATAATGTATAAACTCATAATGTATAAACATCATTTAATTGACACAAGGAATAAAAATTTAATACTTAAAAATACCTTGTAGAGCTTTTTTTCTTTTTAAAGAAAAGTTGTAGAGGGACTGGGGAACATCATAAGAAAGTTGAATGGAATTAAGGGTACTCGTTACCTATAAATTTTTTCCCATATTTTCGAATAAATTTTTCATATTTTGTAATAGATAAATGATAACTGTGCAGAAACTTAAATTTCTAAAATATTTTTCAGATACGAAAGTTACGAATTTAAATATTTTAAATTAAAAAAAAAGCTTAATATTTTTTTTTCTTCCAAAAACGTTTTTTCTTGAACAATTTTCAATATTTTTCTCCCAAATTTTTTAACCTCACAATGTGTTTAATAAAATTAAGTATCTGAGTTTTGATATCTGTTTAAGTTTCTGAAAAAAAAATATTACACAAATTTTTTTGGTAAATGATATTTTTTCACTTTACATTTTTTTTCTAAGTATGCTTAATCTCAATTTTTACAAATTCATACCTAATTCTATTGGGATGTTTTTAAAAGTGAACAAAAAAAAATTCATGCCATTACAATAAAATGTGATTGATTATAATATTATCGATAATATATTAGCGATAATCGTATTATCGTTCAGACTTTATGCTTTTCCCACTTAAAGTCACGCCTCGAGCCCGTTAACCTTTCAGACTCTCTTAAACTGCCCCTAGGCGTTTATATAATTTATACATTATTACTTATATAATTTATACATTATTACTAATATTTTTACCATAAATGCTCAAATTTTTAAGTTGTTGGTATGTTTTGCTGTCATCATCAGAATAAAAAAAAAACAATTGTATATCTGAATCCCAAGGAAGTGGAAAGCTTCCACAAAATTTTCACAACCTTTAACTCCATGGGACCAGATGATCCTGTATGATTTATATTGCACTCATTCTTACGCCTTTCATACCAAGTGTTAAATTCAGTGTTTTTTTCCTTTCAAGTTCATTGGAAGCATTTGAACGAAGCCGGCATACTTTACATATGATTTCAAAATCAACAACATAGCCTGTGAATATATCAAATGCGATGCCACCTCCTATAAGTGATCTATACCCACGTGTTAGCCACGTTGCATCATATGTGAAACAAATGTGTTATGCCTTAAGTGTTACATCATAAGCATTATTTACTTTAGAGACAAAAAACATCCGCTCAGACAAAGCTTTATGTTTCATCTAGCTTTCCTACGTGATTTTGAAAAGTACGAGGTGAATATAGTCCCATTTTGTACCAAACAAATGGTTTGATTTCAGAATATCTTTTCCCAAAGTGAGTAAAAAGGCGTGAGTAGCATGCAATTTTATTTCTACACCTGATTTATCATCAGCATATTTTGAAGAGGAAGTTGAGTTGGGTTTTTTTACAACAGTAGATGCATATAACCTTCAGTTCGTTCAAATGAAAATCCAGATTTAACATTGAGCTTCAAATTCACAATTACTTTTAAGGCACTCAGGACAAATTACATTTCAAAATTTGAAATTTTCTCTGTTGAAGCAGAAATATATTTATATTCATCCAAACAAATATCAGTATTAGCATATAGTTTCGGTTTCATTGACATATCTAACAATCGAAATTTGAAACGATTTCATTTAGTAGGTTAGATTCAAATATAGCTATATTGAGAGTTTTGATTCAGTCCTTTTCCACCTCTTGTTATTTATAGCAAGAGAATGGGATTTCCTTTTATTTTGAGGCCTTTCAGAAATGACTCAAGTAAGCAATAAATAAATCCGAAGTCTTGAAAAAGCCTGTTTGGTTTTCAAAATAATTATAATACCCAACGACAGAAATTCAATCGAAAAGAAAAGCAAAAGCAGTAAAATCCTAAACAAAGTTCAAGGATCATTTTTCACTAAAAATTAGAAAATCGATATTTTCATCGATTTTCAGATATTCTCAGGGCACTGAGTCTCCTTAAACAAGCTAATATTCTAGTCTTACCAAACATATGCTTCCTAATAGAATAAAACTACCTTATTTTTACACATATAAAGTGGATTTTAGGTTCAAAGGTTTCCAAAGCCTTCTTTCACAAGGCATTCAAATATGAAGTGTACATACACAGCAATATTCTCTATTTTTTACATCTGCCACAAAATTTCAGCTTACCGATTTCTGTGTAAAGCTCACCAAATGATGGGGAAAATAATCTTCAACACATATATTACGATATTCTTTAACGATAGCGATGAAGAGCTTAGGTAGAAGGCTTTCTCTATTATTCTTTGTTCTTTACGCCTGTTTGAGGAATGGCAATGACAGCACGATTTATCTTCATAAAGTCTTGAAATATTCAAGAATCGAGTAAAAACTCGCCGATTCCATAATAAATCTGGTTGTGTGAATAACGGATGTGTGTTGCCATAATTTTTCTGAAATGCTCATCTTATTGAAGAACGTTAGAGTGAAGGGTAATAAGAATTTGATGTAGCTCAGTGGTCCATTAAAAGAATTAAGGATATAAAATGTTTTCGAAAATGGAGATTAGTAATATACAAGACCAGGTTTTTAATCGGCCTTTTCGAGATCAACAAAAATGTTCCCATTATTCGATTTAAGACGCATTTTTGAATTGATTGGTCAGGGAATATTATTGAAATAAATATGCATTGGGCAATAGAATCAATTCGTATTCTCGTGATATGCTCCATATTAATATATTTTCGAAATTTATTGAGAATGATGTATAAGATATCACCTTACAGCACAGCGTAAGATTTCTTAAAAATTATTTATTAAAAAAACTGATACATTATGATCATGTAATAAGATATTATATAACATAAATATTATTCATGAATTGGTCGCTTTTGGCGACTAGGCAAATTCTCTGAAAATATTAGATGTGCTTGCCTTCATTAAAATATTATTTATAACTATATGTTCATGATTTTCTCAACAGTCTTTTCAAGCATCACATATTTTTCATGATAATTGAGCAGGTAAATAGATTCTTTTTTTTTCTTTAGCTTTCAAAGTCGGAAGACAAGTAAGCGATGAAATAGTTCGGAACAATAAAACCCGGTTGGGTTTCATTGAAATAGAAAAAAAAATATTACAAAAATTATGTAAACAAAATGCTGAACAATACGTCTATAGATTATTATAAAAAACCAGATTTTTATAGTTTAAAATGGTACAAAAATTTTTGGAGGCAATAATGTATTTGCAAATCATCTCAAGAAAATGCCAATAGCCCGTTTAATTTTAATTAATTGAAATTGTATTGAAAATTTTAATATTCTCTCATTATAGAGTATATTTGAGGAGAAATTTGTTTGCTTTGGTTCAAATGTCTCTTGGTCAATCACTTACATGCATACGCGCCACGCACGCTCTCACTCACTTAATTACGTCTGAATTCAATGTGTATTCGATAGGATAAGTAGAAGGTGATATAACAGCATATTTTAACACATCATTTATTATAATTTAGATAACTTGCACAATGAAAGTTTTGGTATGATATCTTTTAAATCAACTTTAATATTAATCTTTCATTGATAATAAAACTTTTTTGCCTTTCCTCCCATTTTTGAATGAAAAAAAAAACAATTTAATTCTTACACGTGACAGAAATTATATAATTGTTTATTAGCTCGTAAATGGTACCTATTGCGTGTGAACTTGAGTTCTAATATTTAAAAAAAATCAATAATATTAAAATCTATTACTGATACACAGAATATTTTTAATCTTAAAATACTATTATTTAAAGACTGACAATTGAAAGCTTAAAATTCAAGAAAAATACATAACTCTTTAAAAATCTATATTTTTGTTTTCAAATTTACAGAAAAAAAATATAATGAACTACCAACACTTGGAAAGAACTAAAAAAGCATTAGAATGATTGTTTTCTTTTTAAACGAAGGTAATCATTGTTTTATGTGAAGAAAGTTTCTTGGAAGAAAAAAAGTCATTAAAGTCTAAACAGCGTTTAAGGCAAAGTAGTTGTTTTTATTGTTGTTTTTTTCGGAACGAAAGAAGACGTTATTTCTGAGAGCGGTATGCAATAAAATGAAGCTTTAGGGATCTAAGAAGAGAGAAACAGTTGAAAGTCAGCATTTTTTTGCGATTTTAAGAGCTGCTTTCAGTGCGAGAGGCATTTAAGAATGACTTATTTTTTTTCCAAGCGTTTCCAGATGTTGAAAAGGCCGTTGCATGGTTTGTGGAAAGAACAGAAATGGCGATTTTCTCTAGCCTTAGTTTATTTTATTAAAATTAAAACTTATTTTTTTAAAAACTTTTTTACAAAGATAGTGATAATTAATTAAGTTATAGCAGAATTACATCTACTATAATTTATTCTTCTGTAATTTACGAAGTCTAGAAATTCATTTACCGATGATCGACTAAAATTCAGTTAGAAGAATTCTCAAGAGATATTTAAATAGTACTCATGACTTGAAATTGCTTTCAAATGTAGTATATAAACTGGTCTTTCAATAGAAGGGATATTTGAGAATTAATCCTTTATTTCCTTGAAAAGTTTTAACTTTTTTATCTGAGATTTGTTCGAGATACGGTATAAATAAATTAGCATCAGATCCATTGGAGTCATAAGACCTCTCGATTTTACGGAATGGATGTCAGGAAAAGATGTGCAGATAGAGCGAAATATACAATATGTCCATAAGACGAATTATGTATCGTAAAATAATGTTGAGTTTATGTAATACTGCTTTCTTGTAAAGTTAGTCTGATATTAAAAAAGAAGAATTTACAGGTATGTCAAGCCAATGAACCTACCCATGGCAACGGATTTGACAACTTCAGCAACATAAAGAAAGGATCTGGAAAATGTAAGAATTTCGCTTTTACCTTAATTATCGAACCGTGATCTGAGTTCTTTTCCTGAAAATTCCATGCATTGATAAACTATATAATTTCTGGGGGTTGAAAAATTCAGTTGATTCTATTTTTGAAATGTTGATTGTGGAGTGAGTTGCTAATTGTTGGGTTTCTGTTTGCTTGTATTGTGAGTTTCCGCTTCTTGTGTATTTTTTGTGTTTTTGTTACCTATGCTTGTTGTTTTATAAAGACTCTTCTTCTATTATATGACTTGCTGAATTTCTCTCACCGTGAAACAAATACCAGGTGATTTTCTTAAAATAATTACCACTTTTTAAATATCTGCTTTAGGAGTAATCTGTTAAATATGTTAGAAAGATTAATGTATCGAGTCTGAACTTGCAAATTTTCCATTTTGGGAATCTGTCGATCCATGGCTCCACTTAAAAAGGAAAATAAATTATATTGCTTAATTATCGTCTGTAAATATTCTGCCTGGATTCGGAACTTCCGTACGTTATTTTATTATTGTTCTGCATACTAAACTAATTTGAACGAAAGAGTTTTAATTTCTGTTTGATTAACCATAAAATATAGTACAAATTTTCTGTTAATAGAGCCATACGTCATACGTTTTTCAAAAAAATAAATGATTGTAAAACAGTACCTTTCAAATAATTTTTCAAGGACTAAAAGTAACAAATTTATTAAAAACTCTTTTAAAAAATATTTTTTGGTTTTCCAAATGTAGGAATATGTTGTTTCATTTTATGTAGGAATATTTGTTTTTAATTTATAGTTTATTGTTATAAATATTATGAAAGTTCAAATACTTTTTTTCTAATTATCTTCAAGATGAGGGGACTGATATGGAAATAAAATTTAATTGAATTTATGATATTTAATCAAATTTAGTTCTCTGATAACTAAGCTCCGAAAATATTAGAAAACTGTAATTTATTGTATTGTACTGTAATAAAAGATAAAAAAAATTCAAAGTTAATACAATTCAGAATTGATGAAAAATTCATTGCAGAATTCTTTTTATATAAACGAAAAATGATTCAAAGTGATTTTAAAAAAACATGGCAACATGAAGCTTGTTAGTCATTTTTGCAAATTATTTTTTCATATGTATTTATAAAGTTATAAATATTTTAAATAATATACGAACTTTATGGAAATTTAGTTTACATTTAATTATTTACTATTTCAATTTCTATAGACATTGGAAAAAAGTAACACTTTATTCTTTTTTTTATACGTAACTTTTACATATGCTATTTTTATTTTGATAATTCTTCTATTTTTACCGTTTTAACTTTAAAAAAATGACATCTTTCAAATTAACAATATTTTTCCAATGGAAATTAATGAACTACGTTTAACCAAATAAAGAGTTAGCAACAAACTGATGAAAATGCCAATTGTTTGCTATAATATTTATATATAAAATGCATCTATAAGTGGGAAACATTTGCTGGGTAAAGGGTTTTAGAGCTTACTTTGATATCGAGACTCTTAAACCGAAGAGATGCATTTCTAAGACACTCGCAGGCCACTTACAAGACGACAAGAATTCTGCTATGAACGGTCTGAAGAAACTTCCACGTCAGCTGAGATTGATAACGAAGTAGTAAACCTTTAGTTGCCATAGAAACAACGTATTATATGATCTTAGAATAGAAGCTTATGAGATCATTCTAGTGTAATCTCTCATTTTGTTCTAAAGTAATGCAGAAGAGTTTGAAAAAATATATATTTTTGAAATTTTAAACTGTATTTAAAGAGCTTGGAGTATATTTTGAAATAACATGAGAGATATATAGAATATAAACTTTCATTTTATTGAGTATTTTTCAGGATTGAATATTATGGCCGTTTGAATTGTTTGAACGTTGATAAGATTCGGAACACAACATGCATTTTTTGTAAAGCAAGGCAATAATGGGGGGGGGGGGGTTCAGAAGCAAAATAGAGTACCGGTTAAAGTCAGTCAGCCTCTTTCAAAATCATTAAATAAAAAGGTAATAAAAAAAGAAACAGTATGGATTGGAAATCATTCTGATATTCTTGCTTTAGAAAGACGTTCACATCACAGTATATTTAGAGAGAAGTGTTTAAATTTCATTTACGAAACAATACTTAGCAATATACTTGAACTTGTTGATTTGCGATAATACCTAAATATCTAACAAAATTCAAACCAATGAATTTACTTTACTATCAGATACATGGCCGGCATCCTGGTTTAAGGGTAGTACGTCTTCCCCATGATCTGGGCATCTTGGGTTCGAGTTCTGGTTTGGGCATGGTTGTTCTTTACCCTGTGCTCTATCTGTGAGGTGAGTGAAAGATCCCTCCCCCCACCGCCTGTGAAAAGAGGTTGTACAAGCAGGTGTGTGAGTGTTTTTTTCATATGAACTAGCAGTCACACTTCTGCTCTCGGTTGCTCAGGGGTCTTTATCATCAGAAGTTACAGCACCCCCCTTTCCGTTGTAACACGGACATGACATCATCAGATACACGGTGCATATTTATTGAAAACTGTTTGATTTGTTTTAAAGCATGTTAAAACAGTATATCAATATTCCAAAGAATGGTACTTAGTCTATTTGTATAATTCAGACCGTAAAGCTCGGAAAAATTGAACATCGCCTTTAACAATTGCACTTTTTTTTTATCACCAGATGACATCAGTAAATGAGCGATGTAAACGTGTACGCAAATGCTGCTAATTAAACACATTTAGAGATGATGCCATATATTTATTTAAAAATCATGAAAAGTGTTTTAAAAACATTTTTAAGTACTTTTTTTTCCTAAGAAGTATTTATGTGCCAAATGTGGCAGCTCTAGATTCTGCAGTCTCCTATATACCATGAACCTTTGAACGAATTTTTTTGTTTTTATCATGTTTGTCATAAACGCAATTTATGGAAAGAATGTCATTCTGCAAACATTATGATGTTAATATTATATTATATGGATTTAAAACGATGGAAAGAGTTTTTTGATCATTTAAAATAATCGCACATACTTTTGATATTTATTTTTTTAAGCAATCGTAATTGACATTTATCCGTTATAATAATTCTATCGGCCAAAATTTTTTCGCTGTTAAGTCCTTTTATTTCTCGCTTTATGAAAAGACAAAGAACATTTTGAGGTTATAAAACATGAGCAGAATGTATAAATATTTTGAATAAAAATTAATGTAAGTACAATATTAAAGTAATTAAGTAAAATATTTGTAATTATTTGAAATTTTCAAATAAAATTAATTCTAATTATATACGTTTTAAATCTTGAGCAATTTAATTAGAAATGAAAATTTGTGAACTCATAAAACAAATTGATTGAGCTACACTAGAACATAGCAATAAATATAGTACAGATAACAAAGCATGAAAATCGAAAAAGAAAACACAGATGTGAAACATGTGACCAGAATTATTGGATTTTTTCTAACGGACTATTCCAATTCACCTTCTTTGAAATTCAAAATATCGATTCAGAAAATGCGAAGGAATAAACAAGAAAAAGTAAGGCTTGAACCTCTTCACAAAATTCTTATCTTCTGGAACTTCATTTTTCTTTGAAGATCGGAGAGTTCCTGACCAAGTTAAATTCTTATTCAGTAGGGAAGAAATGATCTGAAGGAAAGAGGAATGGATTCACATTAGTTAAAGAAAGATAAAAAGAAGCTTTAATTCAGTTAGATGCTGAATAGAGTTTTAAACTGATTGCATTAATTTTAATGAGGCGAGATATCGATCTTTGTCTGTTTTCGTAAGGGCAAAAACAAAAATCTTCCGCAGCTGTCTTCCGTTCCTTGCGAATTATTCTAAATACATCTTTCTGACCAGCTGCATTTCCAGAAGTAATTAAAATGTTAAAACAATAACATATTTTTTTTTGAAAAATCGTCTGCCTATTTCGTCCGTCAACTCTTTGCAATATTCATTAGATTTCAAACAAATTTTAAATTGCTTTGCTTAACTTTTTTAATTGATGACAGAACTTGTTTTCAGTTTTGCCTAAATTCCATTTGAATGATCGTCTGCTTAGTGAATTTGATTTTGTTCCAGTAAATGAGTTTTTATATTAAGAAAAATAGGTAAGCAATGTTGGCGTTTTATTACTTTTATCTTAATAAACAGCTGAAAATGAAATTTGCATATCTAAATTAAAATGAATGATGATAAATTGAAATATACATGTAATGCTAATTTCCCTTTCAAAGCCTCTTTTTAATATTTTTGATTTTATTCTCTGGAATTTGAAACTGAAAAGTTTTTCTTTGTATGCTTTAATGTTCTTTTTAAATTTTTACCTTTTTTTAATGTTAATGTGGATGAATTGCATTTGAAAAAGGTATTTGAGGTTTGGGTGAAAACTAACTTTTCAAACGAATGAATTCTTTTCCTAATTTTTTTTCATTAATTCACAGTCCGCGTTTCATTTTGATTCTAAATCTAAGAAAGTTTTTATAAAGTGCTATGGATGGTATAAAACTTAATTTTCCATTAATTTCTAGTTTTACAGACCAGCTACAAATGATACATTGCAAAATAATGTTTAGTAAAAATATGTAAATCATATAAAATTTTCTTTTCATTAAGCGTATGAAAATCATTAAATATATTAATTTTGTGATTTTGAGAGATAATTTTAAATATTTTTGATAGTATCTAATATCAACTCGTCATATATTATTTTTGTGATTTTGAGTGAAACTTTTTAATATTTTTGATAGTATTTAATATCAACTCGGAGCCATTTTGATTATTTTAAATGATAGCTTTTAACCCTTTTCTTAATTTTTCCTTCTTATTAGCAGGTATTTTGAGATAAACTCATTTAATGCAGTTTACAATTTTTTCTCTATTATCGAAATTAATAAATCACTTCAACTCTGATTTTTAAATTTATTTCGTCTTTATTTTTATTATTTTTTATTTTTATTTCCCTGACTTTCAAACAAATCGTAGTTTACATAATTTCTTCCAATCAATCAACAAAAATCATTTTTACTCATTTTAAAATTTTGTTCAGTCTTTTAATATACTTATTAGTCTATATCTCCTTGTTTGCCAAGAAAATTTTGTTTTTCTATAATAAAAAAGAAAGAATAGTAATTAAGGAAGCTCTAATTTTATTTTATATTTATATTTGTGGTTTGAACAATTTATTCAGCCTTCATCAGATATGCAGGTATATGACCGTTTTTACAATGGTCAAAAATATAATATTAGATATTTTTTTGTTACAAATAATTAATTTACTGCAATTATGGTTAAGTATATAAACATAAGAAAAGTAGACATAATGCCTCAATATAGAACTTATATTGTTGTATTATACGGCTTAGTGTTTTATGTCTATTCAATTGGGTCTTCCCTAATATGCGTTTTCAATCCCGCTTTTATATTTTGGATCTAATTTTTTGTATTTAGAGTTGAATGAATAACGAAAATGACGAAATAACCACAGTAAATAAAATAGCAAACACAGAAAATGAATAAACAGTAGCAATCTTGCAGATTGTGGTTGTACTCCGCTTAGCCTTCGATCGCATGAAAATTCGCACACTGCCCATCACTGAGTGGCAGACTGGAAAGTAAAACATTGTTCCCCCCCCCCCCATTAGGTTCAATGTGGCTTGGCGAAGATTTTGGCAGTCTAGGTTTGCCCTTTGATTAACTGTTCCCTTTTATCCAAGGTTAAATTCTCTGTCTCTCGTCTGCTGTTTTATGGTTTCCATTATGTTTTCATATCTCTCCGAGAGAGTCACATCTGTTAAATACATATTCAAATGCTATTGCATGGAACTGAAAACGTTGCTCTAAAAATTAGTATTTGGACGAATTCAAGTTTAATGATTACTTCCACTTTGTGAGGGTGGTTGGACTCAATGTTTTTTTTCCCGCCTACCAAATTTTCATTAAAATAGAACTTTGTCAGGATAATCCGTGTAGGTTTCCATTCTGGCTAAAAGTTTATTCTTTATTTCCATACATATCTTCAATGTGTGTCGTAATTAATGTTTTCTTGAAGTAAATTCAAATTAATTTGAATCATTCAGAGCATTTCCAAACAAGAGATTCCCCTCAAAAAATCCCTAACTAATCAGTTCTTTTTCCTCTGGGAAATATTTGAATCAAGAAAATTGTCGATAGCTAGTAAAAATTCTACACTTATATTAATTAAATTTAAAAAACGACGATAATTAATTTATATCATATTAAGTTATATGTGACCTAAATTTCTTATATAATTGCTGTTAAAAGTATGTTTACAGTTTCCAAAGTTTATTCATTTGAAACAAAAATAAGGATTTCCATAAAAAATATTTTTCACTAATAATTTTTTGATGTTCAAGTTCAACAAGAGAAAAAAGATAAATTTACAGAGAAAAAAAGATTACCGGTTGTATTCAGTTTTTTCCTATTTTTTTTACACTGAAAAAAATCTCGCTCCGGGCACTTCATATCTCTTTGTTATCAATATTTAATTTTTTCCCCTTTTTCGTAAGCTTGGAGTAACATCAACTAGTTTGCAATTTTTTTTCTCCAACTGAAATAACTGAAACACTTTCCGTTTCTTCCTTTCTTAATTTTTTTAAGGAAGTGAAAAAAAAAAACCTTCATGCTGAAAAAAAATCTTTTCAAACCTCATTTAAGAATTATTTTTTGCTCTTTTGGGTGTGTTTTCATAATCTAAAATAAATTACTTCTCGAGCAAAAAAAAAAAAAATGTTAAAAATAATTGAAAACAATTTTGATTTGCCTCATTATTTAACTGTCCTCAGAGAACCAGGAAATAATAATTTGAGCAAAGAAAACCGATCCATGAAAAAAAAAGGGCACTTGAATGTAAGAAATGTAGAATTTTTCTTATGATTTGGAAGTGGCGTTGTGAAATGTGGTAGAAAAACTATATAATTACAGAAGTAATAACTTGTTTAGAATCGGTTTTATTGAAATAATCTATAACCGGCATCTCTACGAATATTGAAGTTTTATATCGTATATAGACTAAAAAAGTTGTTCGGAATAATTTTTTTGAAGTCCTTATCTGTACGAATATAATAACTAATGAACAGAAATTGAGGTATGGCAAAATTGAAAGTTTGTATTAAATTTTGAAATGAAGTCCTTAAGACGTATGTATTAGTTGATAAAGGCATTCAAAATGCAATATCAGTGTTACATAGGGTGATTATAGCTAAAGTTGCGCTTCCAAAAGGCTGTAAAAATAGAACCTCCGATCAGAATGTCTTGATATTTCATCTGGGTATACGTGAAGCAGTGGGAACTTGCTTTAAGAAAGAGAGGAAAAAAAAAGTTCAAAGGTTGATAGATGGTGCTCTCATCATAGTCATAAGCTGCCATATCACATCATAAGATGCTAATTAAAAGTCATAAGCTGCCGTATCACATCATAAGATGTTAATTAAAAGTCATAAGCTGCCATATCACGTCATAAGATGCTAATTAAAAGACGTGAGATGTTATGACATTTTTCTTCAAAGCTTATCCACCATGACGTGGTGGTTTCACAACAGATACAAAACAAGAAAAAAAAAGGCGTTTAACTGTCCTTGTTCCAAAAATCATGGCCAAATCAAAGATGGATGCAACCCTAAAAAATGCAGTCTGTGAAAATTTCTGAAGAAAAATTAAATATTCTATCCACTATTTCCCTCATAAGCTGTAAGGGCAAAACAGCATGTTTCACAACACATCGGAATACTCCAGTGATAATATTTTGAATTCATTGCGTAATGCATGTTTATAATTCACCTCAATTGGCAATTACTCATATACACATCTTTCAAGTAATCGTACTGATAGAAATAGCTGGATTTAATTATATTCTCATTTATTTAAAAGTAATTTAAAGACAAAAAAATTAATAAACTAAATATTTTTTTGAAATCCCTACTTTTATTACAATAATAAGCAAATGAAATTTTAATTTCAAATTAATTATTTTCTATTTTTTTAAATCTTGTGATTAAGTGTTTCTCAAACATATTACGAGATGGCGCTAGTGGTATGAAATTAGAATTTTATCCAATTAACAATTAACAATTTGGTAAACATCGAAATAGTGTAGTGTCTTTAAAATACTAATATGTACAAAATTTCAATCCATTAGTCTAAAAATGAGTGAAAAATATACTACAAAAATATACTACGTAAACATGAATCAAGTTAAATAAAAATATATAAAAATAATTTTCGCAATAAAGGACAAAAAATTAATTTATCAGATATTTTAAGTGCTACAAATGAATATGTCCTCAATTGTTTATATATTTATTACAATTCAATTGCCCCATTTATACATAAGATAAATAGCCAGCGGAAAGGGTCTCTCCAAAACTTTCTCGCATACTCTCTAATAAATGTTATCCCAGAGAAAGTCTTCCATGTACAATAGTTGCGAAATATTAACCTTTCGCGTTAATTTAGAATTTTTATTGAATCTATAGTGTTATCATTGGCGAATTATTTGGCGGTAAATCCCTGGCATGCCGTTAATAGTGTTGGAAAATCGAATTTATTTTTTAGAAGATCTTTTTCGAACCGAATGAAAAACAAAAACTTGACGAATTTGATACATTTACGGCATTGCGTCATTGAGTTACCGCTTTCACATGTTTCTAAAATTACAGCACGACAGAAAGCAGCCATTTGTTGAATTTGGCAAAAAAAATTAATAGATTCCTTCTTTATAAATGTTAATTCTGTGTACCGAATTTTATCTCTCTAAATCTCTTCACTTTAGTTATCGCGCTAAATTTGATTCAAAAGCCGGACAAGCAGACTTGCTATGAATGTATTTTGGTGAAATTTTTATAGAAATTTACAAATTTGGTATAAATGCCGTATGCCAAATTTCATCCTTCTAGATCAAAGCGCTTTTCATTTATTTTTGTTACGCAGATAGACGGACATTTACCAAAAATGAGTTTCTTGAACTCATGGAGATCTAAAACCTGGAAATTTTGTCAAAATGTCGAGTTCGAATTTTTGATAATTGCTATACCTTCTCTATACTACGTATACGAGAAAATAGACATTTTTAATTAAATTTAAACTGGACGATATGAAAAAGACATTCATTTGTGGATTTTTTACTTCTCCACAAAATACGCAATTATTTTTTCTCATAATATTTTTCAGATAAGAAAAAGAAGTTTGTTTTAACAGCTTTCAAGAAAGAACCACTTAGACGCTACAAAAACGCTGCATTTCAAAGTTTTCTTTCTTCTTGAAGCATCCAGAAATTTTGTTTCGCTGCATACTACTTTTAGCTACAAGGTCATTTTCTGGTCTAGGAAAACCAAGTATAAAAAGACAACTACTTAGCCTTAGAAAGCTGTTTGGGCGGTAATGACTTTCTTTTTACCAGAAACAACTGATTACTTTCATTTAGGGTGAAAGGATAATCGTAGCTCCTGCCAATGTGTTTTTTTCCCATTTGTAGCTTCTTTTTTATGAGCATTTTACAATATTTAAAAAATTAAAAAATAATAGAATATGGGAAGGTATGATGTAAATTCCACTGGCATTACTTTAATTTTTCATACTTTAATTATATATTGTTTAAAAACAAGTGTACCAAAGTAAAAAAAAAAAGAAACCTTTCTCTTGAATAATTAAGTGAATTATTTACTCCTATTTCCTAAATGGGATAATTACATTTTTATAATTTTGTATTTCATATTAATTTTCATCTTTTTTAATGATGACTTTCTTATAGTTGGCAGTATTAAATATTATTTTATGCTCTAGTATATGATGTATTACTAAAATAATTCTACCACAATATTTCATGTTATTTCCACTCTATAGATCACATTGTTTTTTATGTCTATACGACTTACGAAAACCTCGAGCTCCAGGCGCACGTACACACTTCATTTCCAAAATCAGTTTGTGACTCAATCTTTAGAAATAAAAAAAAAATTCATATGATTTCGAATAATAATTTTCGTTGCTTTTGTGAAATCGATTTGATGCATGTAAATCTCATGATTCTTTAATAACATTCCACCGTCCAGAGAAAAAATTGTTCCTAAAAATATTTACAGTTTTACAATATAATTTAAACAAATTATCATGTTTATTACAATGATAATCTGCTTCTAATTTTAAGAAACGTTAATCTTGGATAAAATGTATGTTATCTTTCTTTGTTGTTACAAAACGAATGAATTTCCCTTATCTCACTATTTTTGCTCTATTATTTGAAATTAAAATACGAAATATTTTGAGACTTTTATTCTTTCCGGGTTCTTTTTCCTGTTACTGAATAAAAAGCCTTATTAACTATGAATTTTATAGATGCACTGCTAGCAAGAATATTAAATCGAGATTTTCAAATATTCCAAGATAACTATTCCTATAAATTAAATGAATTGATTTGAATTCAAATATAGAGTTTTATCTGAGACCAATTGATTTTTCTAAGCATTCAGTTGAAATATATAAAAAATAAAGCAATACTTTATATCAGTTTCATAGAATGTTTAATAAAATAGACATATAAAAAGCGGTTTGTTTTAAGTAATAAATAATTTTAAGCGCATTATAATTGGACAATAATTATAATTATGCTATTGAGATAATCAGTTTTATTTAATTCTTTTTAAACTCCTTCTCAGGAGTATTACAAAATGTGAAGAAAGTCCTTGTATTGAATTTCAGTTAAAAAAAGTATGCACTGCAAGAATCTGGAATGCTGAATTTTGATTTATTTGAACATTTATGAAAGGGTTTATTTGCCACGGCATCGTTTATAAATCAAATAATATTTTTTAAAGTAATTTAAAGAAAATCCAATAAAATATAAAGACTTTTAATCTACTTGGACTTAAATCTCTCCTCTCTTAGACAACCTTGGATAAATTTTACCCTCAATGTGGGATTGTAATAAACTGAACAATAATTCCTTACAAATAAACTTGAAAACTAATTCCCATACCTAAATTCTGCTGGCATCTTTATCTTTCCGAATATCAATTTGTAGGCAATCCCATTCCTTTATCTAACCAATCTTCAATATATCTTGATTTTCAACAATGAAACAATATTCTCAACTCTTACATCGTTATAACAACATATCCTGAATAGAAACAAATACTCTAATCCATCTCTCATTGCTTTTTTCCGTAAGATGGGACCATAGACATTCATTATTCACACTGCCAGATTTTACTACTATTAAAGTGTTTTTTTTCCCTACTGAATATTTCATCATTCGATGCCTGAAAATCGCGTCCACGTTGGCATTCCCTTGTGAACTATAAAAGCGGTGAGCTGACTACACAGCCCGCTTCTCCACTATACGTGATCGCATCCAAGAGAGGTTATCGGTATACTGGTATTGGAAAATATTCTTTGACTTCATTAGAAGAGTGTTCCGAGAAAGGGAAGTGCCTACAAAAATTTCTAGCGTGATCGAACGAATGAGTTGTCCTACTTGGGCACTGACAAGAGTTTGGTGGGTTTTTTAAAGAATGTTTGTTTTATAATCGAGTTTATATAATTTATCGAGTAAATATAATTTATAATGTTCCAAATTATTGCCTATAATTTGGAACATTATAAATTATATTTACTTTCATATTTAAAAATGTATTTATGAACAATTATAACTGAAATTATATTTTGATATAAAGAGACAATGGTTTTGCAACATGGTAAACTATTTCCATAATGAATTTACTGAAAAAAAAGTATTTTCCAAAAATGGGAATATTATTTTAAGTGTTTTTCGAATGTTTAACCCTGAATCCAATTGAGATCTATGATCAAATGACGAGGCCCCCACTTTAAGTGATATAACACTTTTGAAAGATTTGCACCACATTTGCGAATGAAATTTAAGAAATCTGTACATCTGAAGTATTCTTCATTGAATTTCAATTGAAACTATCATCAATAATTCAAGAAAAATATTGAAATGATGTATTACCTAAAAGGTATTAAAATGAACACATTTCCCCAATTATTTAAATATTTATTACAATTCAATTACCGCTATTCATATATATGTAACATTATTTTGGTTGAAGAAGAATGCAGGTTGGAAGACATGGAAGAAACAATTGTATTTTTAATTTCGTTTCATTCTCCCTCAGGAGGCAAGCATGATTATTTACAAGAAGGCGCAGTGCGGCACAAAAGCAGAAGTAAGAAAGAACGCGAGACGAATGATTACTAGTCATATAACCTAGGATTTCCGGCCACGTGCCTATTGAATATATGTGACCTTTGACAAGGACAACGGAAGTATCACTTTCTTTTGATATGTAGTACTGATGGCGCATTATTTTTACAAAGGAATTAATTAAACCGAAAGTGGAATTAGATCAGGAAATAAGATAATATTTTACTATGGGCTAAATTAAGATAAAGTTTTGGAATTTAATTTGGATCAAATTAAGAGTTTAAAATATCATGACATATATATGATAAATAACCAGCAAGTGTGGTCTTTCCAAAACATTTCAGCATATTCTCTAATAAATGTGTTACTCCGGAGAACGACTTTCATGGCATTGGTATACAATATTTACGAAATACTAAACTTTCGCGTGAATTTAGAATTTTTACTGAATCTATAAGTCATCCTTGGCGATGAATCCTGGAAACGCAGTTAATAGTATCGGAAAATCGAGTTTGCTTTTTAGATGCGTTTTTTCCAACAGGAGGAAACAAAAACTTGATTCAAAACTCTAAGTGTAGTCAAAAAATTACATACCAAATTTGATACATTTACGTTATTGCATTTTTGAGTTGCTTGCTTTTGCATGCTTCTAAAAGTACAGACCGGTGGATGGTTAATACTTTGTTAGATTTGCCTCAAAATTTGATAGGTGTCTAGATTACCGATGTAAATTCTGTGTACCGAATTTTATCCCTATAGATCACTTCGTTTTGCAGTTATTGTGCTAAATTTTATTCGAACAGCCGGACAAATATAATTCCTATGAGCGGATTTTGCTGAAAATTTATAGAAATCTACGATTTCGCCATAAATTCCGTCCATCTGACTCAAAATGTTTTTGTACTATTTTTCTCACAGACAGAAGGATGGATATTTTCTAAAAATGTGTTTTTTGAACTCAGGGAGATCTAAAACATGAAGATTCATCAAAATCTCAAGTTCGAAATTTTTGACAATTGCTACGCTTTCTGTATACTATGTATACGAGAAAGTAACACATCTTTAATTAAATTTTAACTGGAAGATACGAAAAAGACATCCTTTAGTGGTTTTTTTTGCTTCTACTCAAAATATACAATTATTTTTTTCTCAAAATGCTCTTCAGCTAAGAAAAAAAAGTTTGTCTTAACTGCTCTGAAGCTGAAAGAATCGCTTAGACGTTGCGAAAATGCTGCATTTCTACCTTTTTACTTTTCTTAAAGCACCCAGAAATTTTGTTTTACTACATACCATTTTCAGCTATAAGGGCGTTTTCTGACGCAGGAAAGATCAGTATAAAAAGACAACTACTTTGCCTTAGAAAGCTGTTTGGGCTGTATTGACGTTCTTTTTTTCCCAGAAAGCACTAATTACCTTCGTTTGGGGTGAAAGGATAATCGTAACGTTGCCTCGTGTACATTTTCTCATTTGTAGCTTTTTTTGTGAGAATTTTACAATATTTTAAAGAAAATTGAAAAAAAATATTGGAATATGAGAAGGTACGAAGTAGATTCTGCTGAAGTTATTTAAATTTTCAATACTTAAATAATATATTTTTTAAAAAACGTTTTCAAAAAAAACCCCCTATTTTATTACTTACTTGTTATTATTATTACTTGAATGATTTACTTGTTTGACCTAAACAACTTGATTTAATTTTTAGTTTTAATTTAGCATTATATTTCCCATTTAATTTCATATATATATATATATATATATAATATATGACTTGAAGTCATTATAGTTGGCTTTTTCGAGTACTATTTTTATGTTTTCGCATTCAATGTTATTTAAAATATAGTGTAACTAATATATATTTACTCGTATACACATATGTATCTATATAAATGTACAATATCTTATATTTAATGAAATCTTTTTAACTGTGACCTAATTTCTTCTTAATTTTAAGAAATAAGAATATTTTTCACGTGATTTTGAATAATATTTTTCGTTGTTGTCATGAAATTGATTTGATACATTCATCAATAATTTAAAACGCATGACGTTCTTCCATTCAGAAACAGATACTATTTCAATGACATAATTTAACATGTTTATTAGTGACATTCTGCTTTTAGTTTTAAGAAACGTCAATCTTAGATAAAATTCCTTCTTTTGTTGTAACAAAGTTAATTTCCCTTGCTTCACCAATTTTACTTCCTTATTTAAAAATAAAATATAAAATCTTTTTGAAAATTCTGTTTTCCCCTGTTTTTTTGTTACTGAATTAAGAGCATATTCAAGTAATTTGATATACGCATTTTAAATAGAATATTAAATCCAGAATTTTACATATTCCAAGATAACGTCTCTTGTAAATTACAATAATAATCCAAAAGGAATTAAGTCGCGTTCAAATAAATAAAGTTTATAAAATGGACGTTGAATGCCATAAGCCAATATTTTATAGATTCGTCAAAATCACGAGTTCGAATTTTCCCATGGTTACTATCGCTATAATATGAAAAAAGTCAAAATAATAAATAAAGTAGAACATATTTATCGACCGAGATTTAAAACCCACTTACTAGATGCCCTTGGATAAATTTTACCATTAAAGTGAGATTGTATTAATATGATCTAAATAAGAATTCCTTAAAAATAAACTTGAAAGATGATCCTTATTCTTAAATTTTTCTGGTATTCTTATCTTTCCGATTATCAATTTGAAAGCATTTCCATTTCTTATCTAAGGAAAATTAATTATCATCATTTTTAATAACAAAACATTCCCGACTCTTGCAGCTTTATAACATATCCTGAGTAGAAATCCATCTCCCATTGCCCTTTCTCCGGTGAGATGGGACCATGGGCATTCATTATTCACAGTGCCAGATTTTACTACTATTAACGTGTTTTTCCTTCCTTCTGAATATTTCATCAGTTGATGCAAGAAAATCGTGTCCACGTCGGCATTCCCTTGCGAACTATAAAAACAGTGAGCAAACTACACGGCCCGCTTCTCCACTATACGTGATCGCAACGGTGCGAGATTATTGGAATACTCGTATTGGAAAAATATTCTTTCCCTTCATTAGAAGAATTTTTCAAGAAAGCGAAGGGCTAGCGAATATTGGAAAAAATGGAGTGTATAAGAGAATTTCTAGCGTGATCAAACGAAGAGTTGTTTTACTTGATCAATAACAGGAATGTTTGGTGGGTTTCTTTTTAAAGAGTGCTCATTTTATAATCGAGTTTTGAATTCAATAATTTTGAACATTATAAAAGATATTTTCTTCCGTATTTAAAAATGTGTTTCGGAAGGAATAGAACTGAAATTTCATTTTTGTATAAAAATGGGACAATGTTTTCTAACATGGTAAAATATTTCCATAATGAATCTACAGACAAAAAGAATTGTATTCTCCGAAAATGGGAAGATAGATTTTTTTTTTAACATTCAACTTTGGATCCAAATGACGAGGCTACCATTTCAACCAAAAGAACCCATTTGAAACATTTACACCACTACATTAGCAAATGAAACTTAATAGATCTACATATCTGAAATATTATTTGAAACTGTCACTCTCGAATTTCAAACTCATGAATTCAAAGTTTTAAAAAAATATTTTCTGAAAATGGGGAAATAGTTTCCTTTAATTTTCCTAATATCTAATTTTGGATCCAATTGTGATCTATAGTCAAATGAAGAGACAATCACTTTAATTGAATTTAATAATCCTTTTGAAAAATTTAGAGCACATTTGCGAATGAAACTTAATATATCTGCCTATTTTTCGTGGAATTTCACTTCAAACTAAAACTTTCTGATTTGAAAATCATGAATCTCAGACTATCTGAGAATCATTCTGTTACTATCTCCGGGCTATCTGTCAAAAGACGTTGATGAATTAGTCCGAATGCCTTTATGTCTGAAATTTCATAATTATATTTTTTGTTTTGGATTTGAAAAATATACATGCCATATTTTCCTTAATTTTTCCTATTATAATATCAAGATATTAGAGATTGTTATCCTTATATGATATTAAAGAATGATATCGAAATATATATAAAAGACTATGATATCAACATATTAGAGATTATTGATAGATATCTCAATATATCAAGATATTAGATATCTCAATATATCAAGA
>JAPMOR010024998.1:593581-624273 GCA_026543865.1 Argiope aurantia | reverse complement strand
ACATATCAGTAAACAATTCTAAAACTGTTAAAATTTCAAGAAATGAATTGCATAATTTATATATAATTTACATGTTCATAGACATGAAAAATGACAAATTAGAACGAAATAATTAAAAAATATTTTATGAATATAAACTTTTATAATACATGAATTTTACTAAAAAATAGTTTTTGTTAAAGATTTTAAGCTTTAAAATGCTAGCGTAGGAAACGAAATTATAAGTGCTCTCCACTGTCTGTTTTGTGAACTTTGTCATTCTTTAAAAAAAAAGACAGATAAACAAGCTTTTTTCACCTCTATGCTTTTTTTGGATTATCTTATTAATTATTTGTGTCGGACATTTGCGAATATATACAGTGAGCCTTAAAAAAAAGCCTTTAAAATAAGAAGCTTAATTCACACGATGGCCTCTGGATAGGTCGGGTTATCGTACAGTATCAGAAATGGATATTACGGATTTATTACAAGAGACATGTGTAGTGGAGATAATAAGCAAATATTTATCAACCTTACTGTCCTCCCCCTTTAGCTATTGTCTTTGCTTGCATATGAATTGATAGTCATTTTATATGTAAACGGCATTTACGTCAAATTAGATATTTACAGATTTTGTGTAAAAACCCCATAGAAATTTTCATTTCATATAACTTGTTGCATTTTTGAGTTGTTTCGATAACTGAAAAAACGCTTTGAGCTAGGCTGAAGAAATTTTGTATACGGTCTTGACCGAAAATTTGTAGAGTTATATGAAATTGTGAACAAAATCTGTCCAGAGTAAATCTGTCTGTCCGGCTGTCAGAATAAAAGTTTATATGATAATAAGAAAAAAAAAAAGAGAGAGATAGATGATATAGATTTAAAGTCTGTAATATAAACAGAAACTAAATATCGAACAAATTCAACAAGGGGATGATCGCCTTTTGGTCTATAATTTCAGCATTATGCAAGCGCAATGATTTAAATACATCCAATTTGATATGTGATTTTCTGAATACAAGTGTCAAATTTTTGTTTCAGTCGATTAACAAATAAGCTCTTATAACACACATTCGATTTTGGGAATTTTGATTAACCCGTGCCAAGAATTAATGGCCAAAAAACTCGCCTAGAACCACAAGATAGATTGAGTAAAAATACTAAATTCACGCCAAAGTTAAATATATGGTAACTATTGTAGGTCAATGCAATTCAAGGTGTACTTTGAGATAACACCTTTATTAAAGATTATGTTAAGAAGTTCTGGGGAAAACTTTCCACTGGATCTAATATAATTAAGAAATTATATTTTTTGATATTTTTAAAAGTGATTCAGCAATGCATATTACAGAAAGACTAGTAATCATATTTCGTGTCAACTTTGTTTTTTCTATTTCTAGTCACATATGAGTGTGAAAAATTTAAATACAACATTGAATCCATGCCTTTGATCTGCTCAGAAGTTCCAATGGTTTTTATTTAGAGGAAGGGATATTTAATCCAAGACTATTTTCTTAAATTATGAGATAGCTAATAATATGCATGTGTGCCATATTTACATGACATTTGGTCATATAGCTATCGGAAGGAAATTCTCTTCCAATTTGAAAAACCATTTTGATGGTATGAATTAAATATCGTTTAGAAGGAAATTTTCTGTCTTCCATTCTTCTGTAAACTGGAAATTTATTTTTGAAAGAATAATGAATTAAAAATTTTCATGGTTTAAATTTTTTAAATCGATAATTTAATACACGAATTTGTGAAATATCATAATTCATAGTGCTTTAATTTGCAGATTATTTAGAAGTGATGTTAAGAATACTTTATGCTACCCGATTAAAGATACTTTGTTCTATAGAAATAAGAATTCATATAGATAGGGACCTTTTAATATATACTTGTAATTCTTTTAATAATGTATTTGATAAGTTTTCCATTTCGAATAAATAGGAGATATATCAATAATGGACAACAAAAGTGCAAAGAAATCATAGTTACGACCCTACTGCTAACTTTCTGAAAAATATGTATTCTGTAAATGATGATGAAATTTTTTTTAAAATTATAAAAAGTTTAAATTAATTAAAAAAAAGAAGAGTTTTTGTGTGTTCATCAAATAATAGAATAATGAATATATTTCAAAAAGAAGGAGTGCTTATAAAGTTATGAAATCTTGGAAGTTATTTATTTTTCATGAGTAAAGACTCGAATTTTAATAAAAAAATAATTAGTTTTAAGTGAATAAAAGTATTTTTTTCATTTTTATTTGTTATTAAACCGGGTCAGAAGTATAACACTTTATGGTCAGAGAACACCAATATGTTGTATCACTGATTAACGAAAAAGATTAAAAAAATAATTATAAATATTAAACTTGAACCTTTTGGCCTTTAAAAATAAATATTAAATGCAAAATCAGCATTCTAAATAAAAATGGTAAACTTATTCACCAAGTTAATAAAAAAGCCAAAAATCTATCAAAGGTTTTCAACACTCTTCCCTACTTCTCAAAATGAAAAGTAAAGAGGTTATGTTTAAATAAACAGCTTCTTTATATTTTGAGTGCAGTAATATGTCAGAAGAAGCGTTTCGTGCATTTTTCCCATAAAGTTCATAGAAAAGGATAAAAATTAGATAATATCGATTATTTATTTTCTCTTTAGAAAAATCTGCAAAAACAGACAAGTAGACTGTTTTTTAGATATAAATGAAGCAGTGTAGAAAATAGTGCTTATAAAGCAGAAAAAAAATTTCTTGAAATAAATTTTTAAAAATAGAATTTTACGCCCACGCTATATATATGATATCACTCAAAAAAGTTTGAGAAAAAGTTAACTTTAAAAGATTGGGCGTTTTTGCCTGATAATTAAATGAGTGGGAAGGTTTAATTTAAAAAAAACCCTGCATTGCGTACATTCTAACATATCGATGCTTTATAACAGAAATAACTATTCCTATTACAAATCATGTTATCATCAGAATTATTTTTATACATTTTATTTTTAGAACAGGAAGAAGACTAAGAAAGAATATTTCAGTTGTACAAATGTTTGATGTAGTCATTTGGATGAATCCGTGTAGTTAAGAGCTCTGTATGTTCAAAGGAACAATTTTTGGAATTACGATTCCATGTTATCTTTGCAACACACGTACGCAGACACGCAAAATAAAAACAGTAGGAGTGGTCACCCCAGAATTTTTTCGCATACTTTCTTTTAAATTTGTCATGCCAGAGAACACATAGCCGTGCAGTAGTTACAAAATATTAACTTTTGGCTTGAAGTAAATATTTTTACTGGCTCTGTTGATCATCTTTGGCGATTTATTTGATATACGTTAATAGTATCCAAAAATCGAATTTGTGTTTTAGACATGTTTTTTTCAGCCGATTGATACAAAAGTCTGACACAAATATGCCCTTGTAGTCACAAAATTACATATCAAATTTAATATATTTAAGTCATTGCTTCTTTGAGTAATCAAGTTTACTTGTTTCTGTTCTGTTCTGTTCACAAAATTTTATAGTATATACTGCAGATGTTAAATCTGTGTATTATATATATATATATCTTCATTTTGTAATTATCTTCTTAATTTATATTCGAACAGCTGGACAGATGGATTTCCTCTGGGCAGATTTTACCCAAAATGTGACAGAAATCTGTAAATTTCCTGAAAATACCGTATACCAAATTTTAACCTTCTAACACAGAGCGGTTTTGAGTTATTTTTGTCACAGACAGACGAACTTGTAGTTGGATTTTCGAAAAATGTGTTTTTCGAACTCAGGGAAGTTTGAAACATAAAAATTCGTCAAAATCTCAGGCATAAATTTTTTTTATCGATACTACGTATACAAGAATGTAAAAAGAAAATTAAAAATTTGTTTATTTTCACATAAGGAAATTCTTCTCACTGATGCGCCTTTTTTTGATACGGTGAATTTCTACATTCGTTTATCTTTTTACAATAAATGCACTATTTAATAATAAATGTATTTGAGTCACAAGTGATAACTGAATTCCTGGATGAACAAATTGTATGCCAAAATCGAAAAATCAATGAACATTGTTATTTATGACAGAAACTATGAAAGCAAGGAAACTCTTTATTAATAAAGTGCGTTATATTGAAATTATTTCGAAAAAGATAAACATATTCATTAAAACTATATTTCAATAATTAGCACACCGAAAATGTCTTCATTTCAAATACTGCAATGAATCTGAGAAAAAAAATGATTGATTGCGTAATTAGAGAATAAATAATTTGTTTTGTGAGATATTAAATTAATTACGTTGTTTGATTTCATCAATAAACCCATTCTCGCTTTGAGTAGTTTGAGGTCAATAATGAGATTACCGATGCAGTTTTACATCGCTAAAGGCGTCAGTTTTTAGTTTTCTTCTTTAACTGGAAATCATTTCTTTTAAAGTAGTTCACACTACTAAATTAAGGCATTTATTCTTAATGGAAGCTACTGAGTAATAGCAGTAACAAGCTCATTAAAAAATATTTTGGGAAATAATATTTGATTGCAGAAATATTAATACCACTAAAACAAACAAACAAAAAATGCTTGAGAAAAGGGTGCAAGTATTTTCTTATCTATTCACGTACAAAATACTTTTATGTCTTATTATCTGCCTTCAACGAACAGCTAGTTACCTGGTGATATTGATTTCCTTTTATTTAAAAAAAAAACTTTCTTAGTCATAATTTGATGTTTAATATTTCTTAATATTTTTATTTAATTTAATGATTTAATTTTTCTTAACATAGTAATTTTTCAAAAATATATTTTAAAGAAAATACGTTAAAATTGTATAAGTTTGATAGCTTTGTAAACATTTTATCTATTCTTTCATAAACTTTCTAAATGAATACATGTTTTATGATGTTATAATATGTTAAAAGCGTAACAAGCATGGTTATCGGTTTTCAAACTATATGCTAACTATTACAATATTTTAACTTGAATTTATTATTACTTATACAAACAGTAAAGGTATTAAAAAGAATTTTACTGATTCGATTTTCAACAATAAAAGAAAATCACACGAATGAATATTTGTAAAATCTAATCACCATGAACGATTTTTTTTACAGAAGTAGAATAATTAAGGAAAAATTATTTAGCTGGTTCATCGCAATTTGTAGGAATATAATACAATTAAAATTATTTTTTAAAAAAGGTATTTTCTTCAGAAATTGTCTTTTTCTACAGACATATCCTGATCCTAACTTTATCCTGAATTTTCTAACATTATTAAATGAAAAGAATTACATCCAGTTGAATTGATATCTCTGTAAAAAGAGAATGCTCTAGATTTTAAAGTATTATAATTTTTTTTATGTGGGATATGAGGCCTGGAATTCATCGGGGAAGAAATTTTTCTTGATCTGTAATTAATTAAAGTTCAAATTAGAACGCACAAACACAATCACACGCTTCTGCCATAAATAAAGATAATATTTTGAATTGAATGTTTTTCTTTAATCTGATTGAATTTCATTTTTATCATTTAATTTTGCAATACAATTGTCCAAAATTTAACAAAATAATTCTAAATTTTATTCTGAATTTAAATTTTTTTATAATTTTAGAAATTCTTAAATATTCAAGCTCTTAGCAGCAACTCAGAAATGTATATGACAGCGAATTAATTTTAAATCCTTTGTTCAGCATTTTGAAAAGAACTTATAATCTTTATTAGAAATTTAATATATAATATAATATCGGCATACGTTTCTTTTTAGTATAGGAAAAAAATTGTTTTTGTATTTGTCATGAAAATTTAAAAACGAAAATAAAAAAATCTTTTAATAAAATTTCAAATTGGAATATTAATGATATTTTTTAGATTATGCACTATCCGCTTTTTGCAATAAGTTAACTCACCGGGATTAATAGCTGCTAAAATTTTGAATTAAATAGTTTATGCATTTTGATCTTCAGCAAAATATTTTTTAACTATCTAATATTTAATCATATTTTATTACTAAATAAAGTATTTATTCGGGTGCCAGTTAAAATATTTATCTGGCACTTTTATTCATAACACAAACTGTATCTCAGTATCCGAAAGACTTCAAACCTTAATTCAGCATTTTATGACAAAATAACAAACTACCACATTTCCCTTCTCACTTACATCGAAAAAAAAATTTTTTTTGTTGAAAAATTTCTAATGTTCAGAAAGAAAACTTTCGAAAGTTATTCCCACTCTTCAGAATTTTAAAGCCAGACGAAATCGAAAGGATGTTCTTGATTGACAAAGAGTAAGAAGTCTCTCCCCTTGCGCCCTCCCAAAAGTTTGGAATCCACTTCTTTTTTCTTTTAACTCTTTCTTTAACTAAGGCTCAGAAATAATAATGAAAGAGCAATTTTGTGGATGAAAATTTTCATCTTAAGTAAAAATTGAAATTCCTAGATTTTTTTTGTTTTCTTTAAATTTTTTTTTTATTGTAATCATAAAAAACTTCGAATTGGAGATTTTGGACAAATCTCTGCGTTTTAAACCTCGCTAAGTACTAAAAACAGATTTTTGGAATTATATATGTCTATCTGTGAACACGAAATTTCAAAAATACTTTGAATTGGATGGATGAATTTGGCATAAAAACTTTACACTAAAATTGTAGATTTCTATTAGATTCTGAACGAAATCCGTTCAAAGAAAGGTTGTCTGCTGGTTGCTTGATTACAAGTGAACAGTATAAATACAAAACGTAGGAAATTAGATAGATGTGGTACATAGATTTAACATCTGAAATGTGGATTCATATCAAATTTGGGCCAAATACATCACGGAATTGATAATCTCTTGCCCTCACGTTAATCATCGTAACAGCTGCTCGCACGTGGGATAGTCGCTATTGCCAGTTGTGGTATTAATGTATGACATTTTAGGTAATGTAATAAAGCATATTTGCTAGTCTTCCAAAAGAAGTTTTTAAAATAATTCTTTCATGTCAAATCCAATCTTTAGTGAATTCTATCTAATTCAATAAACCACTGCAAACTTCTAGGCGTTTTGCGCACTCATTTTAATAAACAATATGAATTATGGATTTATCTCTGAACAATGATAACCCATGATGAATTGCGACAGGATATTTTGAATCTGTGGGAGTGGTTTCTCCCAAAAGTTTTGGCATAATCTCTAATAAATTTGTCATGCCAAAAAACGCCTTTAATGGCATTGACTTACAATAATTACAAAATATTTATTTTTGTCTAGAAGTTAACATTTTTACTAAATCTATCGTGTTATCCTTGGTGAATTATTAGGCGAATAATCCCTGGTATGCGCTAATAATATCTGGAAAAAGAAATTCGTGTTTTTCCAAACTGAGTGAAACAAAAATTTAATATAAAACTCCATTTATAGACACAAAATCTCATGCCAAATTTGATATATTTAAGTCACTGCGTTTTTTGAATTATCGCGTTTACTTGTTTCTAAAAGTACAAACGGACAGACAGTCAATCTGATGGTGGATTTGGCTCAACATTTGACATGTATCTACATTATTGAGATTTAATATGTGTACCCAATTTTATCTATCTAGCCCTCTTCGTTTTGTAGTTATCGTATGAACTTGTATTCGAACGTCACCCAGATGGACTTCCTCTGAATACAGTTTACTCAATTTGATAGAAATCTGAAAATTTGGTATGAAGACCATACACCAAATTTCATCCTTTTAGCTCAAAACGGTTTTGATTTATCTTTGTAACAGATGGATAGACAGAGAATTTTCAGAAGTAGGTTTTTTAGAACTCAGGGAGCTCAAGTTTTCTAAAACGTGGAGATTCGTCAAAACCTCGAGTTCGAATTTTTTGAACTATTATTTTATTTTCTCTATTCTACGTATACGAGAAAGTAAAAATTGAATAAATCCATGCAACAACTGAAAACAGTAACAAACGATTAATACTTTTAAAATTTCTAAACGTGAGTATGATTGTTTGTATAAAACTCCTCTTATTTGTTATTGCTCAGAAACATTTGCATGACAAAATTTCCTCCTATCTTTGTATTGAATGCCAAAGGTAATATATAAATTATATTCTTATTCATATTATTTCATAGATGTAAAAGGCATCTACTTTATATTGTGTCTCCTACCTTAAAAACGCCTAGATGCAAGTCTCGAAAAGAGAGTTATTACTGTGCAAACGTGGTACATTGTTTGAAAAATCAGCTACATAAGCAGGTGTTTTTAATTCTGTTTCTTTATGAAAGGTTACTTCAAACTTTCCCCTAGGATAAACTTTTCTAAATAATCAAATGATTATCAGAGGTTTCGGGAAAAAAAACTTTTCTCGACTGAAGAGGAAACGGAAGTTATTGCATGATGATGAAGTTGATTTTTTTTCTGTCTGCTCTAATTCAGAAAGTATTCATTAGGAACTTTTGTCCTCATTCGCACCATAAAGATAACAAAAGGTGCTGTCCTTGTGGGGGCGATATCGGTTGTGATATTCGATAAAAGAAGAGAATTAATATTTCACGCAAAATTAAAGTTTCAAAAATTAAAAAGGATAGTGTCTTTGTGTCAAATTGCGGAGAAATGTTTATAATAGGATAAGTCAAGAAAAATATTTAAAACAAGCTTTACTTATCGTTTAGTAAATAAAAAATATTACAGTGGTAAATGTAAATTGTGTTTAGACAGTTAAAATTATTTTTATAAAAATAATTTTTAAAAATGCATAAAAATTTACAGAATCAAAATTTATTTAAATTAATTGTTTGAAAGTTGTGAAAATAATGAATTTGTATATTATCATTAATATTACATAATATTAAAAAGTTTGAAATCTCTGATTATTAAGAGACTAGAAAAAATATCGAGTAATTAATTCAGCTTTCACAAACATGAAAAAAATAAAGATAAATAAACTATATAAAAAATCTAGGGATTTTTTGATGTTTACAATATCAAATACGCAGTTTATTTTGCGGTTTACAGATTACGCCAAATTCCATTTTATATGATGGCAAAATTGCTCCAATATGGGTGCTGTAGCTGGGTGTGTGTGTGTTTAATCTAAGGAAAGACGCTTTCTTGTCTTTTTCTTATCATGGAATTCTTTCGCTTCCTTCACATTCCAAACATACATATGGTTTAGAGCCTATTGCGCCATCTATGTTCAGTATTAATTTTTACTATATAAATAAGTATACAAAGAATAAAAATACAAATAAAATAATTAAATAAAAACAAAATTACAAATAATGAAATCACATAAACAGTTGCATTTTCTCATTTGCTTGTCATTTGTCATGACGACTTCATTTGACGATGTTTCTGATTTTATGGCGATTTATCGCGAGGGCCGTAATTATCAACAAGTATAAATTCAGAAAAGAATGATCCATGGGAAACAAATTTAAATACAGAGGCCTAACTTGAATTAGATGTAAACAATTGCCACGATTAAATGGACTGCGGATTTATTTTTTTAATAAACCACTAAAGTTTTTTTGAGGAAGAAATTTTTGAGTTTTTTGTAGAGCAATGGTTAAAACTGAAATGAGTCTTAATGCTCGAAAGTATTCAAAAATAAATCAATCTTCGTTCTTCACAATGTCAATTTTTTTTAAAAAAGAAATTATCTAAAATCGAAACCTACCTAAATATATCAAGATTATTTTTAGTATTAAAAGATGCTATATCCTTTCATCATGAATTCTTAATTCATGAACTTGGTCAAATATGTCACATCAAAAAGAATTGGAGCTGCTTCCAGTTATTAGTCTCTATATTATTATTAATCGTTTTTCTTTCATTTTATTGATGATCATAATTTTACATTTTGATATCATTAACCATTTTTTATATTTTTTCTTTTTTATAAATATGCGTGATAAAATAATGAGTATTAATCGTCTCTAAACTTTTAAATTCCTTCCTTCAAGTCCAACTTTTAAAAAGAATATATGCGAAATAATGAAAAAGGAAAAGAAATCAAATGTGTTCAGAGCCTTGACTCTTTAAGTATAGGAGACAGTTGAGAAATATATGTAAATTCTTTGAAAATAGTAGGTGCGTATGCTGTCTACAGTGAATGTATTGTCAATTAATAAGGGGGAGTTTGATACCTTTTAAATACCATATTCTAGAAACCTAAACAGGTATTATTTTTGTGTTAAAATTTCTTTTTTAATTTAAATGAAACATAAATACATATTTAAAAAATATGTGAATATATGTACATATTTAAAAAGGCTGTCTATAATTAATATTTAATATAATATGATTTTATCTGCAAAAACTGCAATTTAAATAAAAAATTATATAAATTTGAATTAAGTTTGAAAATTTTTTTAAATAATAAACATAATTTTTAAAAAATTATTTTAAAGTTAAATAATGTTATTAGTCAGTTTAAAAGTGATGTTTTCCATTAAATAATTAAAATAATTTCTAAAAAAATAATGTTGGCATTTATTTTAAATTAAATTTTTATGATTAGAGATAGGAAGGCATTTTTTTTATTCTGAATATTAGAATACATTTCTTGAGGGAAACGAAAGATTGGAATTTTCGAATTTTTTTATTTCTTACTTTAATTCTAAATTTATAAAACTAATTTCTTAACAAACATGTTTGATTTATAAAATTACTAGTACTGATCAATACAAAAATATTCAAGGTAATGTTATTTTATACGGCTAATACCGTATAAATCTTTTTATTTTAAAAATTTCCTATTGTTCGAGCGAACGATATTTCCACCATATAAATTCAAACGAATATCATATTTTCTTCTTCTGTTAAAGTCTTATTTTTATGATCTTAGCCGTAAAAATTACTGTTTAGTTTAACTTAAAGTTAATATATTTCAAATTAACATTCCTAATCTTTGGTAGACCCTTAACTCTGATTAATTATTTTACTTAAAAAGACAAACTATTTTCATTGTAAATTATTTGATAAATGAAATGAAATTGCCACATTCCTTTTCCATTTGAATTCTGAAACAATAATTAAGTTACGAATTACATCGGAAAATTTAGCGTATTTTTAAACTGAAAAAAAAAGGAAAAATGCATAATTAAGTATTCATATTATGAAGATAAATCTAGTTGCTTGTAGAGGAAAAATGAATTATATTTAATGTCAATATTTCTAAAAGGAATTTTTTATACTTTTAAAGGGCAAAGTAATTTATTAAATGCATACTCTGAATTCTTCTGAATATTGCATTAATTATTTATCTGAGATTAAAAAGTGTGTTCTTTTTTCTTATTTTAATTACAATAGCGATTTATACATTTAATCTGTAAAGAAAATCCACCAAAATTTCTGAATTAATTTTTTTAAATGATTTTTTACTAATTCTTCTATTGAATTTTAATAGATATAATAGCTACATTTAAAAATAAAAACAAAAACGAAGAAAAAGAAATTAAAAAAGTCCCCTAAAACTCAAGCTTTAAATGTTTATTTTTTCAAATACGAAAAACGAATACTTAAATAATAAATCGAATTGAGATATTTCAGTACCATTGTTTCCGAAAAGAAAATTTTCTTCTGCCATTTTCTTGCGATATTATGCTTTTACAAAATCTAACATATCATCAAAATAAGGAGCATTTGAAATAAAATCAGTTTCCAGATTACAGAATAAAAAGTGGAGTAAATTTAACTAGCGATTTCTGGAATGCTTATATAAAGATGTTTGTCTTTGTTATTTGAAATTATTTCTATTTGCAATAAAAACTCCACATATATATATATATTTCATTGTAACGAAATTTTTTAGAAAAAAAAACATTTTTGGTCATTATAATAATTACGGTATTAAGTTGGTATGTTAGTATTTTTTCTCTGATGTTGCCGACATTCTTCATCTAAACGCATTCTTACAAATAACAGAAAATCATAGTTTATAACTTGTTCTTATTTCATAGCGTTCTGATTTTTCAGTTTCCAAAATATATTTTTTACTGATATTCTACATAATAATTTTCTAGAATTAAAAAAATTGTTTAATTTAACAAAGAAAGATTTTTTCTAAAAAAGTGACAATGCTTAATAAACTGACATATTACCTGTAAATTTTATGACGAATGATAAAAACTAGTTTAAAATGCTCTATAAGGTAGATGGAATTATAGCGAATAAATTTGACATTTATTAATTTTTTGTTGAGTAGTGGTTTGAAACCCTGTGGCGTATCCCAACGTAAAGGTCCGAGGTTCGATCCTCCGACTGGGACCCCATTGGACTGTCATGCCACTGACTTCAGTTTTAGTTTAAAGTAGTGGTTTATTTTAAATCATTTTTCAAAATTTTAATTCGATTTTTAATTGTATAAAATTGTATAAAAATATGAAAATAAAATAAAAATATAAAAATAAAATAAAAAATAAAAAAAATAAAAAAAAATGTATACACTTTTTAGAGATATCAATATTATTTCTATTCTAATTTTTTCTCCAATTGTAATAAAGCTTTAAAAATATTTTAGGCGTATTTTGAGACAATACTTTTCATTATTTTAACTATGAAAAAATATATTTAAATATATTTTATATTAAAATAAAATTTAAGTATTATTTCAAATTTATTTTTAAATATTTAAATATATTTTGTTGGATTCTTATTATCGGTTCTACATTATTAAGAGTAAATTTAAAGACAAAAGCATTAAGAAAAACAAATCAAGCCTAAAATATTAAATTATGATACTTCGTAGTAAAAGGTTGAAACTTCTTAAGACTTGTTTTTAAGTTAAATTATATTTTTTAAATATCTTTTTCCCTAGAAAAGAAAATCGATAAATAAGTTTGGATACAGGATTTGAAGTATCTATTTAGGAGAGATATTAAACAAAAGTAATTACAGAAAATAAAATGGCATTTTATTTACGAAAGTAACATTTCTGGTACTTAATTGCAAACTAATTCCTTGGACGATTCTGCCAACTAAATGAAAGGGATGAATCAACGTACTTGCCACTTGAAAGACTGATCAAAATGTCATCTATCAACTAAACGACAGTAATGTAAGCAATGGAATGCTACTAATCTTGTGGAAGAAGCATTTTTTCGAACTATACATCAGACTACAAGAAATGATCAAACAGTTCTGGTGCTAGAAATAAGAAAGCACGGGCCATTTGTAATTGATTGCATTCATTATAGCCTGAACAAAGACAAGATCGAGGAGGGAAAGAAATCAATCAAAATTGATGAAAGAACATTTTTTGTTTGCTTCTTCTTTCACTCCCACTTGCCAAGAAAGAACTGAACCATTGCTGTTAAGTAAATAATATGTTCTTATTACTTAGAATGGATACTCAAATAGAGCTTTAAATAATAATTCGTTTTCTTATTTTATTGTTGACAAATTCCGGAACTTAAGGTATCCGATTAGTTTTTTTTCAAAAAATAATAACGTTTATATGATGTTTTTTAATTAATGAAAGGATAAATTGATGAATAAAAGTGAAATTAGTTAAATACATACGTAGCTTTTAAAAAAAAGCATTTTTATGTAAATTTTAGGATTCTTATAGAGAAAAGAATTATTACAGTTTTTAATTTTTCTTTGTAGAAACATATGTGTCACGTATCTTAGAGTGTAGAGCTTAACTATTATCTAAAAATTATATTCAAAAATAAAACTTTATTGTGTAATGTACGAAATTATTTATGAAATTTTAGAATTTTTTTCTAAAATATTTACATGAACCAATCTTAAATCCACTTCTAGAGCATTCAACATTAAATCCGTAGTTCATTAGATTCTACATAACATAATGAGTACTAATTATAAATTCCATCCCTTTAAACTATATAAATGTATTAACATATCACTGACATACTTTTTATCTATTGTAAAATTTTGAAAACTTCCTAAATAATTTAATCAAATTATTAATAATTGTTTAAGTTTATTAAATTATTAAATAAGTATTAATTTATTAAACAAATTTAAAAAATAATTTAGAAAATTAAATTTTCTGCCATTACACTCCCTAACATTTTCTTAAATGACTGAAATTGCAAATATATAACAGCTTGAATTATCGTAATTGTTTGACTTTTCGTTATTTAATTTCCAAATTTCCATTCTTTTAATAAATATGTACTTTAAAACCAAGACTTACTTTTAAATTCCATGTAAACAAAATAAGTGCCGTTATATCAAAAACAAGAAAGGAAACCTTACCCCCTTCAAAATATTTTGTTAGCTAAAATAATAACAATCGTTTTTGTTCAGCGGATGTTAATAATGAGAATATCTTCGAAACTTTATTGAAGAGTTTATTAAGAGGGAAAAAAGGATGAATGGCGAACATAAAAATTTCGTAGCTAATTATTAATATCTTTCGCTCTTGAACGAAAAAAAAAATCCTTTATCAAAAAAAAATATCCTTTACCAAATTTTATTCACTTTAATAGTAATAACTACTCATGCTCTGACATTTTCCCCGGAATTTTAATAGTCTCTTTTTTTGTATTACCTGTACTAACATTTGATCCAAAAAATAGCATTAAAGAACTATTTTTTAATTTTATTTTACGTTATTTTAATGATCAACGTATTAAACTTTCATGAATAAATTTTCTACGTTTTTAAAATAAAGGCAATAAATTGTTATTTTCATCTTTTAAGCAATATTTAGTTACGGAGAACAGTAAAAAAAGTTGTTAGTCTATTTCAGTATTTTTAATGGCTAGAATCCAAATTTATTGTAGAAATATACTATGCTTTAAGCTATTTTAAGAACTAAAAATGTATATGAGGTTAATTCACGCTGGTTTGTTTAACGAACAAATAAATATTGTTTATCATACAATTACGCTCGAAAAAGTATGAAGTTTTTTTTTCAAATATTTATTTATTGTTATTATCTTTAATTGTAGAGTTTTTTTTCATCAGAATTTGACATTTTTTAAAACTCTTTCAGTTTTAAAATGTTGTTTTGATTAATTTCATTTTTTATATCAAATTCAGTTGTGTGTTTAATTTGTAACTTTATTAATTTTCTGGGAAATTTACTCGAGTTATTTTTAGTCCTGACTTTATAATTGACAAAAAAAATATTGAACGTGTGTTGCCACATAAAATTAATCATTATTCAACCATTTTTTAAAATTATTCGAAAAGATATACAGTAAAAATACAAGTAAGTATAAAAGAATACATATATATATTTTTATTCGAAAAAGATATACAATTATGAATTTGTTATATATTTATGAGAACAAATTGCATTGTAGGTTTCTCCTTGAATGCCTCCTTGATTTCTATTTTTAATTAATTTTTTCGAATATTGAAGCATTTTAACAGGGGTGGGGGCAAAAAATCCAAAAAACTTTAAAAATTCATAAAACCCATAAAATTAAGCAAAGTAAGAAACGGTTTGCAGATTTAACATCTATAAGTCACAGGATTTTTTTTAGGTACGAAATAAAATAATTAAAAAAAACAGCCGACAGGTGACACTGGTATGAAGGACTTAGTTGGAAATATGCAAATGTGATAGGTGATTATAAGTACTTACGCTCTTGATCCAGAATCAGTTCTCCGTTGCATGCTATGTAAGTAAATAAGGATCCTATGTGGAAAAGATAAAGTTTTGTTGGTGAAGCTGTTTTACCTGAACCAGAAACGAGCGACTGTTGCCCTGCGTAAATTCCAATTTCAGAAAAAATGTGGAAAATAGGAAAGAACCTTTAACAGTGGCAGGCCTTATAAAGCTTGTTCAGCGATTTGAGGAAGCTAGATTTGGTAGAAGATCGTGTAAGGTCCAGATGTCCAAGTCTAATGCAGACTCGTTCGGAGCACGTTGAAGCCGAAATGGAAACATTAGCTTCCGAAACCGCGACAGGGACTAGCAGTGCAGGAGAAGCTGGCAGACGCTTGGAATTACCACCATATTCGATACTCAACATTCTTCATGGAGTTTTTAACCAGTATCCATACAAATTACAGTCCTGCCATGAACTTTTGACATCGGATGCTATATAGAGAGAAGCATTTACTAGGTGGGCTCTCTCCAAAATTGAACAAGATCCTTTCTGGGTCTTTATCATCTTGTGGGCAGATAAAGCTAATTTTTTGCTCTATAGCGACGTTAGTACACATAACTATCGCATCTGGGAGACGTCAAATCCACGAGTGTACGCTGAGAAACCACTGCATTCCCCCATAGTTACAATGTGGTGTAGGTTCACAGGTTCCTCCATCATAAGACCCTTCTTCTTTAAAACACAGTGTGCGGTAAATGAGCGGAAAACGGTGACAGTAAATACTCAGCATTATTTAACGTTTCCTGCGCGAAAAAGTTGTTCCATGTTTGTCTGAAAAAGATGCGCTTTCTGCTGTTACGTTTATGCAAGATGGAGCATCAAGTCACACTGCTATTCCAGTCAAGGAATTCCTGATACAGACGATCAGGGAAGAAAGAATCATTAGTAGACGTTGTAAGTTTCCATGGCCTTCTCGATCTCCAGATCTGACGCCAGCAGACTTTTGGCTATGGGGAAATTCAAAATCCCGGATGTATCGATCCCATCCATCCAATATGTCGGAATTGAAAGATTCAACAGCCAAGAGATTTCTTGTATACAACCGGACGTGCTGCACTCTGCCGTTTCTGGATTTGTGACACGTCTGCAATGGGTTATCAGTTGTGGTAGTGAACATGTTGAACACATATTGCAATAATAAAAATTTAATAACAGTATTTTTATTATTTGCGTGGACATTCTTTCACTTATGCACGAATTGCCACCTTTCGGCTGTTTTTTGAATTAATTTTTTTTCTTACCTAAAAAAAAATTCCGTGTCATATCGATGCTAAATCTGCAAACCGTTTTTTACTTTGCTTAATTTTACGGGTTTTATGAATATTTTTAAAGTTTTTGCGGACTTTTTGTCCACTCGGTATTACAAATTTGCTTGTAGTTTCAGATTGATTGACTTTAATTAAAAAACCGAACCAAAAAAAAATCTAATGGAATGAATTTCTATAGAGTTAAATCTTAAATAAAAACTACATGATTTTATTTCCTTATTGCTTCAACTGCATTATATTTATGATTTACAAAAGTAAGCATCGTGTTATTTCTTGATCGCAACTTAAATAATTTACTAAAATACGACGAACATAAATCAATAATAATATAACATGTTAAATAAAAGTACATCTGATATTATTACACAAACTAACCTTAAACATAGTGTCCAAAGCTCAGTTGCAGAGCATTGATGCAGTGATCGAATTGTTTGTGTTAGGATACCTGCCTACACTAGTTTAATATAACGTATTTTGTTGGTATTTTATTCTAAATTTTATTTATTTATGTTATAAATAATTTTAGATCCTTCATTAAAATTCTAGATGGAATATTCTTTATTTATAGATAATTCTAGATCCTTCTTTAAAATTCTAGATGGAATATTCTTTATTTATTTATGTTATTTTTGGATATAATAATATTTGAATTTTGGAATATAATCAAGATTTTACTAAATATGAAGAATTCAACAAAATGATATTATTGACATTTAGTTTTTGTTTGCGTATGCAGCATTTGATATGATTCCTGAGTTCAAAATTAAAAAGAAAGAACGCTTAAAATATTTAATTTCCCTTTATTTTATCACTAGGAATCATACAGTTTTCTTATTTCAAGTAGCTGCACCTTGTTTAAAACTACTACATCTATTTTAAATTTAAAAACTCAAATTTTTTGATAAAATAGAATTTGTTCAATATGTAACAAATGATATGTTTAAATCGAGAAGATGCATTATTTAATGAAATATTTAATTAATATCCGATTGAACAAATTCTATTACTGAACATTATTAAGTATCTTAGTGAATGATATATCTTTCTGGATTTAAATATCTGATTTAATCATATAAACATTAATTTTAGAAAAAATTATTTTTATCAAAACATCTTGTAATTAATAAAAGTAATTTGTAATGCAATGAATATTTATCAGAGTAAAATTATTGCTTTATATTTAACTTAATCTATGCTCATTATAAGCAAGATTTTATAAGCCTTTTCGATATTCATCAAGGAGGCATACTTTGCTTTCCCAAAACAGTATCATCGTTTTATTTTTAAGAGTTTGATGTTCCAGATTATATATGGCCTGGTGGTAAGGTATTGGCTTGTGAGCCATAAGGTTTAGATTTCGAGACCCGATTCCACCGAAGAACCATCGTGTAAGGGGGTCTGTTGCACGTTAAATCCGTCATGCCAGCCGTCATTTGTGGTGTGGCGTGAAGAGGGGGGTGCCAGCTCAGGTGTCGTCCTCATCATCTGACCGCGGTTCAAAATAACGAGGTCCATCCCAAAATAACCCTAGTGTTGCTTTACAACGGGACGTTAATATAACTAAACTAAACTTTCAGATTATATGTTGATTAAGTTCTATGTTTTATTTTGATACAAAATTATTAATTATTTTAGGCAAGCGTGTAAACCCTTCATTTAAACTATTATGAAATCTCTATTTTCTTAAAATATTTCATCAGCTGCATAGTTAATTCGATAAAAAAGCACATTTGACTGCATTTTTTAATGTATATAAAATTTACCATAGCTATGTATGCCTTTTCTTAAACAATTACGCAATAAATTTTGCACACTAATTATATAAGATATGAGAAAGAATACTATTAATTTTCAAAAGTATAAAAATTAAATAATTACTATCCAATAATTAGAAATTAACACAAATTTTATATTTTTTTTTTTACATTTCAAAATAATAAACTACATTTTTTAAAGTTTTATTTTTTAAAAATAATTTTGATACGTCCTTTGGGAATGCTTTGACTGGTTTGAAATAGTATATTTAGCTGTACTTAAAACTAAGCTTGAGTCAATTGCACAAATTTAGACATTCTTTCTTCCCCCACCCCCACCCCAGCTTATAACTATCATCTGAGAATACCTCAAAAATGGAGTTCAGAAGATTCAGGAAAGGTGGGTGGTCCTGGTCGATTTGGTGGCTACAAAAATGATGTAGGGTTGGCTTACCCCTATTAAGAAGATACGTGCCTCCTATAGGAGCGATTGTACTTTGCTCAAAAACGGCTCTTAGGGCACAATTATATAGTTCCCGCCAATGCTGACGTGCTGCTCTTGTCATTCAGATTTATATGATTGCCTTCTGGTGGGGCTGGGTAGATTTTTGTTTTTATGCTTCATCTTTTGTGAATACGATTCACGAAAAAATTTGCAGTGATAATATTACAAACATTAATAATTTTTCCCTCAAAATTATCCATTGGTGATTTGAAAAAAATATCGTGCTCAATTTTTAAAAAAAATTAAAAGCAGATGTTGAAAGATGGTAACGATTTAGACAATGATTCGATTGCATATTATAATATTTTATAAAAAAAAAGCATTTTTTATGTTTAAAATATTATACGAGAAAAAATTTCATACCCGATAAACGCTGGGTATATGAACTATTCCAATATGAAAGGCAAAAATCTATGGAATATAATGCATTTTATCATTTGATTTACTCGTTGGTTAACTCTAGATTCCGTGAAGCAACTCTGGAATCATCCCAAAAGATTACTTATGTAACTACAAGTGTAACTCTGGCATTCAATGCAATTATGCGAGCAGGAATAAACGTCCTAAGAGACCACTTAAGAGGTTCACCTAATTAAGAAAATTACAGTATGTACGATTTACTCTTGTGATATTCCCCCGTTGTCCATAAGTTAGCTTCTTGATTGTTATGATCACGATCTCTTGAACGAAATATCTTTGCCTTAGTTATAAGTAAGAAAATTGTAGAAACTAAACCTTCCTCTTAAGAATAAACGTAAGAATATGACCTGAAATGTAATAGTGAAGAGTAGCGACTCTATGGCATTTCGACTCTATGGCAATTACACACTCTATGGCATTTCGAGTTCATGAAGTACAAAAATGTTTTCATACTTTGGTACACTTAATGAAAAATAAATAAACAATTTCTGAAAGATTTTTTTCTGAAAACCTTAAATTGGATATTGTTTACATGCATGCACCATAAGTTTAATAAAATATAAAGCTATTATAAAAAATGTTTTATATATTTCTGCATCTAAATATGAAAATTCACTTTTGCTTTTTAATTTTTCTGACTAGTTTTAATCGATATTTTAGTTGAAAATGTTTTTTATTCCGAAAATTTAATACGAGAATAATTTTTTCAAAGTCATTTTAACATTTTGTACGATAGAAAATAATTTTATGAAGATGAAATTTATTACATTTATAAATCAACTGCAACTTTCTTGAAAGATTTCGTTTTAAAAAATTCGAAATCTAGACGGAGCTAAAATTACAATTCAAATATTGATTATAGGAATTCTATATAAGAAAATAACTAACCTAAGTATGTCCTAATAAATAGAATCATGATTTAGAAACATATTTTTTTTATTGACAGTGCTTTTATATTCCAAAAAATTAATTTTATTATAATCTTATCAAAGTCATTTTAATATTTTTTAAATAGAAATTAATTTTATGAAGATAAAATTTTTTCGATTTATAAACTAAATACAAACCTCTTTAAAAATTTCGTTTAAAAAATCCGCAATTTAGACAGAAGCTAAAATTCAAGTTCAAATATTAAATATAGGAATTATATATAAGAAAACAAGTAGCCTAAATACCGTCGAATAAATAGAGTTTTGATTTAGAAACAAAGATTCGTGAGCAGAAGAAGAAAAGAAGCTTTTTGGTGATGAGAGAAAAAAATAAAATGCTAGAAGTTGAAATAAAATAATAGATATTTTCACAATTCCGTGTAACATAAATATAAAGTAATTAAAGCAGAAACTCAGAAAATAATTTTTCTGCTTTCTTTCCTTATCTTTAAATTAACATAAAATTACTGTGAAAATGGAATGAAAACAATAGTTCAAAATTATACTCATCAATTTTTTTTTGACGAACAAAATAAATATCAACCATTTGTTTATGGTAAAAATCAAGCCCAAATATCAGACTCAAAATTTATCATTTGGTTAGATTTTTTTCTTAAAATCTTACAATATTCTCTGATTCCAATCAAAAAAATATTTTTTGAATATTCATAAACCAACTGGTTTTAATTCCGTTAATTAAATGAAATTCTTCTGTACATTTACTTTTAAAAACATAGCTTTAAATGATTATTATTGCTTTCTTAAATAAATATTCATTAAATACTAAATTCTTATCATACATTAATCATTGATGAAAGTTGATTTCAAGCTACCGATTACATTAAATTATTCGAATTTAGAAATAGAGAATAGAATTCAGAAGAATGCAACTTCAATTGTATCTGCTACATTATTTATCAACCTCATATTCATTTAATCCTTTTGCATAAACTGTTGTTGAGATTAGAAATAGGGCAGAAGTTTTCATTATTTAGGTGTCACAATTTTCAATAAATTTTGTTCGGCATTGCACAATATTATACGATATTTTAGAATACTGTTCAATATTGAATTCTTAATATTGCTCAATATTACGTATATTTTACTATATCATTCTATTTTGTAATCTGTTTTCTACTAAGGCGTGACTGAACTTTCACTATTTAGAGATCTTTTCTATGTAATCTTGCTGTTATTTCGAAATAGGAGTTAATCGCTGCAACAACTTAGATTTGAGAATAACGTCATTACATGAAAAGAAAACTGACTGAAGGAAATACATTTACTGAACAATAAAACGGTAACAAAAATAATAAAACTGGATTTCTGTCATCACTAAAGAGAAAATTTGTACCAGATTCAAGCATGTTAACATTGTACGGCACGCAAGAAAGTAATAACCAGCTTTTTATGGCTTCAAAAAATAGTGTTTTCCACTTCAAAAAGAATCCACTTCAATTTCACTAGAAAACAATCTTTTGGAAAAAAATAAACAAAATAATAACGGTGTCAGAGAAAGGGAATTTAATTCTGTTGAAAGGATCGAGAGATAAATATCTGTTTGAACTTGTGTTCTAAAATTTTTCGTTTGAAATAGAAGAATATTTAATATTTTTTGCTATAAGTTTGCTCTGTCCCTTATTTTATGAAATTTATCGTTCGCACTATATTCATAATAAGTACATTCTATGATAAACTGGTTTTTCTCTTAAGATTTTTTTTTGTGTATCCTAAGATTTATTCGATTGAATAACGGCGTTTGAATTTTTGAAAAATAATTTAAAATAATTATTAAATTAATTATTATTATTACACAAAATTATTTTAAGTTTAAAAAATATATAAATAAATTTTGACTGAATAATAATCGCAAAAATAATAATTAACCTAGTTTTTGAAGTTAAACAAAAAAGGGAAATTATTTTAAGGATGATGTTTCTGACATGTTTATACATAAATTATTTAGGAATAATTTTCTTGCTGTGAATTACTTCTAGAAAACGATTAATCTTTTAATAAAATTTTAAATAAATAGAAAGGAATAAATGACATTGAAAATGTTCTGCTTTGGCTATCTCTGACATGCTATTTTAATTACATGAAAACAAATAAACAAAATTCAATGAACCTTATTCAGTTAAATAAATTCTATTTCAAACAGTATAAACTTCTTCTGCTTATGCGTTTCACTTATACGTGAATTTTTATCCGTGAAAAAAGCGCATGAAATATTACTACTAAAATTTGAGGGGTTTTTATGTAAATTTCGGGTTTGATTTTATTGATATAAAATCAAATGGTATTGGAAATGATTCGTTCCATTTATCTGACATTCCAATAATGGAATGTCAGATAATTATTTTATATTGAATATAAAATTAAATCGGTTGATTTGCAGAAGCAGATAGAAGCTGTTTGGATAGAAAAAGAACTCATAAAAGACAGAAGTTTTTTCTTTTGGGCATATAGTATCTTTTAAAAATATTTTTTTTCACAATTTTCATATCATGTAAGCATAATAAATTCAGAGTACATTATATAGTTTCAAGATTTTGAATCGGCTTTGAAGATGACTTGTACTCAAACCATTGTCTAATGCAAAAAGATCTTTTTTTTTTATTGCCTGCTGAATATTAATAATTTCTGTTCACATTCAGCCTTAATTATTAATAAAATTAATTAAATATACACAGTGAAAAAAATTAAAATAACAGCATATATATATATTCAAAATATAAAAAGTATCTATAACACATAAAATATTTAAAAATGCCTTCTTTAAGGTTTGAAAGGAAGAACTACGTTGACCTCTTGGTAAGGTCTGGGCTTTGATGACATATTACTCATGATTTGGAACTCAATTTCATTAAAATTCTCTTGTGTATGTGGATTTGGTGCACGTTAAATCTGACGTCGTAGACAGAATGTCCTTTCACAGAAGTAATGTGGAAGCTTGGTGAAAGAGAGGCCAGTTTCGATCTCGTTCTCGTCAACTGAGCGGGTTCAAATAGAGATTTGTATCCAAATAGCCCTAGTATTTCTTTCAAAATGAGACGTTAACATAACCAAACTGAATTAAATTTGGTTTTAAAGAGAAAAATATTTTTTTTTAAAAACACGCAGATCAAAACAAAATAAAAAAAAACCGTGAAGCTCTGAAAATTGCTCTAAGTAAATTAGAATTAAATCACAAGTATACTTCATTTTTTGAATATTTAGGAAATTGCTTTCATTGATACCCATTGTAGATTAATTTACTTACAATATTGATTTCCAAAAATGTTCTAAGTTTTTTCGAAATTTATATTTTTATAAAAAAATCTACTTTTTAAGTTCTATTAATAATAAAGATGAATACTTTGTGTATCTTTATGCTTCTTTATGTCTGTTAGCGCTCTACAGGCTAGGCCATTTGACATACAGTTATCAAATTTGGCATACATATACTTTGGGCGGTGGGAATGTGTACCTCTGAGCGATGTTTTAAAAATTATAATTAGATAGAAATTAAGCCGAATTTTGAGTTATTCTGCGATAACTTCCAAAAATATCGAAGCGCAGATATGATTTTTACAGTTTTAAAATTCTTAAAATTATATTTTTAATAATATAATTTAAAACTTATGAAAAGTTTTCTCTTAATTTAGAAATTTTTTCAAAAATATATTTTAGCATGATTTCTAAAAATACATTACATTGTTCACCTAAAATCTTATCTGTTTCCATTGTTTCATGAATTATTTAATCGCTGGATTTCCTTCCATTAATGAAAGCTAAGAAAGAAAGATTGTGCTTAATTTCTGAGTTATTTGCAAACTAATAAAAATGTAAAGCTACAATATCTCGAAATTTAAAGAAAATGGACATTCATGCCTTTAATAGCGTTATGATATTGTGAAACTAATCGCCATTAGAAAGTTTCATGTACACAATGAAGAGAACATATATAACTATATTAAAACAACGTGGCTTTAATGTCTGATAATTTGGTGAAATCATGGACATGAAAATATCTCTAAGTAACTGAAGTGGAATTAAAGAACTTGATTTACAGATTTACATATTTTATTCAATATCCCCGGATAACATCAAGAAATGCAGCTGGTGCAGTGATAAAAATAAATATTTGAAGCATCTATGTTTTTTATTTGCTTTTATATCTAATCCTTTAATATATTGCATATCTCTTTATTATTAATATCATAGAATCTTGACTTACATATTATGGAACTTCCTTGAATAAAATGGAATCTTATCTTGGAATTTTATTTTCTAACGTGGTTGCGATTTTTCTTTCTTATATTATTCACGCCAGGAGTTTTTCAGATTTTATTTTCAGCGACAGTTTTCTAATTTAAAGTGCATGACTATGTTCGGGGCTGAAGTTTTTTGAAAAAGATTAGAAAATAGTTACATTTTTGAATATTTGTATGTAAACGATTTTATGTAAAAAGATTTCAAATATTTGTATAAAAACATGTATGAAAAAATATACCAATGAAATGGCAAAGGTGTTTTAAAATTGGAAGAAAGTACTTTGTTTTGGCAAAAAAGAGGTATAAAGCAAATTTTATTAGTTTAATAGGTTTATCAAATAAATTATTTAAAATTTTACGGATACCTCAACAAATATATTATCTAGTTTATGAGCTAAAAAATATATTTCTAACTATGCCTTAAATATTGGGTTTGATTGATAAATGAAACTAAATATTCAATTTTATTAGACATTATGAAGCATTAAACAACTATAAAGTATTTCTAAATTAATATATTACTTATTCTCTAGTTCAAGAAACTACAGAACTTATTGAAAAACTATTAAACTAAATTTGGACAAAAAATATGTATTAAATTTTCATTTAAGCCGTTTTTAGCAAGAATATTCTATCAAAGATATTCTAATAGCATCGACTGGAACAAAATAGCATTATAAAAATCAATGTAACTTCCCTCCAAAATAGTCTTAATAACAAAATTCTAACGGTTTTACAAAGAAACCTGTTCAAACATTAAGAAAATTAAATTAAAGAAATTTTCACAATTTCGAAACAACAACAACAAAAAAAAAACAATGATTTTTTATTGTAATCAATGATTTTTTATTGTAGTCACCCATTTAAAATATTTACTTTTTACTATACAAGGTGTTTCAGTGAACCATTTCAGAGCTTCTAAGAGGGGTAGGGTACATTATGACAACTCGAAATCATATAGCAATGTGGGGTCGGAAATGCTTTCCTGAAGCGGTGTTGCGCACAGAAGCACCATAAGGAAAAGAGACCGTAAATGAGAAATCGTTTTAATAATACATGAAAAGAAGCAAAAGGTACATGGATTAAAGTAAGTGTTCGAAGTTTTTTCCACGGACTACAATGCATGCCTCACATCTCCGACGCATGGACATCCGAACATTCTGGAATACTCCAAGCATATCTCGAATCTCTCCGGCAGCTACTGCGATTCTTGCAACGAGCTCCTCAGCAGAGTCAACAGGGGTGTCATAAACTAGCGATTTCATATGACCCCAGAAATAAAAATCAAGACATGATAGGTGGGGTTAACGGTGGATCGGACGTGGGGGTCCTGTGCGTTGGCCTGCTCAGTCACCCGACTTATCATGTCTTGATTTTTATTTCTGAGGTCATATGAAATCGCTAGTTTATGACACCCTTGTTGACACTGCTGAAGAGTTCGTTGCAAGAATCGCAGTAGCTGCCGGAGAGATTCGAGATATGCTTGGAGTATTACAGAATGTTTGGAAGGCCATTGGTCTTAGATGTGAGGCGTGCATTGAAGCCCGTGGAAGAAACTTCGAACACTTACTTTAATCCCTGTACCTTTTGCTTCTTTTCATGTATTATTAAAACGATTTCTCATTTAAGGTCTCTTTTTCCTTATGGTGCTTCTGTGTGCAACACCGCTTCAGGAAAGCATTTCCGACCCCACATTGCTATATGATTTCGAATTGTCAGGATGTACCCTACCCCTCTTAGAAGTTCTGAAACGGGTCACTGAAACGCCCTGTATTTATAAAAGTATGTTTAAAACAATTGCATAAATTGTTTAGTTCCATTATATTATACTTTTAATTTTATTGCATTTCATTATTTGGCAATACAAATATCATGAATTCTTATGATCAAGTTTTCTTCCTAAATTCCTTTATAGACGATGCCATTTATACTAAAGAAACTTTTTTTTCAAAAATCGATTTATGAATTAACAATAAGACTGTGCTAATATTTCAACTTTGTGCAGCCATTTGGAAATCAGAATTACAGAAAATTACAGAATTCTGGTATATTAAGAAGCAAATGAAAAAACAATAATATTTAATCCTTATAAAAGTCAAACATGTCAAACATGTCAATTTCAATTAAAAGTAAGAATAAAATATATCCTTCATAGTAAAGAGAATTGTTATTGTCGATAAAAACAATTCTTAAACATCGAATAGCCAAACAATCTTCAGATAATTTACGGTTATCTGTGACGACATAATGTTCTATCGATATTGAACCATGTAATATAAATAAATAATAATCTTTCTAAACTCTTCTCAGAAAGAGTTCGGATGGTAAGTTTGTGCAGAAATCCAATTAAATTAATAATTAAATAACTGTACATTTCATCCAAATGAAACTTCCAACAGAAAGTGTTCTTCAGATTAAAAGCTTTATGAGAACCTCTGGAAAATTTCTGTTATTAGTTTAAACAATGGTGCTTGGGATAGTAGTTAAAATGATAAATGAGATAATGGGTTATTAAGGATTGCTACTTTGCTTGGGTTTAATTGTTTTGGAACTGATTAAAAGAAATAACATTAAATCTCACGATTTAAAACTTAAAATATTTTCTTTGAAGATTGTTGTAAAATAAAATGCTTTTGAAAGGTTTCCTTTTAGAATGATGTGTTGTGGATTTTGACAGTATCAGGACATTTAAAAGCATGTTTTTTATTTTGTTAATAAGAGAAAATTTATAAACATTTTTTCATTTACATTGTTGATGGATTTTTTTCAGGCGCAAGAGCCAATATTGGTCAAGCTGCTGACAAACTCATTATTCACACTGTATTTTATACTTTTTATTCTTTAATTTTAATTAATTTAATTTAATTTATAATTCAATAGCATAAATATTATAAAATTACATAATCACATTTCTTAGATAGGTTTGTATAGAAAAAATAACTTTTGCAATTGTTTTCATAACAAAACTTCGGGAAAATTTCTTCAGTTTCTTTACCGATCATGGTTTCTAGAACCCAAAACCAAGTTCCTTCAAAAGTTTATATGCGTATAATGCTTTGCTCACGCTGTCTTGTGAACAGTATAAATGGGGTAATTTTGTTTGGATATTAACTGCCTTGGAATATGTTGTTTGAAATGTAAAAATCACTGACGTATTCATAAATGGCCCATCTAATTCAAAGGGGATAAAAATGGTGGGGTGTTGAAATTTTCATGTCGCTATAACTTTCTTAATATTGAAGATAGGAAGGATATATTCAATTAGCCTAATTAGCGCCTCGTTAAGACGAACAACTTTTGAATTTAAAATTCTTCGGTAATTGCAATATTTTAGAAGTTAGGGGCTGAAAAGTGATTTTTCAAGTCCTAATTTTGACTGTTCCTAAGATCAACAATATATGTTATGTTGCCAGATAGTTACTTAGATGTAAAGGAATTTACCTACCTTTGCCTTCCAGCTTGCCTATAAGTAATTGTTTTAATCTTAAAATCATTTCAACATCTATTTAATTATATAGATGATGCCTTTTATATTCTGCTAAATTTCGACTGAAATTGATTTAACTTTTTATTAAGTTTGGGAAAGTATAAATTTATATTATCACTGGGAATACAAAACTGTTTAAAACTATTGAGTTTTAACACTTTAGAAGCGAGTGAAAATCGAAAACAAAATTCCATCATTGCAATGATGAAAAATGTCGAATTAAGTAAATACATAAATAAAGATCGAAGGTTGATTCATGAATTTTATTTTTTTTATATAAGGAAAAGTTTTATAAGCTTGTGAATTATCAAACAAACTTATCGAATATATAAATTATCTATGGATTATTTACATAGCAAAAAATACTCTATCTTTATTGAAACAAGTTACGAAAATAAAAGATTGTCTTTCAAAATGTTTTTTGGAACGTTTTCGGAATGTATGTTTGAGTTGAAATCCAATTAAGTTCTTAATTAACAATCGTATATTCCTTTTAAGTAAAAATTTTATTACTTGAACGGAATATACAGTTACTTTTCTTATTAACCACTTTATGAGGACAGCTGGGCAATTTCTGTTAGTTATTTTAAACAAGAGTGCCCGGTATTTTAATTTTATTTATGAATGGGACAAAGGGCTGTTAATTGCTATTGCTTTGCTTGAATATGGATTTTTCCACTGGACGAGGAACCACCTTTGTGAAACAGCAGTAGATGACAGTTATAAAAGCGAAAAGAAAAAAAATTCCCTTAAAAAATTTGTTCTTCAATAAATTGCAATAGAAAGATTTATTTTTCGTCTGCTATAAGTGAGAGGTATTTCATTAGTAGTAAAATATTTCAGAAATTATTCGTTATGAAACATTATTTCTTAAATTTCGTTGGTGACTTGAAAAAGATCTATAAATATTTATTCCTAAGATTTTATTTTTTAGAAAATGATCCATAAACTTTATTAGAATCATCAGCCACGATTATTTATATATTACTTATTTTGAAGTTTATAACTTCTCAAATACGTTTCTACATGTGAGCTATATACGTTTCTAAGAAATTTGAGGGGCCACGGTAGCCTGGTGGTAAAGTCTCGGCTTCGGAACCGGTTCCACCGAAGACCTGTCATGTAAGCGTGTCTGGTGAGCGTCGGTGCCAAACATCCTCCAGCTGGTGTGGTGTAGAAGCTTGGAGAGGGGGTGCCTGCTCAGGTGTCGTCTTCGTTATCTGAGCGCATCTCAAAGTTACGACGCTCGTCCCAAAATAACCCTAGTGTTGCTTTAAAACGGGACGTTAATATAACTAATGTAAACTAATTACAAGAATTTGGGGTTAACTACTCCTACCAGCATTTACAATAATAGTTGAAAATATTAATTAGGAAAATCCTTTTAATGAAAAAAAAATTAATTCTTTGCTCAAAGGTTTGAAAATTTCATTTCATTCTCACTATTATCAATGTCATTCACTTATGCTGTTTATGTAAAAATGGCTTATTTTTTTAGTTACTACTGCGATATTGCTTCTAGTTGACAAAGTATCGTAATTGGGAAAAATTTGAAAGCCCTTGCATAAATTAATTTATATATTCGTTTTCGACACTTCGTATTTTTGTTATGACAGAAGTCGAGTTATTTTGTTATTTTACAATTTATCAAAATCTATTGGAATGATACTGTTATCGACTTAATATCCTCAAGTCGAATGTTTTGTTCTAAACCAAAGTAGACGAAATCTTAACACCACCCATCATATAAGTGGTAATCATTTATGCTGTATGGCATGGATCCTTTACGCAATTATTAATATTTAATATAATATATACAATTGAATTTACGACACTATTTAAAAATCTTCATTTGAAAGTACCTGATCTTATGGAGACAGCATTCTTCAAAAACCCATTGTAATGGTTAATAAATGAATGCATATTCTGAGGAAAACATGGTTTGAGAAAGGTATCGATTAAAAAATAAATTAAGTAATCACACAAGAAAAAAGTATTTAGAATTTTTCACAAATAGCTCAATTCTATTTTTTTATATAAAAAGAAACTCAATTTATAGTCACTAAAGTGCAAATTAGATGATATAAATTTGTAAATTTCTGTGCACTATTTTTACTTTTACTGAATAAAAGATTATTCTACTGCAAGTTGGTTTTGGATGTGGTACAAATAAATCCGAAGATATATGTAGTTAGGACTACAAGGCATTCTGTAAAAACTTAAGATATTTCCTGTTTTGTTACCGATAAACAGACCCACAATCTACTATTAATTATATAAGAGTGTTTTTTTTTCAAATCTGTAGATGATTTTATATAAAGGGGATATTAGAATTTTCTCCCATATATATTGCACTATTTTTGAGTGATTGCTTTAACGCATACGATCACGCAAGCACGCACGCAGGAACACAGAGAGAGAGAGGCATACACTCACTCACCTTTATTATTAATATAGATAAGTAAAGATTAATTTCTCGAATATTGGAACATTAACTGTAGGTCAGACGGTCTTGCATGTATAGCACC
>JAPMOR010024998.1:555279-593571 GCA_026543865.1 Argiope aurantia | reverse complement strand
TTTTTTACATAATATTTGAATCAAAGACATGATTCCAATCTTCTTTTCGGTCTAAAGCACATTGATTTATTAAATATTGAAATCCATGTTCTGACCTTTGTAATACTTTCTGCTTATTTAGTAAACAGAGAAGTAAAAGAGATTGCAAAGTTCGCTTTCGTAAACAGCTTTTTAAATCACTATAAGGCTCAATCAGCAGTAATATGTAAGATCAAAGCATGATTTCTGTTTTCGAGTGAAGTAGAATATATCAAAAGAAGTTATTCGCATATTTGTTCCTATAAAGATAACAGAAGCAAATAAAAAGGAAATAGTATCGTGTATTTATTTGCTTTTCGAAAAAATCTGCTAAAGCAGACACGTACTCTTGTTTTTCAGAAATGTAAGAAGTGATGTAGAAAATCATATTTTTGAAATCAAAAAAAGAATTAAAAAAATGAGGAATGAGATAACTCTTAAAAATGAGGGGTGGGGGAAATCGAAGCTGTAGTTCCAGGAGAAGTTAAGGATTACGTGAAAATATCAATTATATGCGAATGAGTGGGGATATATTTTTCTTTTCGTTTTTTTTTTCGGCATTGCATTTATTCCTATAATATGTTGCTGCTTTACGGCAGAAATAATTGATTCTAAACGAAATCTATATTCGACATTTACTCAGGAGCGGATTTTCAAACGGGAATGCAAAATAATTTTTTTTCTAGAGAGAGGAATCTTCCATGTCGACTGAAAAACTTCATTTCTCTTGGCAAATAAATAAGTTTGTACTCAAATATAATTTCTACGAAAGATAAAATATTATTATAAAACTCAAAAAATCAAGGGGAACTAATTTCAGAACTCTCGATGAAAATATACAATTTTAATATTTTCAGAATTTAATTAATTGATTACTTTCATAGAGTTTTGTTTCAATACAATTGGCGACCTCCATGGGAGTTTTAGAATTAATTGATATCAAGAAATTATAATAAGTATCATAATGCATTATAATGGCCTAAAAGTTATTTTAATAAAATAAAATAATATACTTAATATGTTGAGTACTTTAAATATCGAACATATTTTTAATAAATGAATAAAAATATGTTCTAAGCTGTTTCTTTCGAAATTGTTTTCTGTAGAATTCATATTTTTTCTGATTCTTATTTGATTTAATAGACTTCCTTTTTTGTTCAGCTTTCTCAAAAAAGTTAAAATATTTAGGGAAACTAGGACTAAGACAAATTATAATCGAAACTCAGGATGAAAAAGCTGGGCATTGAAATCCAAAAGTCGACGAACATCGTTCGAACCTCTAGTTTGAAACAGAAACCTGTTTGCCAGTTTACACAACTGGTTAGGCTGGATCAGTAATGAAAGGGTTAAAACGTTATGATATAAAAATAATTTCATGTATCCTTCTAATTTTCTTTAAAACTATATTTTTTAAAATGAAAGTAACGAAAGTGTTTTCATTTGACACTTGCCCTCACAAATCTCTGGAAAAAAAACAGCAGTTAATTATAATATCTGAGATTAACCTGCTTATGAGATATTTAATTAATAACATTACATGATTTTATCAATAAATTTATTTTCCGTTTGAGAAAGATATCTGATTTTGTAAAATTAAAAACATGTTATATATAATATATAAATGAAAAAATATTATTAAAAGTGTTGAATAATAAAATTTCAGTAGAGAGTGGCCTTTTTTAGCTTTTCGTGCTGTTATATATATTGACATATTATTGATTGATTAGAAATTTTTTGTTTTGGAACTGTCCGTAAATGCAAATAAAGCTATTTCTTCTTAAGTAAAAATGTTTCTAAAAATTAATTTTTTTAGCAAAGTTATTTAAAGAAAACAAACAACGCTTAATATCAGGAATGGTAATTTTTATGTAAGAGAGAAACAATTTGCTGAAAAAAATGCAGAATTATTTTTTTTGTCATTTTATAAAATTTTCAAATATTTTTTACAAATGATATCTGATGACAGTTTATTCATTTAGAATATTAGTTGTGTTGAATTTTATTTTAATATCTTATTTTAATATTATTTTAATAACTCGATGTTCACGATTTCCTAAAAAAATATATTTAAACATCAAATTGATATAGACGTTAAAGCTGTGTTTCTTTAATAGCCTAATATCAGCTGTTTATCAGTTTGTGTACATGAGCCTTTATAAATGATTCATTTTCCCTCACAATAAAATGCTATTAAAAAACCCCGAGAATTAGAAAATTTTCTTTTAGTTAGGAACTATAATTAGCATTGCTAATAAGCTGAATTTTTCTTCCTTATCTTTCAACAATGAAAACGATTTAATTTTCAATGCAGTAATAGGAAATACTGATGGATATAATTATAAAAAGTAGTCAAAATCAAGAGAGAAAATGATATTAACTATATTAATATCACTAGCAAAATAATATTTTGTATTTTAAAATGCTACAGAAACTGTTTCGTGTGATAAAAGTTATAATTTATTGCCCAAAAATGTTTACAATTTTGCTTAATTTTTTATTAATTAAAATTGAAAAAAAAAAACACTCCGAAGGGACATTTTTAAATTTCAAAGTACATCTTTGAAATATTTTCTAGTTCTTGAATCAGCAGTCCATTTAATTTACTGTCGATGAAGAAGTGCACATTGCATTTACTATTAATAGAACATATTACTGATGCAAAACAGATTTTTAATCACATAGAATTTAATTAATCCTGCCATTTTTCAATCCTATATAATGTCAACCTGACGAAATTTTATAGTGTCCTTTATATTTAATAAGCATATTTTACAGTAATTGGGTCAAAAGTTATCTATTTTACTTTCATGACATATTTTTCCGTCCGGTTTCTTATTTGGCGCATTTTTTATTAATCTCTATTTCTTTGGCTTTTTCTCTTTTAGGATTATAGCTATTTTTTTGCCAGTAAACAGAGAATAAACTGAACAAACGAACATTGGATCTTTTCCAAAATCTGCGGGAACTCTGTTTAATATAAGCTAATTGAGAAATAACAATTTCATGTAAGTTGTAGATTTCCATTTCAATAATTTGGTGGAATATAAAGTATTAATTTGCTGAAAATGAAATGAAATACAAAGGAGAATTCACTGTTATGCAACCCGATGCAGATCTAGAAGAAATAACTTTCTTTTGAAAAATAGGTTGTAGCTAATAAATAAAATATTTTAAATAAAGTCTTTTTATATTATTTTAAATTACTCTCAGCAAAAGTTTAATTATTTAATATTTCAATTTTCAAATATTTCAGTTTTAAAGTAAAATTCTTGAAATAAATTCTTTATGCATTAGAGAATATAATCAACATCCCCTTCTCTATTGAAATTATCAGCATAATTATTCTCTCTAAATAACACTACGGAGATAATAAAAAATGTTGCAGACGGTCAATAATATCTCAAATCAAAATTTCATTAGTGCTTTTTAGTTATGCATTTTGACGGAGTTTATTTCATGTTTTAAAAACTAATTTTCCAAAAACTCGTTAATTTCTGTATTTACTTTCAATTCTATCGAAGAGTACTCTTATTGCATCTCAGCTTCCATACTGCACAAATTCTATCTCAGGAAGGTTCTGAGATGTATGAAATCAAGATTCGCATACATAATGAGTAAAAACACATTTTCATTCTAATTCCAAGGACAAGTTCTCACTCCCAAAAAAAGAAAAACTTTTGAAAGTTGTATTGAATTGTTTTATCTGTAAATGCTGAGTAGAAATTAAAAAAAGATGTTCTTGATAGAGAGTTACTTGACAGAGAAAGCAACCTTTTTCAACTTCAGGTTAGAAACGATTTTGAAATGGCAATTCTGAGAATGAAGATTTTGATCTGGAAAAACAAAGGAAAAAAATACGGTTTCCTTGGTTTCTTTTCTTTTTCGACTCATTTAATTTGTTAAGATAATAATTTACTTATATTCTGTCATAAAATTTTGATATCGTTTCTTTTTGCAATTTAGAAATCCAATCAACTATTTTTTTTAGCAAAAATAAATAACTAAATAAAAAATAAAATTAAATTAAATTAAAAAATAAAAACGAAATAAAATAAAATAAAAACAAGTGTAATAAAAAATAGATTTTTGAAACAATTTTTTTTTCAATCATTTAAAAAAAATTCATTATCTCTTTTAATAATAAAGATGAATATGCAAATATAAGTGTGTACTTTCTATAAGACTGGCCATTTCATTTAGAATTACAAAATTTGATATGTTTTGGAGAGTGGAAATGGGAACTTTGATGATATATTTGTAATTTTAACTATTACATAACTCCGAAATTATTATTGCTCTAAATTGATTCTCATACCTTTTTAGAAATTAAAACATTGCTTGTGAATGATTTTAATTTAATTTTAATGCAATTTTTTCCAATTTTGATAATTAAAAATTTTTTTTGAATATAATTTTAAAAATAGATTTCTTTGTCCATTCCTATTGTGTCATTAAATATTTAATTGTGCATTACCCCTCCCCCTTCCCTTTGTTAAACTATAAATTGAAAATATACTGTTTCAAATCTGTATAGTTTATTAGTTAAATTTTCAGAAGTTCTAGCACTACCTGTTGAAATTTTGAATATGCATGTTTGAACATACAGAATAGGCGTAAGGTTATTTAAGATTATAACATGGCTTTGGTGTCTGTAAAAATTTGATGCTTAGAAATATTCTCTTAAGAGAACCATGAAATTTAAATTTTGCATAAGAGAAACACCGAGAATCACGTTGAAACACTGTGATCGTCACAAGCGGTTAATTTTTTATATTCTAGAAGTTATAATTAATTTCCATATTCTTAAAACTATCATCATGCGGCTCATTTCCTGTAAAATTAAAATGCAATTTAATTAATTGATAATGTAATAATAAAATTGTTAAAATATTAAAATTATGTTCTATCATCGGGAATATGCATGTTCAAAATTTCAAATGTTTAGCATATATGAATTTTGTTTTACAAGCATCGAAAAAGTAAAGATAAGTGTAATTGTGTTTCAAACACTGCAATTATTTCAATTCATTCTTATTATAAACTAGCCGCCTTTGGCGACCAGCCGGTTCGCCAGTCTTAATGTTCGTTAAAATTTTAATAATTAAATATTTTATGCAATTCCTACTTTAATAGCTTCTTCATCAAAATATTTTAAAACTTCAAATTTTGATAGTCATATAATTCACTCATAATATTATAAATGCCTTCAGTCATAACGTAATATGTATCTCTCTAATTTTCTGTTAGCTCCCGTAGAATTTATACTTCAAATTAAAGTGGAAAGGATTAATCTGAAATTAATATGATAATATTTTTTACTGAAACAAAGTATTTTTTTGTAATATGATTACTGAAAACAGACACTGAGCGTTTAAACTTTATGGGCACTAAAGAATATCTTTCTTAATTTATGTAATATTTCAAAAATTTGTCAACAAAATTTTCTTAGATTCATCATGACCATATCGATTAATTAACAATGTCTAATTTTAAATGCATCAAACACTAAGAAAATAAAACGAATCGTTTAAAATAATCGGTTGAAAACAGGTTAAAAAAACTACTTAAAAAACGATGTACTTAAAACTATAAGCATATGCAAAAAATATATAACTGACATAAATACAATTTAATTACAAAAGCATGCAACTGACCTAAAAATAATTTAAATAATCCGTTGATAATGGTTGTCATGTCAACAATCAGAACGCAATGCGCATGCGTGAATTTTCAACGCCAGTTACGGTAACGCAAATGCGTGAGCTTTTCTACGCCAGTTGGGGTAACGCTATGCAGATTAGAAATTTTTAATTTCCTTTATTATGTTTTATTTTAATTCAAAAGTACTTCAGAATGAATCTGAAAGATCGATTAATTAACAATGTTTAATTTTAAATGCATCAAACGTTTAGAAAATAAACAGAATCGTTTGAAATAATCGGCCGAAAAATCAAGCCGAACCTCATTACTGTTTGGAAAAAAAAAACAAAAAAAAAAACCTGAAGTTTTACTTATTTGGCGGTAAAGTTATGATTTTTTGGAAAAAGAAATGATTTTTTTGGCGGGAAAGTTAGTTTTTAGTTAATAATTAAAATTCTAACTAAAAATTCAAAAAAAGGAACCCCAGGTGCACATTCCCGACCTCCAAGGTATACATGTACCAAATGTGGTAGCTGTAGGTCAAATGACCTGGCCTGTAGAGCGCCAACACACACACACACACACACACACAAACACACACACACATTGAGCTTTATTTATAAGTATAGATATAGATATAGATTATTGTCCAAAAATGTGTCCATAATATCTCTGTATAATCTGCAATATCCTTTTATGATTTAATTGTGTTAAGTAATATACTCTTCAAATAGTGGTGTAAACATAATATCCTACGAAATACTGATGTAATTTACATCATAATAAAAATCAGATGTTAGAAATGGAAACTTTTAAAAACTAAATAAACCATTTATCTTTTTTAGTCATAAGTTAAAGTTTTAAGTGATTTTAACTGTAAAAATTTCAATTTAGAACAAATAAAAAACAGTTAACAGAACAGTTCAACGTAACCGAAAATTGAGTTTTGATTTTCGTTCCATTCTTCCCAACGGATTGAAACAAAAATTTGACACAAAATTCCATATGTAATGTAGTCACTCCAAATGTAATCACAAAATTTCATGCCAAATTTGATATATTTGTGTCATTGAATCTTTGATTTAACGCATTTAAGTATTTCTGAAAGTACAGAGTGATAGATGTTAACCCCTTTTTGGATTTAGGTCTAAATTTGATAAATGTCTGCTATGTATTAGGAATACTATCTGTAGTCCGAATTTTAATTTTGGTTATCTAGCTCTCTTCGTTCTGTAATGATCACGCTAATTCATATTCGAACAGTCAAACAGACAGACTTCCTTTGAACTTTTGCAAAAAATTTGATGGAAATCCACAAATAATTCCTTATAAAGACCATATACCAAATTTCATCTGTCTAGCTCAAAACGATTTAGCTCTATTTTTGTGGCAGGAAGATGGAAATTTTCAGAAAATGCGTTTTCCGAACTCAAGTAGATCTGAAACGTGGAGATCCATCAAACTCTAGAGTTCGAATTTTTTGACGATTGCATTATTTTCTCTTTATTTCGTATAAGAGAAAGTAAAAGAAAAAAACATTCATCTTATTTGTTTTCAAAGTAACAAGGTATAAAATGTTTTGAAAATTCAACCTTTAAAGTCTAATTCTTTGTCACAATCTCTTCTGCTTTGATATTGGCTAAAAGAGTATGCATGAAAAACTTTCACTTGAATACCGAAGACAACAAATAAGTGAGATTCTATTCATATCACTTTATCAATGTAAAAAAAATCCTTTTTATATTATGTCATCGACCTTAAAAAATCTAGAAGAAAGCTTCGAATGGAAGATTATTTTTATGCAAAAGAGGTACATTGTTCAACCTAGCTAGATAAGCAACATTTTAAATTCTTCTCCTTTATGAAAGGTAACTTAAAACTTTTTGCCCAAAGAAAACTGTGAAGTTATGTAAAGAACCAAAGCATAAAAAGTTTCAGGGTGGTGACTTTTGTCTCTTGATTGAAGATGAAGAGAAAGTTACTGAATTATGAAGAAGTTGATTTTTTCCCGTCTATATTAATTTAAAAGGTATTTCTTGGAAACACTTGCTTATGCTTATATAATAAAAATAATAAATATATTTCTCGTGTGGGGGCGATTTCGTACGTCTTGTCAGAGGAGCGAATGTGGTAGTTTCTAAGCGGAAATCTTTTGAATAATTTTTATAATTTTTATAATCGATGATTAATTTTTATAACAAGCAAGTTTATTTAAAGCTTTAAGCTTAGAAACCCAAGAGATATCTTTCCATGCGTACAAAATCCGTCTAAGAAATGATTCTAAAAAACTAATAATTAAGGATTGGCAGGAGAGATGGAATATTTCCATCAAGGGGGAGAAATACCTGTCGACATTTTAAAAATGTTTCTGATAATCGAATTGAGAGTGATTTTTATTTTAACCAAGTATATACTGGACATGGTGTATTCTCTATACATCAAAGTCGTTTATTTGACAAAAGTTCGACTTTTCAGTGAGGCACAGAAGAAGGCTCTATAAATCATGTGATCGAAGCCTGCGCATTACACTCAAATGGTCAAGAAATTGGATGTTTCTAGAGGTCGAAGAACTCTTAAAAATTTCAGTTATTAAATCTTCTATTAAGGACAATTTGTCAAAGCTCTTGTCTTTAGTTCTCTACTAATGTAAAGATATAATGTACATTTAATGTAATTAATGCATTTTAATGTTTCCCAATTTAATATACAATATAAAAGTGTAATACTTTCTGGACAAATATGCCCTTTCTCTAGAGGGTCGGTTTTTGCTTGCAGGTGTCCAATATCATCAAGTGTCGTTTCTTCGTGCTAAGTATGGTTGTTCTTCGGTGGCCACATCAAGTTTCCCGCAAGGCCTCTGGCTTGGAAGGGGTATTGCTTGCATAAAAATGTTTCTTTTTCTAACTTTAAAATGAAGGAATTACATTTTTACAGTTATTAAAATATATCATAGATAATGAAAAAGAAAGAATAAAAGATCAAGCTTATTCAGAACTGTGACTCATTAAAAACGGAACAGAACTTTTCTGGTAAAAAAGAATATGTTGTCAAAATCTCGATTAATTTGATAATTATTCACGTATTAATGGAGATAAATTATTGAAGTTTGTATAAGATAGAATTTTACCAGCAATTTTTTGTAGATTCTTAAAGGAAAACTACCAATTGAAATGGTTCTCATGACAAGACTTCGGAAAAATTTCTTTAGTTCTCCAATCATGGTTCCAAAACCCAGAAACATATAAGTTTACATCTATAATATACGTATAATGCTTTGGCCATGTTATCTTGTGAACAGGATTACTAGAGTAATTCTGTTTGTATTTTAATCGGTTTGAAATATATTGTTAGAAATGTAAAAATCTCAGACGAATTCGTAAATGTCCAATCTAGCTAAAAGGGGGTTGAAATTTTCATTTCGCTATAATTTTCTTAATATTGAAGATAGAAAACCATATTCAATTAGCCAAATTGACGTCTTATTAAGTTTTTCGATAATGCAATATCTTAGAAGTTAAGGGCTGAATAGGGATTTTCAAGCCCAAATTCCGACTGTTTCTAACTTCAATTTATATTGTCGTATAGTAACTTAGATGTAAAGAAACTTACCTTTGCCTTCCAGTAATGCGGAGAGGAATTTTTTATTATTGAATTTGATTGAAAGAAAACATACGACCGAGCAGAATACCATTGCAAATATTCTAAGTTAATCTTATTCCTACAGAATGGCATCAAATTTCAACCTTCCTTCTTTCCTAAAATTCCACTATACTTTTGAATGAAATTTGAATTTCTGAATTGTTTTGTTTTATCCTGCGCATTGCTTTGCCCAATTCCTATTTTTACGAGCCCGTTTCCTATTTTTAAAACTCGTAGTGTTCCAAGTCTGAAACCATTTTATGGAATTGATTATAGTAAGATTTTCTTGTATAGTTAGTTTAGTAGTACAGTTTCTGTAGTTTTTTATTTTCTCTTATACGTAGTATGGAGAAAGTATAGTGACTGTCAAAAAATTCGAACTCGAAACTTTTACGTACCTCCACATTTTAGATCTCTCTGACTTCGAAAAAAGACATTTCTGGAAAATATCCGTCTGTCTGGGGCAAATATAACTCAAAAAAATCTTTGAACTCGACGGTTGAAATTTGGTAAACGGTCTTTATACCAAACTTGCAAATTTCTATCAAATTTTGTGTAAAATCTGTTCAGAGAACCATCGGTTCGAATGTACAGTGGCTCCCAAAAGTGTTCGTACACGAAAGAAATTTGCAGAAATTGTGTTCTATACTTCTTAATAAAGCATTTTATTAGTTGGTTTTTTTTAATTAGCATCTTTAAATAGTTCTTAATAAAACTGAACAAATATTTTTATAAAAAATCAAGTAATATTGTTCTAAAAAAATAAATAAAAAATGTCACAAAATTAGAACACAAAAGTCTTCGTACATCCAAACATTATTTATTTAAATTCATCATAAAAATATCTTTTGCGGCTTATTTTTCTTCTAATTATATTAAATACACTATAATCGTTTGATTTCAGTATTTAATATCACAATTATTTATTCTATTTACTTTATTCTCAGATATGACGCGCATTCGTAAAGAAACGAGTTTAGACGTACGAAAATTAATCATATTTCATTTTAAAGCTGGAAAATCAATTAGAGGCATTGCAGCTATAACTAATCTACCTCATTTAACGGTGCAAAGCATAATCAAACGTTACAGAGAGGGGAAAAGGATTGCAAACAAGCCTCGTAATGGTCGCCCTCAAATTCTGTCAGCTAGAAGTCAAAGAAATATTGCGAGTAAATTTCTAAAAAATCCACATCTCAGTGCAATAAAGTTTACTTCACAATAGAATGAATCAAATGGAACTTCTATTTCCTGTGAAACTATTCGTAGAATTCTTCGGAATGCTGGTATGCATGGCCGCTCTGCACGAAGAAAATTCTTTGTAAGTCAGAAGAACATAATTGCTAGGCTTAAAATTTGCCAAATCTATGATAAACCAGCCAGAGAGCTATTGGAATCGTGTCTTATTTGCAGATGAAAGTAAGTTTAACATCTTTGGGTCGAATGGGAGAATCATTGTATGGAGGAAAACAAACAAACAAACAAAAAAAAAACAACAACAACAAAAAAAAAAAAAACGGAGAACTTAATCCCAAGAATTTAGTTGGAACAGTAAAACATGGCGGTGGAGGTGTCATGGTTTGGGGGTGTATGTCAGTGGCTGGAGTAGGCAATTTAGTATTCATTGATGGTATAATGGATCATAGAATTTATATAAATATTCTCAATAATAATTTTAAAGTGTTAGCACAAAAATTGGACATTTTAAACAACTGTGTATTACCAAGACAACGATCCTAAGAACACGGCCATGAATGTTCGTCGTTTTTGCCTCTATCATTGCCCTCAAGCCCTTAAAACACCAGCTCAATCACCGGATTTAAACCCTATAGAACATATTTGGAAAGAATTAGAGGTGCGAATAAGAAGTCACGACATTAAATCGAAAATTCAACTGAAAGCAGTAATGATCGAAGAATGGAACAAAATCGGTGCAAAAGTAACCGACCGTTTAGTTAAATCTATGCTCAAACGTTTAAAAGCTGTTATAAAGAATAAAGGATATCCTACTAAATACTAAACATTTATAAAAATTTAGAAAATTTCATATTTAGTGATGTTTTTTTAAAGTGTATGATCACTTTTGTGTCCTATTTTTGTACAATTTTATTTCTTGTCATTTTTAAAAAAATAATTTGCATCGTAATTAAAATTTATTCTTCACTGCTTTATTAAGAACTGTAAGAATATGCCATGAAAAAATTTTCATGTAAAAATAAGAATATATAATGGTAAATAATGAGGTTTTTAATTGATTCTTGTTGGTGTACGAACACTTTTGGGAGCCACTGTAAGTTAACCCGATGAATACAAAATGAAGAGCGCTAGATGGATTTAATTGGATACTGAGATTTAACATCTATAGTGAAGACTCAAATTTTGAGTCAAATTCAACTACAGGTTGACTGTCTTCCCTCTATGCTTTAAGAAATAAGAAAATGCGATAATTCAAAAAACGCAATGTCTTAAATATATCAAATTTGGAACAGAGCTTTGTGAATAAGAGAGCAGTTTTGTGTCAAATTTTTGTTTCAAGCGGGTGTGAAAAATACATCTCAAACATAAATTCAATTTTCAGATACTATTGACCACGAGCTAGATATTAATCGCCAAATAAATCACCAAGGATGAAACTATGAGCACAGTAAAAATGTTAAATTCACGCCAAAAATTAGTATTTAGTAACTATTGTATGCTAATGCCATGTAAGGTGTTCTCTGGCATGACAAGTTAATTAGAGAATATGCAAGAGAGATTTGAGGACATCATTTCCATTAGTTATAAAACATCTATTATTTGTGAAATTGACTGTTTTTAAATGTTTGATATACAAATTGAAGTTTTTTTCTTCTATCAACCACAATGTTTTGAGTTAAAGTTCTCTATCATTATCATACATCTTGATATTTTTTGCAAAAAGCAATAAAAGTTTGATCTTTATTTACGTGTAGAAGATATATATAGTTTGTATATTTTTGAAAATGGAATTCATATTATAATATAATTTAGCTTTATCTTCAATTGAAATCTAAAAATTATGAATTTAAATTATTAAAACTTAATTTAAAAATAAGGCAAATATAATATTTAAAATCAATCTTAAAGTGACGTCTTTTAATAATTCTTTAAAATTAGTTTTAAAAAGGAGTATTGTTGGTGATTGTTTAACATAATGGTAGCAGTGAGAAATATTTTTACTCTGTAAACTAAAATAACTTTATTGCAAAAAATATTGGCCTTTTCTGTGGTTTAATTTTTGGTGTCAAAAGAGAAAAAAACTCATAAAATAATTAACCCTCTGCAGCCCAACCTGACTGGCCATTCTGAAGTACGCATCGTTCTCACATTATTGTTAGATAGTCGTTAATATAAGAGCTGTATAATAACAAAAATTTTCATTTTAATTTTCAGGAATTTTAACAAACCCATAACTATAATTTTTAGTGTTTTAAATTCTATAGGAATTCATATACACACATATGTATATTTATGCAATTTATTATAGGACTGTAAAGGGTTTAAATTAAATATTTTCCATGCATTATATAGAAATATTAATATTAATCATATATGGAACAATATATAACGTAATTTTATATGAATTTTCTTTTCCCGTTCCAATATTATAGATAAGCATGAAGCATAAAGGACTTACGAAGAGTTGTTTTAAACAGAAAAAATAGAATTTCTGTTATACTACTTACAAGAGACTCAAAAATAATTTTCTTTTAAATATACATTGTGTTGATGGATGTGATATATTTCAGAATGAGTTGTATGTATTTTGAACTAACCTCCTTTGGCGTCCAGTCGGTTCGCCAGTATTAATGATCAAGAAAATTTTTGATCAAATATTTTATGTAACTTGGTCTCTTAGTAGCGTTTTCTGAAAAATATTTTTAAGCTCCAGATTTTGATATATAATTCAGTCACACCGTTATGTTGGCCTTAAAGAGTTCTGTTCATTGTACTACTTATCTCTCTCTTTAATTTTTTGTCAGTGGCCATAAAATTTCTACTTTAAATTAGAGTAGAAATGTTGACCTGCAATTAATATAAATACTTTTTTTACTGAAAACAACCATGTCTTTTTTAAAAATCAAAATTGAAGGCAAAGTCGTTCGGCATCGAAGTTGTATGTGCACTGCAGTATAATTTTCCTAATTTATATAATATCTTAAAGAATTATTCAAAAAAATTTCTCTGACTCAATGTAAAATTTAGTCAGTAGTTTTACTACCAAAGTATTTAAATGATGTAAATAAAGATATTTTATTTTATTAAATTATGAAGTTTACATTTTACACATTCTTTTGTCCTATGGAATCATATTCTGCACAATACTCTTACCACTTCAACTTTTAAATAAATAAATAAACGTTTTTATCTTCTGTGATCAAATCTGACCGATTTATGAAGCTTTTATATATCAATTTTAAATAAACAACGTTTATAAACATAGGCCATGCGCCGTCGAGGAAATTTGCCAGAAGATTGGCGTATTTTCTTTAAGACGGTCGATGAAGTAGTTTAAAATCGCCAGTTTTTATAGAACAGTCATATTCAAATTTCATAAATTAGTCAATTTTAGTGATTAATTTGGTCGATTGGAGTTCAACAATTTTTATTTAAAATATTAATTTCTCAAGAATATTTTGTTAAATATGATTTAAAGTGCAGAGGTCCTACGAAAAAATTTAAAATTCATAAGTCATCGGAGCATTTATTGACTCAAATTATATAAAATATAATTATTTATTTCATTAGACCATTTTGTTAGCAGATGTATGCCCCAAATTAGTTGATCGGCGCTGATTAGAGTGAGTGAACACGTTTTGAAAATTATACATTTATAAATTTAATTGCAATAGTAGTTACTTGAATTTTTACTTGAATTTCTGTTACTGTAATGACAATAATAAAATCTAATTTTTTGCCCAATAACGTGCCCGAGCTGATTAAATTTTATTTTTATTTTGTGCAAAATATATTGTTGAAAAATATGGTTAAAATACTTCCTTAAAAATTCCGTTAACCTTCCGTTAACAATCGAAACTTTATTTATAGGTTAAAACATTGGTATCATTAAAAAAGATAATTTTTTAAAACTTTTAATTAATTGTAAACTAAAATCAGTTTTGCGATGTAATATTTTCGGAAGTTATAGCGGGAAAACGCTGAAACTTCGCTTAATTTTTTATTAATTAAAGTTCTAATGAAAAATTTAAAAAAAAAATCGCTCCCAGGTGCACATTCCTGGCCTCCAAGATTTAGTAGCTGTAGGTAGAACGGTATGGTCTGTAGAGCGAATTTCAAAATTCTTCGGATGATTTAAAGTGTAATAATCATCTCTTTCCCAATAAATAGTAGTATAAACATAATATATTTTTAAAAATAATTATAGAAAAATAAAAGAGATTTGCTGTTTGGATTGTTTATAAATAGTTAAGAATTTAGGAATGAAAAATAGAATTTTTAAAAATAAATTTGAATCGAAATGAAACCACCAATGACATTTATTATTTTTTGCATTTTATCTGAACTTACTCTGTTTTCATGGATAGTAAATACTTATAGTTAGAAAACCCTCTAGCTCATATTTGTCATCAATCTCAGTTGTAGTGCAGATAAAACAAACCTCATCTCAGTTTTAAATCAGTACATATTTCTTATCAGAATAACTTTGACTTATGTCACATTGCATCTCACATTTGTAGTGAATAAGTACGCCATTTTATTCATATTTATTTCCCTTTTGACTTCTAAGGAAAGAAAAAAAATTTTTTTGAAGGAAAGTTTTCTCTTGTAGAAAAGAAAACTTTTGGAATCTGTTCTCAACCTTTTTATCTGTAAGTACTGAAAAAGAAAATCGAATTTCTCGTCACTTTAGAGCAGGAAATCAAAGAAAGATAGGGATTTCCTTCCTTTTTGACACTTTCCTCAAGTTTAGGCTGAGAAATGATCTAAAAAGAACAATTCATAGAATGTAGATTTTGAATTACAACAAAGGTAGAAGTTTGATTTCCTTTTTTCATTCGATTATTTTTATTTAAAATGATAGTTTTTCTTTTACTTATATTTTGTCGTAAGATTTAAAACATTTGCAGTTTCGGCGTCTTTGACATCAAGTAGAATTCTTCCGAATTTTTTAAATGATTTAATAAAAAAAACGTGTTTGTAAACAGTGTAATAATAATAACATTTTATTATTAGTATCCTTCCTCTATTATCTATCTTTACTAATAGCAAAGTTAAATGTGAAAGTGTGAAAGTGTTTTAGCGTTTTGCAGGTGTCATTACAGCTACCAGATTTGCCATATATATATATATATATATATATATATACAGTGGCTCAAAAAATTGAGAGAACACATTATTTTTACTTGATAAATTCAACTTTCAATATAAATAAAACATGTTTTTATTTTTACGCTTAACAAAGGGTTTAATTTAGAGTAAAAATAAAGAAAAATCAACGAAAAGCTTCTAAATTGAAAAGTTTCAGAAGCATTTGAAATAAACATACGTAGAATTTTGCCTCAAAAAATTGAGAATACACCAATGAAATTTTTGAAATATCACGCATAGAGACAAAGTGTCACTATTAAGTTGCGTGTCTTTTGGCTCTTAAAATGGCCTCTAAATGTCATGGAACCGATTCGATTCGACCAATTTTTAGTGGTATCTAAAAGTATCTTACTCCATTCTTCTTGCAACACTTGTTTTAAATGGATTTTATTTCTAATTTTGTGCTTTTGAACCACTTTTTAGAAAGGTCCATGCATATTCAATGACATTGATGTCGGTGTAGTGTGATGGTGTGTGTAACTGCTGTTTAAAATGAAAAAGACACCATATTTTGACGTTACGTGCATTCTGTTTGGGGTCGTTGTCCTGTTGGAAAATGAAATTTCCATCTTAACGCAAATTTTTGACACTTTCCTTTAGATTGCTGTCACCATATGGTTCATCCAACTTGTTGCAGAAATCTTTTAAATCATGCGCAGAAGTGTAAGTGCTGAAACTACGCGAAATGACATTAGACAAGCTGAATATAAAAGTTGCATTATTAGAGAGAAACCTTTCGTCAGTTTGCAAATTCAGAAAAAGCATTTGAAGTTTGCAAAAACTCATCAATTGAAGACCAATAACCTTTGGAAGAAAGCTATATTTAGTAATGAAAGAAACATTTTTGGTAGTGACAGCCACCGTACTGTATGGAGAAAGTCTAATACCTTTTTGGATCCAAAAAATTTAAGTCCTACAGTTAAAAATAATGGTGACTTCGTCACGATTTGAGATTGCAGGGCTTCATCCGGGGTAGGAAATTTAATTTTTATAGATGGCATTATAAACGATATGGTTTACTTGGATATACTTCGCAGCAATCTAAAGGAAAGTGCTTAAAATTTGAGTATAGATAGAAGTTTCATTTTCTTGTTGAACAACGACCCCAAACAGAATACACGTAACGTTAAAATATGGTGTATTTTTTTCATTGTAAACAGCAGTTACACACACCACATTACTCCGACATCAATACCATTGAATATCTGTGGGTCACACTCGAAGAAGTGGTCCGAAAACACAAAATTAGAATCAAAAACCATTTAAAACAAGTGGTGCAAGAAGAATGGGGTAAAATATTTACAGATACCACTAAAAGTTGGTCAAATCTATACCACGACGTTTAGAGGCCATTATAAAAGCCAAAAATGCAACTAAATATTGACACGTTCTTTCTATGTGAGATATTACAAGAATTTCATTGGTGTATTCCCAATTGTTTGAGGCAAAATTCTGCGTATGTTTATTTAAAATGCTTCTGAAATTTTTCAATTTAGAAATGTTTCATTGATTTTTCTTTATTTTTATTCTTAATTAAACCATTTGTTATGTGTAAAAATAAAAAATGTTTACACTTACCGGTAATGTTTTATTTGTGTTGAAAGTCGGATATATCAAGTAAAAGTAAGGTGTACTCTCAATTTTTTGAGCCACTATATATATATATATATAAACATACTACGATAGATAAGAAAATGGATTTTGATTATTATTTCTTGAAAATTGCTTTTCATGTAGCATAAAAATATATTATTGTCCTTATCGCATAGAATTTATTTATTATGTTATGAACTGAATTTTTTTGTTGAATTAGCGAGGATTTTTACAGAATAATTATTTGAGTTAATGCATAAATTGTTAAATATATTGTGTAGTGCACATAAAACTTTAATAATGAATGATTCTACTTTCTGATCTCATTTTTTAAATATAAATATTTTTTATTTTCACCAAGAGAGGTTTTGTATGAATTCATGCATGTATGCATTGTACAAAGAACAGAACATTGTAAGACATTTAAAATACTCTTAGATTTAAAATACTCACTTTTCTAAGGAAGCTATTAAGAGCAAACTGGACAAAATATTTCACTGAAAATTATAGAAAGTATTAATTCCAGCGTGTCTTTTAAAAGAATCCTAGGCTTCTTTCTCTCCAAATGTGGCTAGTTAGACTTTATTTTAAAATTTGTTTTTTACTAACAATTAAAAATGAACGCGTTTTAGCACTCTACGTGACAAACTGTTTATCTTAGAGTGCCACACTCTTGCATAGATATATTTTGAACTCTGATAATGTGCATCTCAAAAAGATCTTTTTGAAAAATTATTTAACTTCATATTAAGCGAGTTTTTGGTATTTTTCTGTGATCACTTCCAAAAGTATTAATAAACGATATTAATTTTTTACAATTTAAAATTTAAAATTTGTCTTTTTAAAGATACAAATTTAATTGTTGTGCAAAAATTTTGGGAATTTTTACAAATTTCTTAATATTATTTTTCTGCATAATTATTTCATTAAGGAATCATTATGTAACCATGGCAAAACCTACACGCTACAAATGTAAACATTTTAACTCATCTAAAGATTTGAGTTTGGAATAAAAAGGAGTACATTTTCCAATTTTTTTTTAAATTTCAAATAATTTAATAATTTTAGAATCTTAGACGGAAAAAAAAATCGTACCAATCTATATTTCAAATACGAAAACTGATAGATGATGATCACCTCTTATTCTTCTAAACTATCAAGTTCTCATATTCTCCAGTAAGTTTCAAATGAAACTGCTCACAATTCTGTTATCATCTATATAAATTATGATTATTAATAATAATTTTTACACTCTCTTGTTTTGTTTTTTATAGAAAATTTAACAAAAGGTCACCTATAGTTAAATTAAACTCTTCATTCTTAAATTAATCTTGAATTCAATTTTTAAATTTATATCTTTAATTCCTAAATGTATTAGTTGCAAGTTATTATTTGTAAGGTTCATATACTCGAGGAAAGGTGGGAACATCGCTTGCTGTTATACCATGAAAGTGTAAAACACAAATGTCAAGCTAGCACTACGTTCGGCGTTATGAAATTTAAAGGAAATAAACTTACAGTTGATTATCAGAAGATATTATAATAGGAAAGGTTTAAAAGTTAAAAAAAAAATGTTCTGCAAAAACAAGACCAGGCATGAAGTGTGGTAGCAGGTTAAAAAAGAAAAAAAAATCCCACGCAATTATTGGAAAAGAAACAAATGATAAATGAATTAAAAATTAAACTTTTGAACGTAATTCTTTATTTAAAACTTCTAATTTGCTGTTATAGAAATATGTATGTATGGCTAACATATTCTTGAACTTTCATTTGAATGCAAAAGATGAGTAACAAATGAATGAATTTCTCTTCATATCATTTCATTCATGCAAAAAATATTCTCTTTAAACAATTTTCTTTTACTGCACAAAAAGAAAACTAATTGCAAGCCTCAAATAGCCTGTTATTGTTATACAAACAAACTGCGTTGTTTGAAAAATCAGCTAGATAAGAAAAAATTTAATTTTGTTTCTTTATGAAAAACGACCTAAAACTTTTCCCTCTGAATAAATTTCTCTATTGTTTATTGAAAGATTTAGAGGGCGACTTTTGTGTTTTGATTGTAAAAGAATTATCTATAATACATATATGTAATCTAAATTATGAAGAAGCTGTTTTTTTTTCTGTAAACCCAAATTCTAAGAGTTTTGATTAAAATCTTTTGTCATGTCTTGCACAATAAGGATAATGATAGGTCATTCTCTGTACGCAGACGATTTCGCTTATGTAGTCTGTTTATAATGGCAATTAAGAGAACAGCCAAAATTAAAGTTTTAAAATGTAAGAAGGATCTCTGTTTTACTTCTAATTGTAAAAACATGTTTATGACAAGATAAAACAAGGATAGACTTTGAAATAATTTTATAATTTATGTCTTAATGGATTTTAAACAGGATTTTATATAATATTTAGACAGTGAAATAAATTTATAAAAATTATTTTCAAAGCAATTCTTTTTTGAATATACTAAAAAGAAAACCTTTTCATATTTGATTGTTTTCTATTTTTATTTATTGATTCATAAGCTTGTAATGAAACATTATGAAGCCTAAAAACAATTTCTAATGGCTGCCAGATCGTGCCATTTGTACAAAATTAAGTTCTAAAAATATTAAAATGTTGTATTGTCATCAATAATATGCATAAGAGAATAAAATGTCCAAAATCGAATAAATAAAAAGAGTGAAAAATCAAGTATTTGTTTCCAACTTTACAAATCTTTTTCTCTATTGTTTTAATTTAAGTAATCAAGCTAAATGAAATTATATAAAAATTCTCAAAATAGAATTCAGCACCTTATTTAAAGTCTAGCTTTTTATTTATATGAACAATTGCTAATATTTACATAAATGTATTAAAAACGAATTTATTTTTTTCAGTATCATTTACATGTTTCAGGGTAGTTGAAAAAATATTTTGACAGGAAAAAAAATTCTGAAAAATTTGTGACCATGATTTTTTTTAATGTTTAATGCAGACTTCAGACGATAATCTCAATGATTCAAACATAACATATTTTTCCGTTCAAGCTAATTTCCATTATTTCCATTCTTTAAATTTCAATAAAGATGTTCATTTTGAAAATTCAATAACTAATTTCTATGATCAAAAGTTGAAAAAGTTTTTGAATTTAAAGAAAACTTTTCATGTAAGTTCTAGTTCATCACCGATTTTTACAGGAAGAACATATTACAAGACATATCTGGAAATCAGGGACTACTCGATGCTTCATTGAGCATTAGTATATGTGAAACCTGTCCTTTCCCATGAATCCTTAGTTCATAGATTTGATCAAATAAGCTGTATTAGGTAGAATTAGAATCAATATAATATTTCCTTTTTTTATTACATTATTTTTTTTGCGGTAAATCATCAAAAAATGAAAAGCGTCGCCAATTGATATCTTCAATCAGCTTGGCGAAATCTGGACATGTTTTATATAATGGAACTTGGCGATATTGGCATAATCTGAAAAGTGTCGGGGAAACCCGGCAAGACAACAATCTTGGTATGTTACTTGCAAAGGAGTATGTTATGTATAATGGAGCTATATATAATGGTGAATGCTATGAATAATGGAGTTTAGCGATCTTAGTGTAATATTAAAATCGTCACGTAAGCCCATCATCTTGGCATATTATACACAATATTATATTATACACATATTATACTCTTGTTGTAATCTGAAAATTGAAAAGTAAAAATAAACATATTTCAAAAGTAATACCTTTTTTTTCCTCATTTTTAAAGATTATAATAATACTTTTTGAGCATTGATACACGGCACTTCTTATTTTTGTGGAAATGTATGTTAAAATAAAGGTAAGCATAAATTGTCTTTAAATCTGTAAACTCTTTTTTTGTAAGTCGTATATGTAAATGAAAAATAAAAGAGGCTATGCAAAAATTAGATCTATTTTCTTCAGGTCCTTGTCCCATTAAGAATACAGAGCAGAATACCGAAAAAAGGAGGAGATGTTGTTTGATACATAGAATGTATTTACAATTACTTAAGTATTCAAGAAAATAAAATGCACTGATCTCTCTAAAACACACTTCCTATACGAGCTTTTTTAAAATTTTAAAACAAAAGAAACCCCGTGCAAGAGTACCATTTCAAATATTCTAGGCTAATCTTATTCCTGCAGAATGGCCTCGAATTTCAGTCTTCTGTTCTTTTCCTGCTGCTCTACAATGCTTTTGAATAAAATATTTCGAAACCGCTTTGTTCTATAGTGCACAGTGTGCAATTTTTTATGAGAACTGAATTTCGCTGCGTTCCGAGTTACTTTTATTCTAGGCAACTGACAGAGTAAGATTTGTTGAATCACTCTGGCGATTTTAATAGGTGATTTTTAAAAAAAATCTGTTATTCGTAAAAATAATGGTAATTTAATTGCTTTCTATTTAATTCCATTAATTGGATTCTATGAATGGAATAAATTTCCCACTAGGAAATAAAAATAATTTAAACCAGTTTTTAATTTTGAATGTAGAAATGGAAAAAAAAAATGATTTTTCTCGCCCTTACAATTCAAAATTCTCTTATTAAAGCTTATTATTTACAATATAGACATATGCTTAATTCATATGATGTAGATGCAGATATTAATATTAAGTGACACAATTTGGTTTTACTTGCAAAATTTACGATATGAATATAAGGTGTACTAAAATTAATTAATTTTCGCCCATTTATGCAGTAAAATGTTGTAAAGTTATTTAAAAAAATATTTGACAACAAATAGTTCAGGGTTAGTAAAAATAGAGCATTATACAATAGAGCCAAGTGTTAACGCAAGATTTGAATTAAATAAAAACACAGGTTTTTGCCTTTAAATTGTTATATTTTTAATGAATAGTAAAGTGCACAAGATAGGGTTATGCATGGAATAATATATAGAGCAGATGGTCTCCATTACTTTGCTGGCACAGGAGCTTTTTTTTGTCGAAATTTTCCATGACCACTTTGCAAAAATTTGGCTGAACTTTGTTGAAACAGTGTGGAATCTTCTCACTTAATGCAAGCCTGTTTGTGCGTTTGTTGGCATAGACCTTTGACTTCAAATAACCACATAAAAGGAAATCCAATGGTGTTAAATCATACGATTTAGGGAGCCAGTTCTTAAAACTTTGGACTATAACCGCCAGACTTTCATTATTTTTGAAATATTATTCAACAATGAAAACTCGTTGTCCTATCGTGTAATGCTCCCTTTTTACTGAACCTTAACTACCAGCTGTCAAATGATTTTTCAATAGGGTTGACAAAACTTTACTGCACGAATGGTGGCAATTAAAATCTTACGCTAATTTTGGGAGATCCGTTATAAATCTAAAAAAATTATGAAAGTGCTTTAATTTATCATTATTTAAAATGTTTCAATTTTAAAATGGATTTTACTAAATCATCAAAATTTATTTTGAAAACAGTATAGTGTTAGTCCTTAATTTACATACAGGTTTTTGTGAATGGAAACGGTAACTCATTTATTAATTTTGAAAATTCTAAAAAAATTTCTTGTAAAAAGACAGAGTAGAATTTTTGATAATTTTGTACATTGCTTTAAGTTTTGACTTAAAGCTTTTGTACTTGAAAAAATAATTAAGGAATTTTAAGAACCAAATAATTAAAAATATATGAAAGTTTCTGATATTTATGCAGATAAAGTCTAGTAAATCTTTTCATAACGTTTTAAATTTTTTTTTATTCATCCAAGCAAACGATATTTTACAAATTCTATCAAATTTCCATTTTCTTCTTTTTTGAAGTAATATTTAAACATTCATAATCTTGAAAAATATTGTTTAAATGTAAATTGAAGAGTTAATCTTTTAGGAATTTGCATTCTTAATTATTAATACATGTCTTAATCACTGATTAATTATTTTACTTAAGGAAAGAAACTATTTGAATCAGAAATACCATGGGACATGAAAGTGTTATATTTTCGTTTTACACTTAATTACCATGAAAGAAAACTATAATTAAGATTTTGAATTTTATCGGAAAAGTTAAAAACTTTCTTAATCCGACACAGATGAAAACATAAATAAATAAATGTATCTATTATAAAGATTGCTGTATTACTTTTATTATTACTTGTTGCGGAATAAAGTGTTATATTTAATCTCAGTGCTTTTAAAATAAATACTTTAAGGCTTTTAAAGTACAAAATACATTATTAAATGAGAAAAATTCGCCCATCATTCTAAAGAGAAAGTTCATTCTTCATTATTATATTAATTTTAGTCACAACTACCGCATTTAAAACTTGAAGGTTATCCAATAAAACTTCTTTCTATTAAGAATTATTAATTTTCCTTAGGAGATTTTAGCACTCTCTGAATGAATGTGAATAATTCTCAAAAGCTTTATTGACTCTAAAGGATCTCATAACCATTTATATTAGTCAAAATGGATCTAAGAATAAATTTAGTAATAAATATATTTAAAAATGAAACTGAAGAAACAAAAACAAAAGAAAGTCTCCTAAAACGTTAAATTCAAATTTTTATTTTTTCAAGCACAAGAAAAAATAATACTTAATTAAAAAAATCAAGCCAAGTTGTTTAAGCAGTATTTCAAAAAAGAAGAGTTTCTTTTGAAATTTTCTTCTGATTTCTTGCGTTTAAAAACAATTAAACTCATTAACATGAGTTGAAATGAAATGAAATGAGAATTTATAGTTTATTGAAAGCAAAATTGTTATAAACATAACTCATTTTTGTTTTACTGCTTTCTGGATTGTTTATATTGAACTAGCGATGGTAGATAAAATTAAGCTAGGATAGTTAAATTAAGCTTGCGATGTTCAGAGATTCGTTGCTCTGCTTCTACTGACTAGATACGAAGGATACTTCATATATTTGTTATTTAGACTAAAGTTTCCGTTGGAGAAAATAGTTTAAACTTTTGCCAACTGATGGAATTGTATTGCTTAAAGCCATACAGTAATGAGTAATTTATTTAATTTTGCTATAAAAGTTGTACATATTGTTCGTCAAAACCATTCACTTGCAGTGAATATGTCTTTGATCTAGAAAGAGCGCAATTCGATCATATGCTCATTTATTAGAACGTGAGCAATGTTTCAGCAACATTCCATCTTATCGGTGGACGAAAAATACTCTTCGACATGCAACGGAGAGAGCAATTGTGGAGGCAATTGCAATTGCAGCAACTGAAGCGCCTGAAAGGTTTTCAAATGCTACTGTAAGTGGCCGTTCAATAGCACAAGCAATGGTCATTCCATGGACAACCATGGGCATATTTTTATTTTTCAGGAGTTATGCCCTTACGAGGTGCGTTTCATGTAACACACACACACACACACACACACACACAAAAAAAGGAACATTATTTTGAATGTCTTCATTTTCCGTTTCATTTTATGGCGAGAATGCCGCGCATGAAAACTGGCCATCCCATATCTTAGGGCAAGCGAGACTCATTTTCACTTAAATGGTATTATAAACATAAATAAATATCAAATAGAAGTTTCCCCAATCCTCGTGCAATGTACCAACAGCTGCTACATTCTCCACACTTCACAGCACGGTATGGATTTATAGAAACTTTCATTGTTTTTCATACTTCTTCGCGAAATCACAGAGAATAGGCTCGACAGGTCTAAAATAACTAATTACCGGTACAGCAAACTGCTGGACAGGTTGTCACGGTGTTAAAGCAAAGTGGCTGTTTGGCCATTTCTGTGTTAATGCGAGACGGTAGAATTGCTCATGCTGTAAGAGGTGTAAAGAATGTGATCCACACTCACTTCCCTCAGGACACTAGTTCGAGGCATCGCTCGAAATCTCTCCTTTATTCTTACTGAAATGATACCCGCAGGCATTTAATAATGCGATGGTACTCTACAGCATATTGTTGACCGACAAGATACGGATACAGAGTACGCAGATGAGTTAATAAATAAAAATGTTCTATTATTCTTTTTATTTTTGAATTGTTATCATTTCTTTTAATTGCATTCGCATCTTTTGGATTGTGAGTTTGAACCCCACCGACCGAAGTCTCTCTTTGTACATGGTCTCTGATGCACGTATAAATCTTTCGTATTCACAAAGTCCTAGAAATGGAGACAATACCACTCTGGATACTGGATCGGAGTTGATCGTTCTCTGATTAAGGTCTAAATTACGATATGTGGATGCGTGAATGAAATGTATGAATGAAGTCTGCCCTTGAAGAGGACAGTGACGCATAAGAAGCTAAAACGTACTGTTGCCCCTAGAAGGCGCTACTGAAACAAGAGATGCTAAAATTCGGCTTAAAATCGCTGACTTTTTCAGTGCGCTTGTCTATGAGAAGTGCCATAAGCAACAACAACAGCTTTTAATTTGTTTCAACTTCACATGTTAACAAAATTTCAAATTATTTTTTTTGGACTAAATCTTGGCTTATAATCTAAGCAATAAATATATGGGGTTTCATTTGGATCCGATCAGTAGAAATGAAGTTATGAGTTTAAACAAACTTCATCAAGGAGCATCATTATAAGCAGCGGAAAGTTATATTTTATAGTTTTCTATCCAATAGCAGCAAAGCTGTTTCACAATTTTTCTTTAAAAAATAAATTTATAAGAAAAAAAAATTGATTGTTAATTTTTTTACATAAAATTTGCAAGCAATTAGAATTAATTTTTCAATTAGCAATAAACTCTTTTCTTGTTAAAATGTGAAATTTTCTTTTTTGATAAAAAGTAAAAAAGTTTATTTTTGAGCTAGAGTACGAAGCAGTTGTTTTGATAGATTATATTTTAAGAAAAATTATTTATCTTTGACAGTGAATGAGTATTAGCCAGAACGTGTAATCAAAAATTTCCATATTTTTTACAAATATATTTCTGAGTGTAAAAAATGTGTATTTAAGGATTTAATTAATTAATGTGTATTAAGGATGTAAATTTAAATTTTTAAAACTTAATTTCAAAAATTAGCAAGAGTGTATCTGTTTTTTGCTGCAACATCCTAAAACAGTGTTGTAAAAATGATTTTTATAGCATTTTAAAATTCAAAACCTTATCTTTTTAGTGATATTAATTTTGTTCTCGTATTTCTAAATTTCTTATCGTGTATTTCTAAATTTCAGCAGATTGTTTCAAAATGATATTTTATTGTATAATTATTAGCACTGTTTTCCACTTTTGTATTAAAATGAAATCGTTTCCATTACTTCATCAAATATCTAACCGCCTTGATTTATCTCCATTGTTGGATGGTAGAGAAAATTTCTCCTTTATTATTTGCGCAGTGAAATAAGAAAGTGCAATTTTAAGACCGACAGACAGACACATATTTTTAACGGCATGAAGATATCATTAGTTTCATTAAGAAAGCTCATTTATACAAAAAGAACACAAATTAGAGGCAATTTTAACAACACAGCCCCACTTTCTGTCACATTTTGACGTTTGAAAATACTTTATTGAGGAAATCATGAGCATCAAGTTATATCTATAAGATGAAATAGAGACTAAATACAATAAATATTTCTGACTAATCTGGTGCCAGATGACAGCAAATTGATGTAAAATGACATTTTCTGAGGGAAGAAAAATTTCCTAACTTGTTACAAAGTTGCAGAGTAACTGCTTGCATCATTCTATCAACCAACTAAAAGCAATGAATGATCTTTCCGGTCTCTAGAAGGCCTAATCAAAAGACCATTAATCAACTAAATAACAGTAACATAGAAATAGGGTACTATTAATCTTTAGAAAAAGTATTTTTTTACCCTATCAAACAGTTCTTGTGATAGGAATAGGAAAGTACGGTCCACTTGTAATTGATGGCATCCATCAAGTCGATGACATATGTAGGGGAAAAAAACACATCAAAGATTCAATAAAAGTGAATTTTATATTTAGTACCTCCCCTCCTCCACTCAATAGTTAAAAAAATTAAATTGGACTATTTTTATTAAATAAATAGTACGCATTTTTGTCTGCTAGAGTTGTTACTTTAATAAAATTTTAGTTAGGAGTTTGTTTTATATTTGATTTTAAACCCATTCAATTTAATAAGAGATATTAATATTTAAAAAATAAAATGCAGACAATATTTTTTATTTATTGTTAAAAAAACGCAATTTTTTTTTAAATTTTGAAATTTAATCTAGAATTGATATTAATTGAAACATACATATTTTCTTCTTTGTAATCAGAAAAGGAAACATTTCATTTTCAAAAGTTTGTAAAGGACTAATTTTTTTCTTTAAAGATTCTGGTAATTTTTTAAAAAAAATATGTAATTTGTTTTTTAAAATGTTTGGTTGTTGATGCCGAAAAGCGAAGAAAAATGTTTCTGAAAGGAAGTATTGTAGAATATATTGTAAACACTCGGTAATTCGGTAATACACTGCTATCCGACTCCTTTTATAGTATGGGGTTTTCAAAAAGGCGAATTACTAAAAAGTATTTGCGAATTTCAAATATCCTCAAAATAATGGCAATTTATTCAATTTCAATAATTGTGGGAAGTAAATATATGCTTTCAAATAAATTTTGTAATATTTTTTGTACTTATAACATATATTTCCATATGAATTGAAACATTTTGCAATATTTGTGCAAAAAGCTAAATTTTAAAAATAAATTTTCTTAATTAGGCAGTCATCTATCCTGATTTTCCAAGTTAGTGGGAGTTTACTGTTTTCTGTTTTCGAAAACAATCAACGCTACAAGCCGAAATGTTGGTTGCTCACTTTTATTAATTGCTAAACATATGACGTTCTTTGTTCATTACATTGCGACCGCGGTGACCGAGTGGTATGGTATCGGCCTCGGAACCGGAGGGTTTCAGATTCGAGAGCCGATTCCACCGAAGAGCCGTCGTATAAGCGAGTCTGGTACACTTAAAACCGTCCGGGTCATATGCCCTCCTGCTAATGTGGTGTGGTGTGGAGAGGGGGGTGCCAGTTCAGGTGTCGTCCTCGCCATCTGACCGTGATTCAAAATTACAAGGTCTGTCTCAAAATAGCCCTAGTGTTGCTTTGAAACGAGACATTAATAGAACTAAACTAAACTTGTTACAACATTTTGCTCACTCGCATGCGGAAAAACTATTGGTCATAAGTTTTATCTTTTTTGGAAAGAAGAAGACGCCACGAATAAATTATGAATTCTACTTTTCTATATAAGAGGTCTATCATTTAAAGTCACTGCCCTCATTTGCACTTCCATTCTCTCAAGAACAGTTATGACTTAATTTTGCCAATGACTTTTCCAGTAGCGTAATAACTACTGTTTATGATTTTTGTTTGTTGGTTATTTATATTGTTTCATTAAATGTGTTTTAATGAAAAAATAACTATCTTCTCTAATGAAATAATGACTTGAATTCTCCTGCAATCATTGACTACAGTAGAAAGTTTAGAATTTAATTTTCACAATGTAATTCATTTCAGATTTTTTCTAAAAAAAGGCGTAAGTAAGAAAAGTCTTAGAATTTAAAATTTTCTATATTGAAATGTTGTTTTCTATTAATCCTAATTAGAAAAACAAAAACATTATGGATTTTGAACTTAAGAATGGTAATTACTTTGATTCTGGATAGCAAAGAATTTTTTACAAACTGATATGCAATGAAAGACCAAACGTTTTTTAAATATTTTAAATTAATCAATAAAGCATTAAAATAAGTATGAAATTTGTATGCCGCATAATTTATAAGAACCTATCTCAAATTTTAGGAACAAAAAGAAATTCTAAGGCATACTTTTTCACTTACACGCACTTGCATGGAATACGACAACGAAATATCTGATGATCGTTTTTCTAGCGCATTAGCACGTGCGTATCGGTAATGAAGTTCTAAACAGCTTTTATTACCACAGATTTATTTCACAGAAATAATTTTCCTACTAATTTATAAAGACTTTACAGAGACAATACAAATGAAATAAAAGTAAAAAGATTCTTTTATGGAATGCTTTTGGAATTTTAGTGGTAGTGTTGGTTTGATCGCGGTCGCTCCATAGTAAAGTTTCGACTTCAAGACCAAAGAGTTCCAGGTGCGAAAGTTTGGAGAGGAGGTGCTAGCTCAGGTGTTGTCCTCGTCATCTGACCCTGGTTCAGAGTTACGTGATTCATCTCAAAATAGCCATAGTGATGCTTTAAAACGGGGCGTTAATATAACCAAGCTAAATTAAACTGATCGAAAACTATAATTCAATTCCATCGAAGACAATTATAATTAAGAAAATTTAAAGGATTCCTTATCTATAAGTTTACTATGTACCAAATTTTGTGAACCTATTTCGTGGTGTGGAATGGTGGTTTTAAAAGTGGAATACCTATACAAATGCTTTGGTCAAAATAACCTTATAATCCCAAAATTGAGTTTTTATAATATCAAAACAAATATTAATCTGATAGAAACTTCTAAATAATTCTTCCTTATGCTGGAATTAAGAATATTAAGTTTTTAGAGCAATTAAGATTCATTTAAATTAATAGATTTTAGGTATATAAGTTTTAAAACTGTGATAGAACTGAGTTTGGTTCATACAACAATCGGGCCCTCTGACTCTGTAGTCTGGTCATGTAGGTGACAACTAAATTGATCCTGCAATCACAGAATTTTGTAGCCATAACAATAGATATAACTCCCGTAAGAAACCATAAATTGTTCCCATTTGTTTACTATATGTTTATGTATATTCGCATGTGTAACTAATTATAACATGGTCAAGCATAAAAAAATTAATTATATTTTTAATTCCCTACATAATACTTAAACTGAACTTCTAAAACCAAAACTTTCTGAATGATCGTAATTCACTTTATTTCTAACATTCAACACACTGAAGAATAAATTTACTGTTAATTATAGAAAGCACACTTTTTTTTAAACATAAAGCTTGATATTTTTTATGATAAACTGTTTTATATATTTTTTTTGAAGTTTTTGAAATAATATACTAATACTTATAATAAGCTGTAATTTCATGCTAAGTTGAAATTATTAACAGGTAAATTTAACTTTTTGAATCCTGAACGATTATGTAGAGTAATTTGTACCAAGTCTCTGATGAAATATTTATTAATAGATAAAGTTTTTATAATATCAAATAAGAGTATAAGAGTAATGTCACTAGAATTATGAACCTCTTGACTTCAATAATGCTATAGTATTTTTTTATAATTTAGGAAGTTATAATTTAAAGATTATTGTAATTACAATATTATCGACTTTTTAAGAAGAATTGCTAGTACTATGGTGATTGTGCCAAATTTTTAACAGATCAATCGAATACCTACTTTTATCAATTCCAGTTTTGAAAATTTCTTTCTGAATTGGATGTTGTTGTTGAAGATATTGCGAATTTGTTAAATACTACGAAAAATTTAAATTTCTAACTTAACGATGAAATACTTATTGCTAAGTGTTTATTGCTGAAGTGGTTTTTGTAAATGCATTAGCTAATACTTCGAATTCTTATTTAAATCGGTTCATTGATTCTAGAATAATTATTCATTTAGTCTGTTTGTAAACATTTTGAAAGAGACCTTTAAAAATATTTTTTTACAATTCACATATATGCAAGAGAACGCAAAATTTTCAATTCATATAAATATGTTATTTTTGAAACACAGAGAATATCTTCTTCAGTAATTGAAATAAACATCATCTTATATTGTGATTTTAAATCGCTTATGAGGTATTCATACTTTTCTCCGAAATGTACTAAAATATCCGATCCGATTTGAACAATTTATTCTGTTTTGAACAATCTTATTAATTAACAATTAGGGAAGAATAAATTATCAAAAATATCATGACATCTTTTAAATAGCGATGTACTTATATTACAAAGATTATATTAATGAACGCGCATTTTGGAGACACTGAAATGGGTGTTGAGGGATATAATTGTTGAAATCATATAATTTCAACAAAATCTTTTATATATTTCATGTGTTGAAAACCAATATCACTTCAGAATTTGATCTTTAGCTTTTGTTTATAAGATATGATGGCTATGAAGTCAATATATTAAATTTAACATCGGATATAAACTGAAATCAAAATCTACTTTCATTAATAAACTAAGAAAGACATTTTAACCTGTTATAAATCATGTAATGTTGAAAAGAATTATTTCGGAAAATATTTCAAGGTTATTTACGCTAAAATTTTGAGATTGCATCTTATGTAATCCTTTTAAAAAGTTCTACCTCATTACTGACAATGATCTTATGATTTTGAAAACCACTGTTTTAAATTCCTTCAAATAATTAATTATTTATAAATAGTTTGCAGGATTCAATTTTCAACAGCTACTATCCACATTTTTTCATTTCGAGAGGGTAATTAAAGATATGCAATTGTTTTATTCTTTGCAATTTTTTTTTACTATTTAAAACATAATTTAACATAATTTTCTTTAATGAATATGTATTTTAAAACGAAGACATATTTTTAATTCCCACACAATATACTGGGTGCTGTTATATTTAAAATTACAAATAAAATCTGTCATCCTTCAAACTATTTTGTTATTTAAAGTAACAAGCATCGTTTTTCTTCTACAGTGCAAGTTAATAATGAAAATATCTTCGAAATTTCGTTCAGTTCTTTTATTTTTAAGAGGAGAAAAGCAAAGATAACGAACATAAAACGTGTGTTAGTTACTGTTATATTTTCTCCTCAACGAAAAAATGCTTAATATTATTTTATTGCTTATTATTTAATTTTCTTTAAATTTATTTTTCTCCTCAATTTCAAACGCTTTTATTTTTTTTATTTTGAATATTCTCTTTTAATATAAAACCCAAAGTATAACACTAAAGAATAATTTTCTGCCTTTTAAGTTATTTAAATTATAGGATTGTATATTTTGGGGAATAAATTTTTAACTTCTTTAAAATAAAGAGAATTGTTCATTATTTTTGTCTTTTAATCAATATTTAATGAGTGATAACTGTTAAAATAAGATGTCAGAAAATTATTGTTGCTTAACGGTTTTAGTTATTTGTGGAAATTTGATAAAGACGTACTATTCTTTAAATGACTTAAAGGACTACACAGATGCAAATGATGTAAACTCATGCTTACACGATAAGTGACTAAGGAAAACTTTGAATTAAATGCTCATTATATCATATTGTAGAGACTTGTTTAATGCAAGGAAGCGTAATCCAGTATAATATATAAGCTAATAATTATGTAAAAAGTTAAAATAAGAGTGAATATAATAGTAGGCTTTGTGTGTTGGCTATCTTTTTAAATATTGTTATGGATCTGCAACATTGCTTTCCTGACACTGTTAGTTTCATATTAAGGAAGGAAGATTTACAGTTATTTTCAATAAATGAGGAATGGAGGTCAGATCAATGACCCTTAACTTTGGCAAATATTTGGCGACGAATGCAAAATAAATAATTTTGGCGCTATCTCTATTAGGTGTAGAGATTATAAAGATTCTATAAAATTCCATGCCCTATCGGGTGATAGGAAATAAAGAATTTTGGCGCTATCTCTATTAGGTGTAGAAATTATAACGATTCTATAAAATTCCATGCTCTATCGGGCGATAGGATATGGAATTTTTCTCTTTGTGCATGTCTCTTACTAAGCATATTGCTACAAAGGCGTTTATTTCTCTCTGTATATGTCTCGTACTACGTATACTGTTAAAAAGCCAACATATTCTACTACAAGGCTGCTCTTTGTGCTTGTCTATGTTTTTACTAACAGTGCTTTTTGTGGAACAAAGCGTCATTTCCATTGTCCTCTTTTCGTACTATTTTTACCCCGTCCGCCGAAATATTTTCGTAACAATAACATTTTTCAAGATTGAACTGTGATTAACACCAATAACTGTCTAAAAATTTGAAGCAAATAATAAAATTCAATTTGAATTAAAATGTTAATTAATTATATATCGAATTGCTATTAAAAATACTTATTTCAACACAATGCATCAGTTTTTGTCTTCAAAAGTAGCAAATAAAATAAATTTTATTAGATAATTCAAAATGAAACTCTTTAAATTTCTGAAAAATATTCACACAAAAATAGTTGTTCCTTAACTAAAAATATTATATATTTTTTAATTCAAATATTAAAAAAATATTTTTTAAGTGAAAATATTTACATTTCATATTCAAGAAGTCTTGAATCTTCCATCAATACATTTCCACATTTTTCTAAAAAGAAAGCTATCAAATCTTTCCTCGACGGAACTGTTAAAGAAAAGCTGACTTGATTAACATACTTTTTTCTTCAAAACTACCATTGACATGCCTTCGAAATATTGCCGTGACCTGGTATATTTTTCATCTCTTTGCACAGGCAGTGTCTTAACCTTCGTGCTGAAAGATTAATCAGTTCTGGTAATTTTTATCGAGAGATTGAAGGATGTAATTGACTGGTTGCCTAATTGAGGCGTTCATTTGTTGGATTGATAGACTTAATCAAGAATTTAGTAGTAAAAAAATTCAACAGAAAAATTAGTCTTGGTAATAATGAGTTTGTCAGTTTATGATGTATTTAGTATAATTCCTGAATTCAAGATTTAGGGAAAAAATGCATAAAATATTGAGTACTATTTCTTTATTTAGAGTTCTATTGGTTATCTCTGTCCAGTTTTTATTTTTGTAACCATCGATCATAGAGATATGTTTCCAATCACAAAATCTTTAAATTATGGAAACATGCTTGTTCTGATATTTTGGAAAGAAAAAAAAAACCAGTTTCATAAATATTACGAAATCTAATATCTTTTTATATTCTCCCATTCTCTATAGTTATGTTTTTTTTTTTAAATTTTGATCAAATGCTAACTAATATAACGCAAAATTTTGACTTCTGTTTGACAATACTGACCGAGATACTTCATTTCAAAATTTGAAGTATATGCCTATTAGAATTTCAATATTAGATTGAACTGACGTACATATATTTTTATTACCGTAAGAAATTCTTAAGAAACTTTCTACACGGCATGTTATTCTAATCTAAATTTTTATCTTGATGCCAAGTCTGATCTATTTTAGATAAACAATAAAAAATTATTATGAAATCAACTTTTTTTATGTTTTTTTATTTTGCTGATCATTTCTAAATTTTAATAAAAGAAATAGTGAGATTATGTATGAACTAATAAATAAAAGAAATTAAGTTTCTTATTAAATAAAACGTATGCGATTTTTTTTTACTTGTGATAATTTTTTAAATTAATTTTCAGCAATAGATTATATTGTTGATTTAAAATTCAAGACTTTTTCATTGTTTTATCAAATATTTAATCGCAAGATTTTCTACCATCGTTGAAATCTATGGAAGAATGATTCTATTTAATACTTGTGTAGTTTACATCTAGAATAAGGAAAGGAAATTACTATACCTCAAAATTTATAAGAGGAATGAATCGGTCTCCAGTAGGAAGTTCATGTGCACTTAACAGAAAGAAACAATTACACTAACACAGTTTTAATTCCTGAAAATTTGATGAGATCATTGACATGAAATTACATCTAATAAGAGATTTGACTGAAATTAAATTTAATTAATATCTCCTGTGAACCAACTGGTTGCCAAAGTCGGTTAGTTGCGAACATAATCACAAAATCGTTTTCATGTTAGAGCGGAAGATATGTAAAATCAAAAGTGACTTCAAAGCAATTAGAACGTAAACGTAGGAAAAAATTTATTCTTCATTATTTTTTTCCAGTTTTTAAAATATTTTTAGAATGTAATTCAAAATTGGGCCAAACTAATATTTCAGAATAATAATATAGTTAAATATAATCATTAAGAATAACATCATATAATCAAACAACACATTACAGAAAACATACACCAATATCAAGTCCAGGTATTTTAATTTAGTCGAAATTTTTTTTCGAAATTTTAAGACGATATTTAACAAAAAAACATTATATTTACTAAGCATTTACAAATAAATTATTTTTATTGTTCATTGAAGGCTTGATGAAATAAAAATCAGCTGTATATCAATATTCAAAAATAAAGAATTGAAATGCTTTTTATTTAAAGATATAAAATTCATTAAATATGAAATAATTTTTGGTTGTCTTTTTTTCGGAACGCGTGCAACACAGGTAGTTCCACTATTATGAAATTTATTTTGAAACTCATCTCTCATTTATTAAACCTCCTTTCATTGAGATTAATTTTTAAGTTTTGAAAATGTACTTTGGAGGGTTTAGACATGGGTATAGGAAATCGAGTTTCCGATTGTAAAAAATGTTACTTGCTTTTATTCTGCTATCTTAACATATTTACCTACAGTGTGTTTATTTAATCATTTAGGGAAATTATTAATGCGATTTGAAAAGATATGGTAGTCATTATCAAGTATGTAGTACAGTATATTATGGAATATTTTACAGTATGATACTGTTACAAATACTTCCGAGGGTTCTTTGCCGATTCGTTGGTCCATGAAATAAACACAATTAGCAGGCCTCAGTAGAAAATAACGATGATGTTTATTAAGATGACGACACAAGTACAAGGACTAAAAATATATACAGCTGATAGGCAACGCACAGTAGCACAATACAACAAACAGTAGCCCACAAGTTGTAATCGGTAGCAATAACAACCACAGCACACAAAGCGGCCCGACAGAATTCAGCAGATGGAGGGAATTCACGTAGCTTCACTTTATGGCCTTTACAAATGTCTGCATTTCTCCACTGTCTCTTCGCTTTAACTGTATCCAACTGCGACTCACTACTACAAGACTGGCTACTCCACACACGACACAGTGCTGCTTCTACAATAAACGCCAGGACTCGGCACACAGCTCAATTAAACGATCGTTTGAGCTCCACACAAAGCTTGTTCTTCGCTGGATTATTCATTCGTTGCTTGGACTATTCTTCTCGATGACTCGATACTTGACTACGACTCACTGCAGCTTCAGACTGCCGACCTTTTATAATTCCGAAGTGGTTCTTGACCAATCAGGCGTATATCAGTTCCTACTCAGTTGCTAAAATTCTGGAAGTTTGCAGTAATATCTATTTTGTCGTTAAAGTCGCCGTTTGTCGCCGTCGCCAAGCTCTGCGATCACTGACGCGGCACCCGATCAGCACCCACCAGAGCTGATCGTAAAACGGTGTTTCAAGTGATTGAACTAACCCTGCTGGGAAAACATTACGGGCTTCTAGCAATACTATATAATTCGAAATTGATAATATTGAATGATATCTTTCTATATTATAAAATATTAAAGTAATAATAGAGATTGCAACTGCTGCTCAAGATTTTTGACATGAATAATATTAATTTATGAAATCAAAGACATGGAGCAAGTTCACGTCATTTTCTTGAATAAATCTAAAATTTAAAACCTAGCAGCACGTTAAATTTTAAAATAGATTTTAGAATACAGTCATAATAAGAAGATAACACTGATTGAGAAAATTACATGCTGCGAGAAAAATAACGACTGCAAGTGTGATAAAATTAACTTTTCGGACATTCTTAAATAGTTCATTTGTGTCACATTCAAACTTGCTAACATTTTACGACACACAAAAGAGTATTATTCCACTTTTTATGACTTGAGTCCAGAAAAATGTTTCTGTGGGAATAAAAAAAGAAACTAGTTTATTCTCAGAGGAAAAACAGACTTGTAGTGAAAAAAATAATAATTTTGGTGAATAGGACTTTAGAGAAAGATCGTCTCATTTAGTTGAAAGCATCAAGAGAGAAATGTCAGAGCTGACTTTCGCTCAGAGTTTTTTTTTTATTTGAAATGAAACAATAATTTACATTTTTTTCCTTAGAAGTCTAGAATTTTCTATGGAATATATCATTCTTTTTTTATATTTTTCAAAAATAGAATGAAAAAATAACGATATATAATACAATTTTGCAATATTTTGTTAGGATAAAATAAATTTAAAAAATATTTTGAAAGTTTTTATTTATTAAAAGTATACCTATGGAATATAATCCGAAAAACGACAACATTATAGGAATATGCTAAAGGTGTCGATTAGAAAACGATATTAATTTCTGATTTTTAGAATATTTGAAAAATAATAAATTTATGGAAGTATATCGGAGATATAGAGTACAAAGGAAACTATTTCAATTTATGGTTTTTTGAATATAATATGAAAAATAACAAATCTATATAAATATATCGGAGACATTGCGAACAAATCGATTTATGTTCTTTTTCTAAAATAATGCGAAAACGGTCGAAGCATAATAGAGATATTGAATAGAAAAAATTTCAATTTTATGGTTTTTTCGAGTGATAAGTAAAATTATCATAAAAATTCGACTGCAGATTATTTTATGAAATCTAGTGTTTATACTGTGTGTCCACTCTGAGTTTAATTCATATATCCGATCAAATATATAATGTGCAACTAACAAGATGTCCAAAAATGACTGATGTGTTTTGAAAATCAATATAAAAAAAAACGGAATACGGTAGAAATATATTGGTTACGGCTTTACTCTTGAAGGATCTGGTAATTTTTACCCACCAAATCGCAAATTATTTAACATTGCCATCAGCAGGTAGCGCTTCAAAATAGGAAAATAAAATCCGGTATAAATATGTTGCAAGTGCTGTTGCAAGGGGAGAAATCCGATTTTTAAATATATATATCTTCCCCATTGAAGCAACAACGTGGCGCAGTCTGAGGCAACAATGAGATACATAAGGACATCTGGTATAGTATCTCAAGGATTTTGTTTAAACTACACCTTTTGCAAATCGTCTGCAACGCTGCCTGGCAATATTAATTAAATATGCAATTTGGTGAGATAAAATTCTCTTATTTCTCAAGCGCAAGGCCGCAAACGATACAATTTTATCGTACTTCGTCTTTTTTTAATTGAATCCCTTTTCAAAATCCATCAATCATTTTTGGGACACCTGATACTTATCTTGAGAGGGAAGATTCTTCAGACATGGTATATGTTGCAAAGGGAAATGTTTCACTGGCACATTTTACGTACAATATATTAGGAGAAAGTTTGCATGATAGACTTAAATGACAACAATATCTACTTTATGGAGATAAGACAAT
>JAPMOR010024998.1:533141-554879 GCA_026543865.1 Argiope aurantia | reverse complement strand
TTATTTAAAAAACTCGAGTTAACAAATATATAATAGGAAGACGTTTTGATAAAATAAGAATAGAAATAACGTATAATAAAATTCGGCAGAAGTGATCGCCCTAAGATAGTCTTTTTGAAACTGATATAGAATAGAAAATGATTAAATACACATTTTTATATTTTTTGTTCATAAAGTATTCATTAATCTCTTTCTGGTAGTGATCTTTATAGCAAATAATTCTCTTTTTTGAAGGGTAATTCAAACAGGGAAATTCACTAGTGTAAAATAAAATCATAACACTAAGAAGAAATTAGCTAAAAAATTAAAAATTTGGGCACAGTATTTGCCTAAGCAACATATTGTTACGAATCTGTAATATTGCTTCTGTGCAGATATTCTTAAGGGTTGCTGAATGAGTTTTGAATCAAAGAATTTTAATATGTTAAAAACTTGATAACTTTGATAACAAAAAAAAAAGAAAGTTCTGAAAAATGGTGGAATTATGACTTATTGAGATTATGATTAAGAATTGGGACTTGAAATTCTTACAGAGAATCTCACATGATGTCAGGCACTATCAGAAAAACTATATAAACCCAAGAGCTTCGAAGCGTAGTTAATTCTCTCTTTGGAGTTATGGAGACAGAGTGAATTTTCAAATTGTTTTCCTAAAGGTAATAAAGATATCTTTAAGTTTTTCCCAAACTTGACGAAATTTTCACATGGTTCCTTCAAAACGAAAGATCCCGGTAAACTTTATATTTTCCAAATGTGAATTAAAAAGTACTCACCTTTATGGAAAAATAAAATATTTTTTACGAGCTGGGCAAATTAAGTAGAGTAATACTCTAGAGGAAAATAAAACCACAAGACTAAGAAAAAAGAATTGAAAATGTGGTCAAAGTATTTGATTTGACGATATATTGTTATGAATCTCTAATATTGTTTTTCTGAAGATATTCTTAATGATTTCTGAATGAATTTTAAATCATTGACCCCTGAGATTAAAGACAAACTTGGGGACTTCCAGAAAATGCTGGAAGAATGGCTTTTTATTATAAAGAATAGAAGTATGATAATTCTTCTATAAAATTCCACTTGATTTGAGACACTGACAGCAAACCTTATAAACAGAAGAGATCGAAGCGAAAGTAATTCTCTCTTTGGGGTTATTTCTACAGGGTGAGTTTTCAAATTGATTTCCTATAGTAAATAAATATATCTCTAGTTTTTGCCCATACTTGATGAAAGTTTCATATGTGCTCTTAAAAATGAAAGAAAGACTACGATCAATCTTATTTTTTTCGAAATGTCAATTAAAAAGTTACATAAAAGAAAAGTTTTACCCTTAAAATATTCATTTTGGTAAAATTCTGTTTGTCCTTTTTAAATTACATTTTGATACGATAAAAAAATCTTCGGTTCCAAAAAGAAAGTCCTGGAAATTATCGGAATCATGACATTATCTCTTTAAGGAATCGAGATATGAAATTTCTTCAAGTTTCATGCTATTAGACTAAACAAAAGATTCCCGGGATTGTCATTTCATACAATTCGTATCAATAGTTTTAACAGCTAATAGATCAAAGTTTTAGAGACAAACTAGTCGCAAAAGACGGTTTTTCACTGACATAAATGTCGAAAATTTTGCAGTCAGTTTTTTTTCAAACTCATTTGCAGGTTGTACATTTCAAATTGCATTTTCTATTAACTAAATCTTTCCAATTAATGGGTGATTATTCTTTGAAAACATTAAAATAATATATAACCATAAGGAAACTCTACGTATTTATAAAGTTTTAATATGGTAAAAAGCAATTTAAAAGTCGATTAGAAATTTATTTTATACTGATTGAATCAATTCCATCAATACAAAAATAAAATTAGTAAAACTAAGTAAAACTTTTAAAAAGATCAAATATTTAATGCCAATGAATTTTAATTTTCCTTTCAGATTTAGGAATTTTTTTTTCGTTCGATGAATAATCATACAACATTTACCGAATCGCTAAATTATCTCTTCATAATTATACGACAAAAATGTCCTACCGTCATTTGAATAAGAAATGCAAACAAAAGATTACCATCTGTCAAAACTTCTCGCAAAAAGAATTCGGATAGTAAATTTGAGCCAAAATCCAATTAAGTCCGTAATTAAACTCCTGTATATTTCATCCGACTAAAACTTCCAACATAAAGTGTTCTTTACTTTAAACGTTTTAAGGAAACATCTGGAAGTTTCATGCTATTAGACTAAACAAAAGATTCCCGGGATTGTCATTTCATTTACTGTGCTATTAATAACTAATGCATTGCTTGAGAATTAGTTTTTGCAATGGATGCGTGTCCATGTAGACAAAATAATTGTGGATGAGAGAAACATCTCAACATTTGGCAGTTAAGGTTTCATAAAAAAGAAATGCTTAAATAAAATACTTTTGAAATTTTTGCTCCTTGCATACTATCTGTGAGACGGTTTCGTCGGTCACAAAATGTTTCTGTTCTTATCTCTTCTAATAATAAAGCGGGATGTGTAAGTAGGTTAATGCTCTACCGGATAGATAATTTCATTTAGAACTACGAAATTCGGCGCAGTTATATTTCGGAGAATGAAAATTTAAATTTAGGAGCATTTAAAAAGTTATATTAGAATTTTAATTATTAAAATATTTAGCGAAACATTCAGGATAAATTAGAAAAATATTAATACCCAAAACGGATTTTTGAGCAATTTTACAACTTAAAAAGATGCCATTTTAATGATATTAATTTAACATCCGTGCAATGCTTTCTTGTAAAAAATTATTGAAAAAAGATTTTTTTTGCTTAATTTTTGACAATTGAAAGAGATTTTTTTGCTTAATTATAACAATTGAAAAAGATTTTTTCCCTAATTTCTAACAATTAAAAAATTATTTTGCTTATTTTTTAGGAGATTTTTTCCCTACTTTTTAACAATTAAAAATTATTTTGCTTATTTTTTAGGAGATGTTTTCCCTACTTTTTAACAATTAAAAATTACTTTGCTGATTTTTTAGGAATTTCTATTTTCAATTTCATTGTTGCAATGAAAATTGAATAATTTTAATCCTTTCATCTTATACTTAATCCCATGAATTTTCTCTGTTTTTGAAAATAAGGAAGAAAGATTCTTTTAATTATATACAGTTTACATGATTAATCAGAGAGTGAAATTATATTACTCTGAAAGATAACATCCAATTTTAAAAAGATTGGTCTTTTATTACGTTATGATATCTTAGAGTCAACTAAATTTGAAAGTACACAATAAACACAAAACAGCACGACTTTATTATTTGTTACAATTCGGCGATTTATCATATTTTGATGAAAGAATCATGAATATAAGACATTTGACATTTAGCACAAATGCTTTCATACCAAACCAGCTGGTCACTAAAGGCGGCTAGTTATATATATAAAATGATACTTCTTAAGTTTCAGTGAAAATATTCAAAACCAATAAACTTTCACATTTGCAAGCTTTAGTTTTTAGTAAATGAGAACTAATCTTCCTACCTATTGCTAGCCATGATGGTTTGTAAATTGTTTTTGTATAGTAAATGCTTGTTTAATAAGCTTCCAAATACTGTCGCATACAAGACATTTTTCAGCTGAATACACTTACTTGTATCCTCAAAGCTATCTGGGGAAATAGTTAAGAAAGATATATTAATCTGAAATATTAAGTTTTCTGAATAAAATTTTAGATCTTCATTTCATTCTGTCCAACTTTAACAAATATTTCAATTATGTATTTTATTAGCTATTTGAATAAGCTTTTTGTGGTACTAAAAAGTGCCTTGTATGCAGAAGGTTAAAGTATTATTTTCCAATAAAAAGACACTGTAAATTAAAAATAAAAATGTCAACAATCGGATATAATTTTTTTTATCTTGTGATGTAGGCAATTTTCGCAGAAAGTGATATCAGTTTTGAAATCGTTCATACAAATACATCCAATAACGTAAACTCATCCAATAACGTATATATACGTTTGTATACATCCAAACGTATACAAACGAATATATATCGAATTTATATAATTATTCGAGTTAATTGGAACGTTATCATCAATGAAAATATTCAAAATTTGAGTTGTAAAGAGAAAGTAAATTTTATAACTAATGTAAAATTTAGTATATAAATGAACAATGAATTATTCTTATGGCAAAACACCATGAAAAATAGGCTCCTTAAAACATTTTTTTGAATAGTAAATCGAATACAATTTGCGATGTAATAATATGCAAGATCATAATCACAAATTGGCAAGGTTAGAAAGAAGAATTCTCTGTAAAATCCTCCCAAAATTAACTCAATATGTGAATATAGGTTCCATAAGTACGAAGAGTTTATTTGCATTTTGATGTGCAAAAATAAAAAAAAGGAATATCATAATTTATTTGTTGATAAGATATTTTTTGCATTATTAAGCGAATGCATAATGTTTGTGAATATTCTAATAGATAAGATTCTTTTTATTGCAAGATATCATATGATTGCAATAAAATAAACTTATCTATGTATACCGAAATTTGAAGGAAAAAAAGTTTTCAGAAAAAGATAACCCAAATTATCTTTTAACAACATTTTAAAAATTAATTTAAGAGTTCTCAGTTTTTAAAACCTATACACATTAAACATTTACAGAATTATATTTGTTTTGTATTTTATGAGATCAGTATCGACAATTTTTTTAATCTTCTAGCATCTTTTAAATTTTACATATGAATTAGAGGCTCAAAAGCTACCATAGATTTCTTAGTAATGAAAAGGCAAATAAATTTTTTCATCTTTAGTTTTCATTTCCACTTTAATTTTATTAATACAATTATGATTTTTGTTTAAAACAGAAGAAGTACATTAGGTTTCCATCATTGATTTTTTTCACTCAAATTTAAATCCCATTTCTCACGACAAACGATTTCTCAAAAATTGTTGATAATTCCTTTATTAAGTTACAATTTAACTATTACAAAAATAGAATTTTTGTTCAAAATTAAAAATTAATCATTTTTAAAAATTGAATTTTATTCATTCTGATTAAGTATTTTATTTTGAACAAGAAGCTAATTTAATAACAATATTTTGATAAACTAACTTTAATTATTTTATATATTAATGAATGATTAATAAGGTATTCAATTCTATTCTAAAAGAAATTTTTTTTTAACATTTCAAAATTCTATTCTAAAAGCACATTTTTTTAACATTTCAAAAATATAAAACAAAATAATAAAGATTTGATAGTAATAAAAACGAATGATAGAGTTATTATAAACAAGAATTGATCAGTGTTTTGAAGATAATCAACTATCTTATTTTTTTATATGACAAAGTTGTGCTATAAAAACAGCTTAGCGTATTAGTGAAAAATGTAATACTCTGATTAATATTTCATAAGTGTGAGAAAATTTTAATTACTAGCTTTATTTTATATTATTTCTCTATATATCTATTTATTATCATTATTAAAAGATATACAATTTGCAAATTTCGTACATGAAATTAATTATATAAATGTAAACCCAATTAATCAAATAAATGAAGTTTGGAATGTGATCTTGTAACTACAATTGTACTTTTAAATCAAGTTTTGGTTTTACTGTGTCAGAAAAAAACGTGTTAAAAATACGTTTCTGATTTTCTAATAATTATGCATTAATTGCATATCAATAATAAATAACAAAAAAATGACAAAAAAAGCCCATTAGTTTCACAACAAAGATCGATATTTTTTCGATATGATTGTTTGTGAGAACTTTACAATTATATGTTACGATCAGTGTGAATAATCGCTTATTATTAATACCAATCCATCATTATTAATAATAACCAAACCGGTTAGTATTATTAATGACCAGTTAGTATTAACAATAACCGATTATTCACGTTGACCATCACAAATATGTAACTACTTGTTTATTTACTATACTTGTGAGTGGAACTTCGAAAATAAAAATCACGTGCAGAGCAAAAAGAGATAATACTTTTGTTAGAGAATATGCAAGAGAATTCAGTGGAAAAAACTCCTTTTGGTATCAATGCTCTTGAGAATGAATAAAAGTGACACGCTTATGCATGGTTTCACAGTAAAAATTTACATTTTTCAATGAAAAATCAGAAAGCCGGCACTATTAAAAATCGCATTTGCAAATGCAAGCTTTTTTTTTTTTGAAATTCTGATAAATATGTGATATTTCTAAATATGATTTCCTTAAAAGGCACTTGACGCTTCTTGAAAAAAGAAAGCAAACGATTCTATCTTATTGCCACATAACTGCAAACTAATTGCCTCTTTCTTTCTGCCTGGTAATTTCAGTTGAGGAATCAATGAGTGAGACTTCCAGTCCTTTTAAAGGCCGATCAGAGTAAAATGTATCAACTAAATGACTGTAAAATAAACAACAGAATGATTAATCTCGTGGAAGGGATATTTCCTTTGTACCATACATCAAAGGACAAGAACTGATCAAATTGTTCTTGTGTTAGAAAGAGGACACTACAGTCCATTTGTAATTGAATATATCCATCAACTCGACGACAAAGTACAAGAGAAAAAACATATTAGTCTGCAACAAAAACTAATAGTATATTCTCTTCTCTTCACGTTTAATCAGAGACCATATGTACTATTTCTGTTAAGAGATGTTCTAACTCCTTTTTTACTTTCCAGTATATGTAGTATAGAGAAAATATAGGAATCGTCAAAAAATCCAACTCGAGAGTTTGACGAATCTCCACGTTTTAGACCTCCTTGAATTCGAAAAATACATAAAAAAAAATATCCATCTCTCTGTCTGTGCCAAAGACAACTCAAAAACACAAGCTAGAAGAATGAAATTTGGTATACAATCTTTACACCAAATTTGCAGATATTTATCAAATTTGGAGTAAAATCTGTTCAGAGAAAGTCTGTCTATCCAGTTTTTCCAATATAAGTTAACCCGATATTTATAAAAGGAAGAAAGCTAGATGCATAAAATTTGGTACACAGAATTAACATCTATAGTGTAGACACAGGTGAAATTTTAAGCCAAATCCAATTCTGGGTTGCCTGTCTGTCAGTCTGTACTTAATTAAAATTAAAAATCCAACTAAAACTTTTATAAACCTTTCAGAGTGAGCAAATACTATTTAACAAATAACTACTACAGACCAAGTGTATTATATTTTGATCAAGCCTTCTGCCTTATGAAGAATTTTGTATGATTTTTAATGATGTGTCTCATCACAATTTTTGTATGACGCAATTTACAGATAACATTTTAGCCTTCAATTCTCATAATGTTTTTAGGAGATTTCAGCAATTTTAATTTTTAAAGTCTCTCTTCTAAACTTAATTTTCAACAAAATATTTCCGAAAAATGAAGTGCTACTAAACCACACAATAGAGAAAGTGATTGGCATCATGCAAAATAACAAGTAATTCGCTCATCCTTCAGACTAGTTTATTTATTGTAAAAAGCAATAGAGTTTTTTAATTTGTCGGTAGTTAATAATTAGAATATCCTGGAGTATTTAATGATTTACTACCTTTTAAAAATGAAACAGGGATGGAAAGGGGAGGGTGAGAAGACGAGATAAGAAAAAAATATGTTACGTAATTGTTATGTTTTCCCCTAGGCGAAATAAAAGTTTTATCAGATTTTAATCACCTTTAAGCAAGTCTCATTATATTTTAATATTTTTAAAAAACTGTTCTTATTTCATAAGTTTTTTTAATTTTTGTGAAACTTATACTGATATGACAAGAAAATCAAGAACTATTATTTAAAAAGGTTTGCTTCTTCTTTTATAGAGTTATTTTTGAAGTGACCTGAAAATAATTTAAGTGAATCCTTAATTTTAGAGAACTACATTTTTTGATCGCGTACAATAATTTGCAAAGAATGTTGATATTTAAGCTTATTAATATATTATAGTGAAAAAAAAAACAGAAATTAAGATACTTATTAGTTTTAAAGTTGTCTGAAAATGACGATGAATCGGAAACATAGCAAGGTAGACGAATGAAATTTGGTGCATGGTTTTCTTGTCCTCTAAGATTCAAGTCCTACACCCAATTTTGGATCAAATCTGCGAACTGTTTGACTATTTATTTTATCAAGGGGTTAAATCTAGTGTCAAGTCAATGTATTGAATTTTAAATTGTGTGTGCATGAGCGTGTATGTCACAAAAGTGTCTGCGCAAGTAATAACTTAAATATGAAATCAACCATATAACTAAAGTTTGAGATTGTAGAAAGCCAGAAATCCACGGTGGCCTAGTAGTAAGGTTTCGGAACCGAAAGATTATAGTTTCGAAACACGATTCCACGGAAAACCCATCGTGCAAGCGGTTCAGGTGCGCGTGAAAACCATAGGAGCCAAAGCTCCTCCCGCTGATGTAGTGCGGAAGTTTAGAGAGGGTGATGCCAGCACAGGTGTTATCTGACGTTAATATAAATAATGAACTAAATTGAAATTGTAGAAAGGTATGCTGTGTCCTTTTCAAGTTATAAGATATCAATCACTTTTGCACACTCAGGCCAAAAAAATTGTCTAAAAAATTAATTCTACTCTAAAAAATTTGGAGAAATTATACATTAATATTAATTATGTATTATTATTATTATTATTAATTTAAAAAAACGAATCATTAGCTATTATTACGTCATCATTTTTATGAAATTTATTATTAAGTTATTAAGAAATTATGTAATTGACGAATACTTTTGCGTGTTAGGAATTATGATCTCAATTATTAATTATTGACTGTTACTTTACGATATGAATGTGTGGAAATTAATTACTATTATAATTTTTGTATGAAAAAATTACCATTAAAGCTATCTGAGAACGTTATTGCAAAATTTGCAATCTTTATGTGAAAGGACCAACATGGGTTTAACAAAGAAATTGAAAACCTTTGATATCTTTGCAATAGAGAAAAATAAACTTTGTAATAAAATGGAGACCGCATCTTACTATAATTGTTTATTAAGATGAAAAAATTATGAAAAAATTATTAAATTTGGACATGTTCCCTTCCGATAAAAATGCTTCTCATATCGATTACGGGAATCTAGAAAATTCAGAAGCATTCATCATTCCAGATTGCAAATTTTCCGCTGAATTAACTTCTTTAGCTTTTTCCTAATCCTAATTTATCTATCATAATCGTTTTACTTAGAGAGCAAATAATAATTATTATCTTGTGAACTGATCCGATTAACGTGAAGTCTTTATGTATTGGAATGATAGTATCTCAATGTTATATTTCACGCTACAGATTTATGGAGAGTAACCATGATTTATCCACCAAGTGTATACATATATTCTGTATTAATATTCAACGAACGGGAAAAATGGACACTTTAGCTCGAATTAACATGGTGGACGCATATTTTAAGCACTAAGCCGTGTATAAAAATCTTTTCGTGATTTGGCGAACCAAATTGGCGATTTCTCACATTTCAACTGCTGGAAAATGCATTATGTTTCCGTTGCAGCTGTCTTCTGAGGCAACTGTGCATTGAGGTTTCATGATTTGTTTATTTTTAAATGGAAGTCATGTCATTACAGTTGGTGGTTATTAACAACAGATGTGAATTTAAATTCTGAATATTTTATTTTCATTATTCTTATAGTCGTTGCATATTGTCTGTCAATTGAAATCTGCATAATTTAATATCTGTGATTGAAAATTCGTGCAAAATTCTCTATATTATTAGATCTAGAGTTATCAAATATGTTTTATATTGTTAAGAATATGTAATATTGCTTCTTCACGTTTAGTCTTATAATAAGAAAGAGATGTTTATAGATAGGTCAAACGGATGTTGAATGGGTGCTTGATCAGTTACTCCCGATCTTTGAGACAAACTAATGAACTATTTGGAAACAAAAATGGAGCTTTTTAAATATGTAGGAATTTTAGAGATAAATATTTTCAGAGCTAAGATTTGGATCTTTCTAGAGAAATGGATATATATTCCGGAGACTATAAAAACACGAGAGATAATGCTAAAGCATGTATTCGAAATTTCTCTTTGGAATTTTGAAGTCTTTGTTTGGTCTTTGGATCTGTCTAAGCTCTTTGCATCATTATGGTCCATACGTGTTGTTGATTTGTACAAATACTACTTTTGTGTACGATTCGATTGTGTTTTGTTGTATGCATTTTCCTGATAACATCGAAATCTATGAAGTTTCTTGGACTTTTCATCGTATACTCACTGCATTTTGTCGTAATAATCTTTATTATTGAAGTTGCTCTATTTTCTGAACATTTTATTTCTTCAACATTTCTGTATCAATATTTATCGATTATTTTATCAATATTAATCGTGATATTTACTTATCAAATCAATTTATCAGTCGTCATTAGAAATAATCAGATATAGCAGTAAAATGAAATTTCTGAAGAGCCCAGAAGAGGAAATCGATGCACTATAATAAAAGCTCACAAGAATATTTATCCAATTGATTTTTAAAAAAATAATTCTTCGACCATATTTAAATCAATACAGTCATTGTTAGCGTCAGTTCAATTTGTTTCAAGTGAAATTAATGTATCGAATAGAAAAACGTTTTTCATATTTATTTGGTCCTATTCCACGATCGAAAGCTCTCCGCTGCATTTATTTAAAACCAATAATCAATATATCTAGATTCTTATGTTATTATTTTAATAATTTTGTAACCTTATATTATTTCAATATTTTTTGAAACTCTCTGTAATGTTTTTGGAAATTGTTTAAATTTTGAAAGTTTGAACTGAAGCTTTATTAGAGTTTTTATTATTATTATTATTGCAGAGAAATTTCTGTCTATAATTCTGATGCTACTTTCATTTTTTAAGATTCGCTATCTTGCAATTTATTTTAATAGATAAAATAGATAAATTTAATAAAATTTCAATTTGGTGCGAAAACTCTTTAAGGAAAACCATTTAATTATTTATGCATTAATTTAAATATATAAATCTATTAATCAATTATTATATTATACTTTTATTATAAAAGAGTAAAAAAGTAATTTGGAAAAAAAATTAAAAGATTGTTCATATGTTTCATTTGAATTAATTTTTATTAAACATTTCTTTTAAGAAATACGAAAATTTTATGAAATTAATTTTTAATTCTTTTACAAAATCAAGGTTAAATTAGAATGCATCAACTTTTCATAACTGTAATAGAAGAGACTATTTTTCTAAGGAATTGAACTATTTTATTTCTTTTATTATATCATCAAATATATTTAAAGGGAGAATTATTTTTCTACATTCCAAATAGAAAGTCTTTAAGAAAAATAAAGAAATCTGACTAAAAAGAACATTTAACTTTTAAATATGAATAAAAATTGAACTTAATTCAATAAATCAACAGAATATTGCATTTTTCTGATAATTTTAAAATAATTTGACATTTTAGAGAGAAAATATACATGAATGATGTAAAGGTTTTAAAAAAACATTGTTCTAACATTTCATTTCTTCTAATGTAAATATAAGTGAATTTCTTATAAATGAGATTTGTGTGATTCAAATGCAGTTTAAAGGTTGAAATTAGAGATTTCCTTTTTTTCTATTCACACTATAATAAAAACTGCTATGGTAAAGTGTTTTTCTAGTCTTTTTATATCTCATTCGTGTAAGTGTCACATTTAATCCTCGATTGGATTTTTGCCCCAGGAAAAATTTATATTTTAGCTTGGGAAATGCTTATTTTTTAAAAGTTGCTTTCGGCAGTTAACTTAATCATAGTACATCATTTCAGTTGAGACTTTTGGAAATTCTATTTGAATTTATATTTAAATACAGGAATCTTTGTATCTACTTGAAGTAAAAAATGTGTCAATCTGTTAATGTAATATAGGCCACATCATTTGGTTCAGAGGTATCACTTTTAGCATAAATAAATTTGAAAGCTGGATATGCGTAAATTAGGAGAGATATTTAAAATTTTAATTATAAATTTTGTTAATTAAATCCTAAGTTATGTTTATTAAAACTTTAATTAAGCTACTGCCTTTTTTTCGCTGTGAATTTCAAACGCATAACTGCATAAAAATAATTTTTATCACATTTGTAATTTATTTTTTTTATCTTTCATTAATAGCCATTTAGATATAGAGAGATGTTTTATAAATTTTTAAAGCTTTTAAATTTTTTTTTGTAAAATTTCAAACTACACTTTCATTGTCGCAATGAGATTCATACTGTTTTCACTGTTTTAAAGATTTCTCCGACTATTATCTGAACATTTTAAATCTTTGCTAATAATAAAGAAAAAAATATGAGTACCTGTGAACATGTGTGGCACTGTAAGAACAAATAATTTAACCAAATTCTATTAAAATTTTAACATATATAATTTGGAACCTTGGAATGTACTTAATAAAAATTATTTTTTTTCGATATTTTTATTAAAAATTAAGTGATATTTTGAAGTTGTTTAGAAGTTTTACTATGCACATTTTTTTTTTCGAATTTTGAGGATTAAAAAAATATATTTTCTACAATGACAAAAACAGATTTTGAGTTGATAAATATCACTTATCCGTGGACTAACTACTTATTGGGTCTGCTTCTTCAAGTTTATAACTATTTATGAAAAGTTATTTAAATAAAAATTCTAATATATGCTTATTTCTTTACTAATTTCATCTAATAAATTGATTTAGACAGAAAACACAATACCTGAAATTTTAAAAGCATTAAATTAAGCAGGAAATTGTTCTTAATAAATATTAAAAATAAATTATTTGCTAAAAGAATTGACCAAAAATAAAAAAAAAAAAAAAATAGAGGATGGAGTAAAGGAAAGCAGTTAAGAAAAATTGAGAAGTGTAAATTTAAATAATTCGCCACCTGTCATGTACATTTTTAAATTGGTGCTAAACTCGCCTTCTAACGATTTGAGTAAAATGCATTTCAAGCAAATAAATCGCAAGTTGCTATTTATTTAACTTTGAAAAATCAACAAACTATTTTCATATTTAATTTTATCGCCTATTTGATTATCTTATTTCTTATTATACTATAAATTTTCACATTTCATCTCTTATTTAATTCGAGATAAAATGAAATTATATAATGGATTTTTTAATTGTTCACTTCCTGATGCGAAAAAACTTTGAAGTTTTGTGCATTGAATTTGTTCACATAGCCGATACGCAATTAAAAAAATTTTCCTATCATTTATCATACATTAAACAAAATTTTGATTTGGTACCTGTGGAGAAACCTAGTAGTGGATTAGAGAGATTATAGTTATCTATTTCAAGGCGAGGAAATATTTTAAGCAATTATTTTCTTCTGTTCAGAATGTTAATAAAAGAAAGATTTTAAAATATGTTTTAATTAAATTTATTAATGAATAAATATAGAGGGTAATGATTACTTATGTAAAAACATTTCCTGAAAAATAAATGTAGACATTTGAAGCCTTATAAATTGGTCTTTGTAAGAGGTTTCTTCTGTAAAACATAAGAAATTGCAAATTTCTAAGAATCAAACAAAAATTATTTATTTTAATTATTATAAAAAATTATTTATTATCTGAAAAAAAATATTTATTTATGTTTTTTTTATAGTTAACATCATTAAAATTCTTTAATTAATATTCTCATAGTAAACTTAAACGCTTTAAGGAATTCAAATGGCTTTACTTTGATACTATCGTCAAACCGTCAAAATTAATTTTTTTTAACGTTCTAAGTAAGAGAAAAATATATTCCTAAGCAAACGAGTTAATCTGTTTAATATCTGAATCTCTATTTAATTACTTTTTTTAGAAAAATAAATTATTTGGATCATAAGTACTTTGATAAATTAACAATTGATCTTAAAGTGATGAAGTATTTTTTGCGATCTAATTACTTCTACTGCCATCAAAAGATAATTAAGATATGAATTCCAGTTCTTAAAAAAGGAAAATGATGCTTTTTGTCACAGTACTTTAAAGTAATGAAATTCTTAACATCTTTAACGAAACAAAATTATTTATAAAATATAATTAATGAACTATATTTCGCTCAATATTTATTGATGAGATGATTTTTCTCTTAAAAAAGGAAATTGCTTTTGAAGTAAGTTTAATTTTTGATGAAAGATATAAGAGAAGTATAAATCTGAAAGGAAGAGAAATATTTTTCAAAAAATAATAGAAAAGAATAGAATATTGAAACAACATTTGGACAAATATAGCAGTGAAAAAAAATTTAATGTAAAAAGTGAGTTCTTTATGGAAAATAAATTTGAGACATTTTAACTTTATGTTTTTACTAAGCAAGCTTTTAACAGCAGCTACTATAATTTTGTATTTATTTCATTAAAACTGCATTTAGTGTACATAATACAATTGAAATCTTTTCGAGAATTTTTTTTTCAAAACAATCATTTTGCTTTCTTGGCCAGATTTTAAATATTTGTTTGGTTTTCCCTATTATTGTCCACATATATCTTTCAAGAATTATGGAATTAAAACTGTGATAATTTTTTTTTTTTGCAGCAGTACTTGAATTCTTGAAATAATTTCCTAATTTCTTTTACTATCCCCTCAGTTGTCTAGCAACAGAATTTATTTTGTATTTTGTAGAAAATGCTTTCCCCTTAAATTAAACGTATAGAAGCTTCGAAAGGTGTCTTAAACATTTTAGGAAAAATTCTATTACTCACATAAAGAACAGGGCGGTTATAATTAAAGTTCTACTTTGAAATGGTCATAAAAGAAAAACTGCTGGACCAAATGTTATCAAACTTGGACATTTAAAAGAGATAATGGAAATTTCTTTTCCGGACATACAAATAAAAAGCTTAAAAACTCACCACCAGCGGATATGGCGCCGTATGCAATATTGTTAAGCAAAATGGGACATCGGTTTAAACTATGTTTAATCGTTTTTGAAACGTATTAAAAAGCATGTTCAATGTGGCGTCCACCATTTTCGGAAGGCAAACTCAATCGCATTACTGCATTCTTAGCATATCAGGAGGAATGTTATGCACATGTCGGTGTATCGCATCTTTCAGTTCCGCCAATTGTTTAGATTATCACTATAAATAGTGCTTTTGAGATAACACACATTGAACATGCTTTATAACACGTTTCAGAAATGATTAAACACATTTTAAACCGGTGTCTTAATGTCCTATTTTGTTAAACAATATTGAAACAGCGCCATTTCACCCCTGATGGTGACTTTTTGAAAATTTTTTTGGTAGAAAATAAAATTCCCTGATCTAGTTTAAACTATTACCAAGTTTGATAACATTTGGTCCAGTAGTTTTCCTTTTATAACCATTTCAAAGTGGAACTTTACTATAACCGCCCTTTATTTAAATTTTATTTTTCCGATAAGTTTGCAGTTGCAGGTTATCACAATTTTAGAGTTGTACATATAAATGATAAAACGATTTTTTTTTATCTCTGTTTACAGTAAAAGAATTTCCAGCTTTTAATTATTAAAAGATAGAAAACAATTGGTAGGTAAGTCTTTTTTTTAATATTTCAGTCGAACGTTTCTTATAAACCATCGATTTTCAGTTCTGAAACGAGATTTTATTTTATTACAGTGCTTTATAGAAACAAGTCTACAATTACCTTGTATATAATTGTGACTTTTTCTTATAGATCTCTGTTTCAAACATTTAGAGGCTCAAAATTTTGTAGATTTATTTTTATGTATTATTAAATTGATGCGAAAATTTTGTTAAGAATGATAATATTTGTATTATTCATCAAAATAACCCTAAAAAAAGAAATTTAAGAAATTTTTAAAAAGACTTTTGTTATGTTTTTAAGAATTAATTGTACTTAACATTTCCATATAGAAATAACTAATAAAGGGATACAATTTATTTTCATATTTTTAATAAATTTAAAGTTAATTAAGTATTTTTTTTTGTTTTAATCTATAATAAAGAATGCTATTTTACAAAGGTAGTGGAATATTTTATTTTTTATTTAATGTAACTATACGCATTGTAAAATGTAAAAAGGATTTTCATGCTTTCAAAGATGAAATATTTTTTAAGAAAAGTAAGGAACCCTTAAATTCAGGCAAGAAAACATTTGATTTTTAATTATGAAAAAAAGGTAACGTAATTCAATAAGTTAACAAAATACTTCCTTTCCTGATAATTTTGTAATTATACGATACTTCGAAGAGTAAAAATTAAGAGTGGATATTAAATTCTCGGTAAAATATTATTTAAAAAAATAATTTTCTTAATACAATTATAAGTATATTTCTAAAAGTTCAAATTCAATTAAGTTATAAGATAAAAACTAGTGATTTTTTCTATTGTTTTTCATACTAAAACATTCGCTGACGTTTTATAAATCATGATTGGTCAAATTTAATCTACAGTTGCTATATTGCTTCAATTTTTTTCTAAAAAAATTCATCATTAATTGCAAAAATGATGCAGTTTTTAAAATTTCCACTAATATACGAATTTTTTTTCTAATCTCGATTTAAAATAAAAGCATTGCCATCTTTAGTTATTTCAAGGATAAAATATAAGAGATCAATTGCAGACGACTTTTATTCTGGATCTGGCGAAATTGTAACTTTATCTTCATGGCGAAATCTTATTTGCAAAAATACGTGAGAAAAATTGGAAATTTGTTTTTTATTTTGAAAAATTTCGTAATAGATATTATGGGAAATAGTTCTTTTTCATTGATAATTATGACGATTTTAATTTCATTCTTCTTTCAAAGCTCTTTTTGGCCGATGCATGTTACTTTGCTATAAACATAGCTATTATGCATCAATATTTTTATGGTAAATAAGAAGAAAAAAAAAAGATTTCAGCGAATTTGAGTTATGAGTGAAATGAAATGAAAAGAATGTTTATTAAAATATAATATTGTAAAGATTAGAGTAAATGCAAACAGTAATACCATTATCTTTTAAAAAATGATTGAAAAGATAACTGAAACTTTCTCACATGCTCTTTAATAAAAGGTATTATTCTCTTCTCTGTAACCGCATAAAATTATGAAGATTCGATAAGGTCGTGAGCACACCTTCTCATATTATTATTTTCGGAATCCTTCTCACAAGTATTTTGTGATTTTTAGTATTAAAAATAATTATTAAAAATAATCAATGCTTGTATATTGTTAATCGTATGCCATTGAGGAATAATATTTACGAAAGATTGATGTTTCAAATATATCTAGTGTTTTTATTGAATCTAACATATGGCAAGTTTTATGGTGGTGAATTGCTAAACAATGACTAGGTAATTGAATATGTATTTTCTAAGCCCATTCCAACAAAATGAGACCAGAATTTAACACAAAATTATAATTTTGTCACCAAATCACATACCAAATTCCATTTAAGTGTTTACGTTTTTGAATTGTCGAGTTTACATGCATATCAAAGTATAGATTGATAAATTATTCTTTTCACTGGTTTTGTTTTTGATTTTGATGTGCAATGTGATGATATTAAATTCATTTATTGGGTACTCATTGTCGTTACAATATTAATACTTTTAAAAATAAAATAAAAGTATGTGGAAGAAGCCAAAAATTTTATGATATTTTGCATTAGAATTTTGAATATCCTTTGCTTATTTATTTCTTTTCTTCTCGCATTTTTATTTTTGTGCATTATTTTTTTTGTAAAGTTTTGGTTACATCCTCTCTCTGCTTTCCTTAGTTTCATCGATTTGGGAATAAGGGTTGTATAGCAAACGCTGGTATTCAAATACTGAATGGAGCTATCGCAAAGATTCTAGAATATTCTGGATCATTCATTGTTGCCGCTAAATTCTTAAAATGATCTCCACGTTTGTCTCCAAACCCGGGGGTCATTGACATTCATTTTGCAATCATTATTATAGCTGCGAAACTATTTTAATCACCGTGAAACTTACTGAGTAGGGAAACAGTATTACAAATTCGTAAAAAAAAAGTAAACAAATCTTTTACATACATATTGTTTGAATATTCACAGTAGAAGTAAATTCAAAATTTGTAATTAATAGAGAACGTAATTATAAGATAATTTCAATTAAAGAAATATTGCATTAAGTTTCAAGAAGATTGAAATAAAAAGGTTGAGAATTTTTTTTTAAATTCTTAATATTATCTTTGCTATTTATCGAAGGCAAATTTGATATCAATATATATTTACATACTTCAAGCATAAACTGTCGATATACATGAATGCCATTATATATCCGTCTCATTCTTAGCTGCCAAATAATTGTGATCACTTCTTTTTCTCTCTGTTTATTAGATACAAAAGTATAAAAGCATTTTTTTAGAAAATGGATGCAATTCATAGATTAACGACAGACAAGTTCACTTTTAATGTTGCAGGATAACTTTCAAATGATAGATTTCTCATACAAAAGCTCGGAGGAAACTTCTATAAAGATAGAAAATTTTACACCTTTTAATTTTTATTATTTTGATATAAATTAATATAAAACTTGATTTTTCTGTATTAATGGATCTCTTCTGTATAGCTGCGGTATTTTTGATCACATATTAGATAATCTGAGTGGCATCATATTAAAAATAGCAGATAACTACTTGGAACTTGCAAAAAAAAAAAGTTTAATTCTTACGTAAAAAAACTCAGGTTTTTTTTTTTTTTTTTACTGAAATATATAAGAAGAATATTCCTGCGGTCTTTATTGATTTCCTTTATTTTTAAGTGGAAAGAATTCGAAAAAAAGAAGCAAAGTTTGTTGTTAATTAATAATACATTTTCACCATATTTTTTATTAGATTTTAATCGCCTTTATGCGAACCCTTCACGCTCTAATTAATTATGATTTTTTTAAAAATGTGAAAGTATTTTTTTATTCCCTAAACTTAGTAAAAAAAAAACAAGTAAAAGTATATTAAAGTAATATTTTTTTTCCTTTGAAAATTTTTATTGTGATTAAAAAGTTTTAACGCAAAATAATAAGAAAATATCAGTAAAAGTTTAGCAATTTTTAATTTAGTAAACTTAGGATCGCATAATAATTGCAGGAAAGGCGATTAAAAAATAAATATTAAAGAAAATACGAATTTCTGCATTTTTAAATAAATATCACATATTGCTTAAGGTTTTAAATTACGTCAATAATCGAGCTATGGTAGAATATTTTTATAATATTTATAATCAGTTTATGAAAATATACTAAAGAAAGATTAAAATACAAAATTCTCATCCGATAATGTTTTAATTTTGAGGCATCAGCAGTTAGAACTAAACAATGAAATGAATCCAAATTCTTAGGAAGATTTTAGAAAGCACAAAGACAAAAATTCCGCAATAAAAAGTTCCAAAATTCGCCAAGTTTGGTTTCGTTTAGTTATATTAACGTCCTTTTTTTACCAAAGTCGCCAAAGTTGCACAAGGAATAGCAATTTGGCACATTTGCAATACTTGTACAAAAGTATTACAAATAGTAATAAAGAAGATAGAAGTTTATAGTATTATAGTTACTATACCTAATACAATAGAAGTTTAGAGTATTAAAAATGAATAGAAGAACATAGAAGATTAGAGTATTAAAAATGTTAGGCGTCGACCTTGCAAACTGTTGATTATGTTGACTAATATTAAATTATTGTCTACAAGTTTGATACTGACAATCATCCATTTCTGTATAAATCACCCATTTCTATTCTGTATTGACTTGACCATTAATGGCCTTTTTTTTACATTCATTGATCCCTTTTTCCATCCGATATTGTCAACATTTCATCTATCAGTGGGATTATTATGCATTTCATAAATACTTATTACAATAAAATATTACTTCATAAATACTTATTTCATAAAAACCACAATAAGTGTGCATATTTTTCTCGTTTTCTCCTTCAGTTCTGTAGCATGAAGATTCCATTCCACTGGTTTGTATTCCAAAAAGATTATCTAGAAAAAAATAATATCACCCAAAATCGCTAAGCAAATAATGGTTGGATAAAAAGGGTTGAAGGTCTAGATGATTTGAAATATATTGATTAGAAGTTATCTGATAAATCGATGTGAATATATATTTGCAATTCTAGTCCGAAACGCAATTGAGAATAGAATATTATTCTTAATATCAGCTCAATTCACGCGTGAAAAGAAAAGTGCCAGTGGAAATAGTTGAAGGAGTTTTGATTCGCCATTATAATTTTAAAATTGTTTCGTCTGTTTTTAAAATCCTGGAAGAAAATAATGTATTTTAGAAAGGAAAATTATCTAAAATATATATGATAAGGTTAGAAATTATTAGCATCATATCTTTTTTATTATTATATGTATTCATTTTATTATAAAAGTTTAAACTTTGTAGATTTTACTGAACTTAATAAACTCATGAATACATAATGTATCATACAACATGAACTCATACAATTAATAAATGTTGAAATTTAAAATCTATTGATTTATTTTTATCATAGTAACGTGAACAGTTTCATACCTTTTCTTCAGATTTCATTTATTTAGCACATAAATGCCTTGAATCAATGCTCGGAAATTATGGAGAAAATTACTTTTTTTTAAATTTTGCTACATGTACTTTCTTCCGGAATTCTTCTCAATTCTTTATATAATCCAAAGTAGCTAAATATACCTCCAAATAGAGAGAGTTATTTTTGATCATATTTTATATTCATGATTACTTCAAAAATTGTTTCCTATCTAAAATAATGTTAAAATAATTTACTAAAAATACATTCTAAAAGCCCATCCCATTTCACTTAGAATAAAAATATTTTCCTTTCAAAACAACTCCTGAAGCTTCTTTTAAAAGGCATTAGCTTGCATCTAAGCATAACCTACATCCATTTTTCATTTTATACTAGTATTTACGATAAAGCGAATTGTAAGTGAAGGAATTGCGTCATTTTTGAAGTACAAATCGTAAAATTAACTTTTTTTTATCATCTCACTAGAGATAATTCGTTTCAGATTCAGAAATTTAAACATTCAACAACATGCAAGAAAGCAATAATCTTTTTTTTATAACTCAAATTTAAAAAAAAATGCTTTTTCTAGAGGAAAGATCAGGACAAAAATGAAACTATCCAAAGATTGCAGAAAAAGAGGATTATAAAAAAATAGTTTTTCAGCAAATATGGTTTCTAAGAGGGGAAACTTCATTCAGTTAAAAGCATTGCGGGATAAATGTCAGCAGCATAGACTGTCATGCAAATTATCCTCATTTTAAGCAAAGCATAATTTCAAATTCTTGTTTAGAGGTTCATCTTCTTATCTTTTTCGGAAATGGTCGTTACTGATAATAAACTTTAGACTTACATTTCAGTTTATTACCTTTCCATGAAATAAAACATCTAGTCTAAGAAATTATTATTATTTTCTCCTAATTTTCAAGGATGTTTTGAATCTGATGAATATTAAGAATGGCTAAAATATTTTAAAATTGCCAGAAAGAAAAGTATGCGGATATAATTTTAACACTACCATGCATGATTTTTTAATTTTTTTTAAAAAAAGTGTTTTGAATAATTGATCATAATTTAAGAAAATTATTGAAAAATCTAAGTGTTTTTTTTTGTGAAACAAATTGGTTAAAAAATGTACCAAATAGCTACATTATAAATTAAACAATATTACAATGACACAAATCACATTATAAGAATTCTGCAATAAAAATATAAATTCCTTTTTACCAATTTATTTTTTACAAGCAAAAAAAAATGATTTTATTTTTAATGGTAGAACTATTCATAGAGCAGCCGTCCTGGTAACAAACTGGTTAAAAAA